>KN832873.1:962005-1379631 GCA_000827325.1 Oidiodendron maius Zn | reverse complement strand
TAATTGGAGACTGTCTTGCTGCCAGAGAAGGATGGACAGGATGCATATTGTAAATAGCCTGTCCACATGACTATCCAATTGACCTGCTTGCGCATCGCAAGCAATTTAAAATTCTCCTTCATTGCTATTAAGGGCATCAAGTTTCGCCTAATAGGAACTCTAGTCAGTTTTTGGAAGCTCTTGTACAAGTATTCAACGCTTGAAAATGGACTCTTACTTGTAGCTCAAGATTTTCTTGCTCCATTTTCTCTGGGTCTTGGATGAGTTTTTTAACCTTCTTCAGATATTAGTGGCTATGGCGCCGGACTATTACAAACGCTGCGAGACTTCTTAGAACGCATAGCATTTTCAAGTGCTAGAGCTGCCCGTCATAGGAATAACCGCCATGAATGATACTGACTCAAATATATTGTCACTCTTTACTACCGATGTGGCCGGATGGCGCAGTGGTCGTGCGCCCGGCAGTCCCAAAAGTCTTTCAACTTGATTGAATGTGAGGGTTGCTGGTTGGCCCAGCTCTGGCCGCCTCCCTTAGGCTTCACCCTAGGGGAAGACTACTGGCTTTTCATAAGCCAGTTCATTCTTGGCGGATACAGCAGCATATGGGTTTTGTCCAGCGCAGGGGCAAGTAAATGAGTTAGAAGCAAACCTAGCACAGTACCGGTCAAAAGCGGGAATGAGGAGGTGTTTGAAAGCCAGGAAGCAGATGATATTAGAAGTTGCCGCATTCGGCAAAGGAGCGATATAACCTTAGCCTCCGTTTCGAGCAAAAGCCTGGGCCTTATTTCATTTTGAAACAGGTGCAAGCACCCCAGGACCGATCGTAATCCTTTTGTTTTTCTTCTTGAATCAAGCACAAGAAGTGCGGCTCCAAACACATCGTACAAGTACTCTGCAGTTGAGCATAGTTCAGCCGCTCTGTGTATTGGTTCTGCACATCGAATTCCGCACAACACAAAATAATTGAGATAAATCTACACTACTAACTATCGCGCAATGAAGAAAAATTTAGATTTGTGATTGTGGGGGTTTGCAGAATGTAATCTTATGCGGCGCAGATAGCACTTAACGAATTAACTTAGGCAAGGAAGGCTCGTATATCATTTGTTTGCCAGATGTATAGCTAGCAATGATTCAATTTTTTGTAGTGGGCAAGAATAAAATCTGTAAAATGCAACGGCTATAGATTATCCTTGCTGCTGTGCAAGTATCTATCGTGAGGCAGTCGCCTTTTGATAAAACTATGGCTAACAAGTGACATCGTTATTGACCTTACTTTACGACTTCAAGTTATTCCTGCCCATCTTGTGACTATAGCCGTCTATACTTATTTATAGCACGGGATTTGGGAGTAAATAAACAATAGCCACTTGCCGTGATTTTAGATGCGAGAGAAGGTGCAAGTCCGTCCAGAGATACCTCATTCTACTTCACTTAAGGTAGAAGCCCAGCGCCGTTTCTCGACAGGAGAAATAGAAATCTGAAAAAGCAGGAACGGCCAAGTTAAAAGAAGTAGCCACGATGAGGTTTCTAGGCCAAACGTATTTAAAGATACTCTGCCAGCTCCCATATTCATATTCTTCTTCTCTTCTTGTCATTCTCGTCGACCCTCATATCCATCGCTTCTTCGCCCGCCTTTTCACTATGTCAAGCTTTCAAACGCTGATCTGCAGCACTTTTACGTAGCATCAATCGTCGACGCCCTGCTATCTCGCTTTAATAGTTTCTTTGCCTATTTGATTTCTGGCTGGATTTCTCTCCTCTGCCGTCCAGATGGCTCATGCTTCGATCCCAACAACGGACAGTATTTCTTGAGACACTCATCTTCCTACTCGAGCAAAGATCGCATCCTCACGCTTCTAGTGACCACTTGGTTCATCGCTTTGTTTTGTTCGCGAGCGGCTTTGCCCTCCTCTTTTCATCAAGTCGCCTCAGTTATTTCAAATCCCATGTCTTCTCCCTAGGGGCACAGACAAGGCATTACTCGCGCTCCTGTCATGGAGGTTCATCATCGACGATAAAAGGCAGGTCTCCCAGTGTGTAATTCCAATGATTAAAATGTATGTGGTAACTCAGAGGGGACTTGTTCCCCAGTGACGAGGCCCATCGCCTATGAGGTCCCTGCAAGTCATCAGCTTTGCTGATGCAGCCTTTTTATTTTTTAGGTAGTTGGTTGGTCTCGTCCCATCATCCCGTCAGCGGCCACTTGGTTCATCGTTTTGTTCGCCAGCAGCTTTGCCCTCCTCTTTTCATCAAGTCGCCTCAGTTATTTCAAATCCCATGTCTTCTCCCTAGAGGCACAGACAAGGCATTACTCGCGCTCCTGTCATGGAGATTCATCATCGACGATAAAAGGCAGGTCTCCCCAGGGTGTAATTCCAATGATTAAAACGAACTGTGGTAACTCAGAGGGGACTTGTTTCCCAGTGACGAGACCCTTTGCCTATGAGGTCCCTGCAAGTCATCAGCTTTGCTGATGCAACCTGTTTTATTTTTTAGGTAGTTGGTTGGTCTCGTCCCATCATCCCGACAGTGGCCTCAGATTTAGTGCTTGCCAGAGTGCTTTATCTCATACGAGGTAAGCAACACCATGGCCCCAACATCACTGGCCCTTGGAGTTGACTCTCCTGCATATCGCGGTACCAGCTACTGCTACAAACGATAGTGGTCCAAAAGAAATATCCGCAAGAGGCAATTCAGACGTCGTCATGCCGCTGGTGTGACCAATTGCTCTCCTGTACGTCGCACTCGCGATGTCGCGCAATGAGCATCTCGCTTTGTGTCTTTTTGGCAGACGAGCCTCATGTCACTAACAACCCCTGCCAGCCCGTTTGTGACCAAATCCCCTGCAGTCACTTCTGTTTCTGAGATGCCACTGGGCTTTACCTAGCCCCTGCGAGGCTGAAAGTGACTAGCTTAGGCCGTTCAGTTTCTTTTGCTAAGGCACGCAGCCATGTTGTGCATTTGCTGTCTGCTCATCCATGTTCTAGAGTCTGGGAATTCTGTTTTGACGTTGCTCTTTCCAGGTTGTGCCCATACATGCTGATTTGACCTGGCCATCGTGGTCTGGCTGGTGGATATTTTATGTGGCTGCATGGGTAGGTAGCGCTTTCTTGTTGTGGATAACATATTGAAAATAGGAGAGAGTGAGGAATTGAGTAGAGGGTTTTCACTGCTTGTTGGAAATTTTTAGTCGAGGTATCATAGAAAATTACATATTCCTGACACGCCGTTGTTATATCCATACGCACCGTGGAGTATTCTCCTAGGAGAAGGCTCCCAGGAGCACACAAAGCGTAGGAAAATGCACCTAGGAGATATCATTCCTGGGTTGCATCTCCTGCATCTTCATCACCGCTAAGTGCGAGCTTGCCTGGCGCTTCTTAGCAGTTTATATTATTGTGGTCTATGCTTTGTACGACCACGCTCCTTCCTGTGATTGAAGTGAAGTGAGGCTACGCGAGGAGGATGCCTCGTAGGAGCATCATCGCTAACTCGTCGGGCTAGTGAAATTCGGCCAGCTAGAGGCTCGTCAATGACGAAGATTTGTGCTAGCGCCATGCAGATAATTGGGAGTAGAAAATCCAGGGGTCCTGATTCTTTTTTAATGACGCTCCCATATCGGTAAGTTCCAAATGCCTTTGGACGCCTCTTTTGTTGGCGGCACTACCTCGGGGGCTGTTATAGACGGAGTAAGTCGAGTAGTCAAGGGGGGGCAGTCGCATAGTCGAAGGCTCTTGTTGGAATTGTTATTGTATTGTCCTATTTAGCACTTGTAGTCAAGGCAGGACGAGGGGATACTCGAGGTCTGCCTGGGGCGGCGGCGCTGAGAGGCTTAGAGCGGCACTGCCTAATCTGCTCACCCAGCTCAGGTGAGGGCGGGTGATTGGGTGAGGCGGGAGAGCTCTCAGCATAAATCACTCTGCCTCGCTGTTAGCGAGATCAAGGTCGGTTTAACTTCCTTGCTCTATATACTCTTCTGATGCTTTCTTCCTTGGCGATTATTGCAATAAAGTCAAATGTGATATTACTAGCAGCAGACTAAATACCAGGTCGACAATACGGCTAGCTGTCCTTCTTCATTCCCTACTTGTAAAGGGCCTCTCTAGATTATTGGCATCGTCTAACCTTTGAATAGTTAACTAGGTGTTGCTCACTATAGTAAAGGTGGAATAATGCTGACCAATAAGTCTTATACTAGGCAAGAGGATTCTAAGGCATCTGTCTGCCTCTCACGATAGTCTCATCGTAATTTGTAACATCAGATCGGTATGATGTGAGACTATCAGCCACGAGTCTAACTGGGAAAGGATATTCTTCCATAACTAAAGCTATACATTGAACAGCATGAGTCAGGCCGTAAATATAATGCTAGATAATATATTTGCCAACGCGTGAATTCCACGCGTTTAGCCGCCGAAATTCCGCATTATCGTATCGAAGAATACACTCCACTCTTTGGGCGCTCGTCAAGCCTTCGTTGCCTCCATTGAAATCTATGTACTCTGTAGACACCTTCCTGCCCTGTCTAAGCGGCCATCGCCACCCCGCAGGCTCACTACCTAGGTAGCCTTTGCGCCTTTGATGGTGAGTAATCCTTCTGGAAGCTTCATTGTCGATTGTATGTAGTCAACGCTGTGGCAAAGACGTCAGATACTGAAGGATTAGGCACACGCAGTTACCGTAATTGTGTATGTGGAGATGTAGATATAGGTGTGGTAGCAGGTGAGAATGTCTAGACGTAGACGAATAGCGATTGAAGATGTAGTAATAATTGAAAGTGAGGCAACTGTTGTTGATAGATGTAACTCCACGGTGCCAGAGATTTGTATTCAACCTTAAGATAAGAGGAAAATGACAATGTTTTGAGTTGAAGTTGCGGGTTAAGGCCGGGGTTAAAGAGCCTTGTCACGGTGAAACAAAATGATGTGAAAACGCGTAGCTGCCGCCTTGGAGATCAAATATAAGAGCGAATTGTAAAAGATAGAATAGTGTCAGAAGGCATCATAGAAAATTGCATCCTTATAGAAGCCTTAATGTAGTGCAAGAACGTATAAATTAATAGAGGACGACAGGACATATTGGCTCATACCACATGTCCAAGGTTAAATGCACCTATCGTGGCATTGCATCTGGACATCCAGATGAAACTCTATCGCCACAGATAACAGCTCTTTGTTTCAAAACCCAAAGAAACCCTCGTCTCCTCCTCTTAATGTATTTATAATACCAGCCTGAATGTCTGACTCTGGATCAGCCATTTTTTGGCACCCTTTGGCGACTTCGGTCCATGAGCCTCGAAGTTTGGAACTAGCACGAGCGTTTCTGTGAAGCCTCTTATCTCGCCGTCTGTATTATCTCTGAAGTACTTTACACTTCCATTAACCATAACCAATATGCTCATTTTTTTTCCGTCTTTATTTGGGGCGAACATAGTTTCGTTTATCCCAACATTGTAATTCGTGTTTATAACCTGGCAATCGAAAGATTGTACGTCGTAATGAGCCTTCGAGACTTGGTTTTCAAAGATAGACTGTAGTTGAGCCGGATCTGCCACAGTATTCCCGTTTAGAGTTATATCTGCTTGGAGAGGCGACGCTTCGGTCGGCCTTATATAGAATTCGGTCAGATGAGCTCGACCTTTTGCGTTATTCAGCGAAGGGTAATAGCTTTCGACAAACTTTTCGGCAGCTATAAAATGTCATAGTATTAGTAAACTGTTGAAGTTGCGACTAGGGTAAATTGCTGTACCATCTGTTGCTATCTTGACCTGGATGTCGTCTGCAGGTTCTGCCATGATCGGAAGTGGACCAGCTTTTCGATGAGGGGCAGCATGTATCACAGGTGGAAACAGTTAATGGCGAGAGAAGTTAGCAAATATTTGGACTTGGCCATTTGCCCACGTCTAATGACTGGTATCTTAGCTTGAACTTGTCATGACCAAAAAGTAAGTGCCCGCCTGAAAGAAAATGATATTAAAGGTTGCGGGTCGCGACGCGTGCGGCTGCGGGTTATGCGGCCGCCTCGGCTTTTGTTTCTGGAAATTTGGTTGCCGCAATCTATACTTCCATCTTTGTTCGAGCTTCAATGAACAGTTTCACAGACAATGAACGCGCGAACTCTACTCGCTACATTTCCAACTCGATGGCAGCCACGAATGCTGCTGCCAAACACAGGCAATTGGATGTGTAACTCGTGTCGGACGAAGGTATCTTCCTGGGTCAGATTTACAAGCTCTCAAAGCTCTCGTCGTAAACCGTTTTACATCACCACTCCTATCTTCTATGTTAATGCTGGTAAGGAGATACAAGTTTTGGCATTTTGAAATTGCTAATGATTGATGTAGCTCCTCATGTTGGTCATCTATATACCATGGTTCTCACGGACGTCCTCAAGCGATGGCAAGTCTTAAATGGGGAGAAGGCAATTCTCTGTACAGGAACGGATGAGCATGGCATGAAGATTCAACGAGCGGCTGCACAAGCAAGCACACCTCCAAAGGAGTTCTGCGACCTCACAGCCGAAACGTTTAAATCTCTAGCAAAACGAGCGGAGTTATCAAATGACCATTTTGTCAGGACAACAGACAAAGATCACAAAGAAGCCGTCCAGTACTTCTGGCTAATGTTGAGGGATAGGGGTTATATATATGAATCTAAGCATGAAGGGTGGTACTGCGTCAGCGACGAAACCTTTTACCCCGAAACTGCCATTGAGAAACGACTAGATCCTTTCACAGGAAGGACTTACATGGCCTCGCAAGAGACTGGAAAAGAGGTGGAATGGACATCAGAAGCAAACTATCACTTCCGTCTATCAATATTTAAGGATCGTCTGCTCGATTTTTACAAAGCCAACCCCGATTTCATCGTACCCGCAACCCGGATGAATGATGTCGTCAAGTGGGTTTCCGAAGGACTGGAAGATTTGTCTATTTCCCGACCCGTTGAAAGATTGACCTGGGGAATTCGTGTTCCAGATGATGAGAGCCAGACTATATATGTGTGGCTAGATGCTCTCATCAATTATATTACCAAGGCTGGTTATCCCTGGGCGCCAGGAAAAGAGACCGCGGAAGGCTGGCCCGCAGACGTTCAAGTCATTGGGAAGGATATAGTTCGATTTCACTGCATCTACTGGCCTGCTTTCCTTATGGCTCTAGATATAGAGCCTCCAAAACAGATCCTAACTCATGCTCACTGGACACTCGGCCGTCAAAAAATGGCAAAATCTACGGGGAATGTGGTTAATCCATTCTTTGCATTGGATAGATTCGGTGTTGATGTGATGCGATTTTATCTGGCTCATGACGGTGGTATTTCGCATGATTCAGACTATGGGAACCACTTCATTGTGGAAAGGTACAAAAAGGCCCTCCAAGGCGGCCTTGGCAACTTGGTGAGCAGGGTCACAAGGCCGAAGATCTGGAGCGTTCGAAATGCTGTTACCTCTGCGAGTACTGGGCAATTACGAGAACCTGACAAGAGCACGGTTGAACAGATTGATATGTTGCGATCACTTCCTGGTGATGTCAGCATGAAGATGAGGGAGTTGAATCCTGGAGCAGCACTACAGGCCATTATGAATACGGTATATGAGGTAGGCATAGCATATGACTCCCGCTCTAGACAAAGACTAATTCGATGATAGACGAATAAATATCTGCACATAAGTGAGCCGTGGGTCAGGGCTAAAAAGGAGGAAGACCGCGAAACTGAGCAGAAGCGCGTCGAGCGCACGATATATTACGCCGCGGAATCCATCCGCATCACTGGCATTCTTTTACAGCCGTATATGCCTGGCAAAGCATCGCAACTTCTCGACATGATAGGGGTTGAAAAGGCACGCCGAAACTTTCAAGATGCTCAGCTAGGAGCTGATGAGGCATACGGCGAGGCGAATGCACCTGTCGGAAAAGGCGCTTGGGATGCACTTTTCCCTCCTCTATCAGTGGAGACCTGATTCCTCTGCTCAACTGTCTCGTCTCTGGCATGAAATGGACGGCAGAGGGAGTGATCTCCAAAAATACCATGGCCCCGAAGTGCTAGCCAGGAAGTAAGATGCCAGTGTTTATATAAGACTTGGAACACATGAGAGTCTGTACTACTTTCTCTTCAATTAGATACCCAACTCAATATGTAGGACAGCTGCACTAAATTAAAATCAAACGGAAGCTTGCACTCCCAATGCCGCGATGAGAAACGTCTATTTCTTTGCTCGGAATCGTAATCATAAGCAGGCGCGATGAATAGTGAACCACTTTGGTGTGCCACAATTTTTGCTAAGCCTCGCCCGCAAACGTCCATTCTTACTCCGGCTCTTTTTCAGCCTAGCGTTCGGCTATGCGATTTGCTGTACTCGGATCAGGCTGCTTGCGGACTGCAAGGACAGATATATTTGTCTGAACATCTTTATTATCGGAGCAACAGGTTTTGCTCTCTCTCTCTCGCGTCCCTGACCACGGCCATCTCTCTTGGTCATTCCTAACAAGCCCGTCAAGATGGACATTCTCCAGGTAGATTTCCGATCAGTGTCTCTTTGCTATAACAGCTGACAGCCTCAGCGCCTCGCGCGTGTGCTTGACAGGCCACTCTTTCCCTGGAAGAACTTGATCGTCGGATTTTCAATTGCGCAGTACCTCTTCGAGGGCTTTCTCTCTCTCCGCCAGTACCGGGTATTGAAGCAGACGCGTCCCCCAAAGGTTCTGCAGAACGAAGTGTCTCAAGATGTCTTTGACAAGAGCCAGGTGCGTGGAGCCTTTGAAGGCACCAGCAACAGATATGCTAACTAGCAGAAGGCCTATGGGCGTGCGAAGGCAAAGTACTCTCTGATCAACGGTCTCTACGGTCAAATTCAAAATACGGCATTTATCTATTTCGACGTCCTCCCGAAGCTCTGGACCTTGACAGGATCATGGCTGCTTAGATTCGCTCCAGCTCGATTTACAGGAGAGATATCTCACTCTATCGTCTTCGTCCTCTCATTCATAGTCATACAGCAAGTACTATCTCTGCCGACGTCTGTCTACCATACATTTGTTTTGGAAGAGAAATTTGGCTTTAATAAACAGACTCCCAAGCTCTTTGTCATGGATATCCTGAAGTCTCAAATGCTGGCATTCATTCTTGCACCCCCCATCCTTGCTGGTTTCCTGGCCATTGTTCAGAAGACTGGTAACAAATTCTTCTACTACCTCTGGCTATTTGGTGCAGGACTTCAAGTATTTATGATCACGATCTACCCCATCACGATCCTTCCTCTATTCAACAAGCTTACTCCTCTTGAACCCGGCGACCTGAAGACTGGCGTTGAAGCGCTTGCTCAACGATTGAAGTTCCCTCTCCACGAACTCCATGTCATTGATGGTAGCAAGAGGAGTGCCCATAGCAACGCATATTTCTTTGGTATGCCATGGAAGAAGCACATTGTCATTTACGATACCTTGATTGAGAAGAGCGAGACGGAAGAAGTCGTGGCCGTCCTTGCACACGAACTTGGGCACTGGAGCCTTGGGCACACGACGAAGCTCTTTGGGATTTCTCAGGTAAGATGGCCTTTGTTATTTTAAGCAGACATTATTTTAATATTTGACAGGCCCACTTCTTCTATATCTTTGCCTTGTTCTCCGTCTTCATCAATAACCGGTCGCTGTATGAATCATTTGGCTTCCACAAGGAATTTCCTATCATAATCGGTTTCATTCTCTTCTCTGATGCACTGGCGCCTATGGATACTGTCATCAAGCTTCTCATGAACATCCTCAGCCGACGATATGAGTTCCAGGCCGATGAGTTTGCACTCAAGTTGGGCTACTCAACCAAGCTTGCCCGTTCTCTGATCAAGCTGCAGATCCAGAATCTCAGCACTATGGATGCCGACTGGATGTACGCAAGTTATCATTTCTCTCATCCGATTCTATCTGAGAGACTGGGTGCGCTGGGTTGGTATGGAGATATGAAGGTTGGAGACACGGACTCAAAGAGCGAGACGGCCACGAAGGCGAGTGGAAGAGAGCTCTGAGCCGTTGACTGGACAATACAGACAAATCGCTTCAATCGACTTTGTCTAGGAGTTGTAGGAATAGTGCCATGTAGACTAGACCATAGTGACGAAAAGATGTCCGTCCAGATGTTTCTAAGTCCTTCGTCAAGCGCCAATATTCGTTGAGGGCGCTCTCATTCCTCTGACTGTGCATTCTCCTTGCTCTTTTCTTTTTGTCTTTTCTCTTCCTTCATTCTGAGTTTCTTCTCTCTCTTCCTTGCCTCCTTGTCGATCTTTGACGGCTTTGCTTCCAATTCCACTTCAGTATCATTTGGCCCAAGCTCTCCTTCGATAGCCTCCTGCTCCCTCTGGTATTCGTCCAAATCTTGCCAACCTTCCGCATCCATGTTATCAGCCCTTCTGCTACTCGAGCCATTGAGCTCCTGCGCGTTTGCAGTATTTGTTTCTTCCCATTCTAGACTGGGCGCAAGCCATTCGCCTCTTAAGCCTGCCTCTACTCGCTTTAGATTATATATCGTGATGCTGGAGTTACTGGAGCCGGTCGTAGGCCCAGAGGATTCGAGGCGGGCATTGGGGAGGAGATATGCCGACGATTTGGTGGCTTCGAGATATGCCTCGAGGAACTTTTGAGCGGTTTCCGTATCGACGGGGACTGAGGGAACAGATCGGTAGTTTGGAAAAGCCGACATTTTAACAGCAGCTACCCAACATGTGTGAGTCAATATAAATATTTTATTGATTATGCGTTTCTGCAATTCAGCATAAACATTGTTCTGTCTTCTTCCCGTTGCCCCAACTTTTTTTTTGGGCTGAAGCGGGTTTTTAGCCGCTAGTGGATTTGAAAGAACATCCCGAGCGACGACATAGAACTACACGACATCATTTAATCACAGTCTTCCACAATGTTATGCCTCCGATGCTCTCGCGGTTTGAGCACTCTCGTGGTGCCCTCAATTGCATCTCGAGCCGTCCAGAGACCTTCATTTAAGGCATCGGCGCAAAGGTATTCCCCTATATACCCTCCTTCACTAATTAGCGACTAATGAAAATGTAGAACTTTCACATCACTCGCAACTAGACGCCCTACGATTTTCCATTTTTCAATCAACCCATCTCTCTCAATTTCTCCGTCTTTAGTATCTACAGATGTCTCTGCAGAAACTTCATTAGATATCTTCCCTAAGATTTCGAGACATCCTGCGCTGAGTTCAACACAAATTCGATGCGGTCCACGAAACACATTCAGCCCGAGCCACTTCGTAAGAAAGAGAAGGCATGGGTTTTTAAGCAGAATTAGGACGAGGAAAGGCCGCGCAACGTTGGAGAGGAGAAGGGCGAAGAAGAGGGGAACATTAAGCCATTAGAAGCGGCCCTGCTGGAATGTGTAACTGTATATCATAGATTGTCCAACGATACAATCAAGGCAATACAACTAGGGCGGCGCTGGAGAGTGTAAAATATGTGAATATGAGCATCTTTTACTCTACTCTCCGATACAAAGAGATATACAACATTAGGCACAGTTGCTAATCACCGGCACGTATTAGCACGGTTTTGATGATGGTGTGACGCAAATATATAGACCATACCAAGCAGTGGTGCAAAATTTCTATCTTTCTTAGCACACGTTTAGAATTCGGTTCAGAATTAAGCTAACAGACTTATAGTTGAGCATATTCCGTTCAACTTTCGTCCCAGCATGTCAGGGGGCGGAAAAAGTGAAGAGAGCAGCATCAGACAAGAGGTACACTTGCGGTTCATCGGGCACTCAATGCAGACAGCCTTCGTATGGCATTTTGAGTTGCACTATGAGACTTTTAATTAGAGGCAATAGAAACCTGCATCTTAGAAAAGGACTTCCGAAGATAAAATATTTTGGCTCATAGCATGTCCTTCAGAGTAGATATGGGCATGGCTGTCTATGCCCTCTTCCATACTCCTTCGCCGGTACGCCTATAGCAAGTGCCGTATTATTATAAGTCATTGTCCACGTCCATTCCGCCCTCGCTTGCATCTTCCTCAGTTTCGTCCGCGCCAAGCCCTAATAGCTCCTTATCAACCTCATCGAGATCCTCGGCCCCGGCCTCATCCTCGTCCCCGCTGGCCAGGCCCAAAGCCTCTTTCTCAGCCTCGTCAAGCTCGTCGTCTTCCATATTAACATCGCCATTAGCATCCCTTTTAGAGATGTTACTAGCAGGTCTTTCATCTTCAGTATCATCGTTTGTTCGCTCTGTTCCATTTCCATTGACAGCTATGGGCTTTAGCGGAGGAGCATTGTCCGCGCCTACAACATCCAGCTTAGCTCCTTTGTCCCATCGATCTAGTCTCCTAAAAATCCGAATCAATATCCAAGAGCACAGCATAGGGCTTGAGAAAGTCAAGATTTCTAACTCACCTTCCAGTTCTCCTTAAGGCAGCAGCATATGCTGACATCTCCTCACCGAAATCGTCCTCCTCATCGTCCAGTTGCACAAGTCCTACGAAACCTCTCGATTTAAACCGTCCGGGGTCCTTCAGAAAGCTCTCGTCTCCTTCACTGTCATCGAAAATATCATCTACCATCTTGGATCGCATCAAAGCGCGATAAATTGCACCCTCTTGCTTTCGAATCTTTCTGGACTGGTGGTGCGCCTTGCGTAGCCCACGACCCAAAATATGGTCCACCCGCTGATTCCGATTTCTCTCCACCGCTATCTGATGAGCAGTGAGGGGTCTAGAACGGGCAATCGTAGGCTCGCCACCTGCAACAGGTGACGAACCGTCCATTGGATGATGCTTCATTCGACCCTTTCCAATGCCAAGACCTCGAATGCCACCGGCTCCAAGAAATCGAGGAGGTGGGGTGGACCGCGTGCTATCCAGATCTGACTCGTATTTAGGCCGGATTCGACCCATCATTGAAGCGGAGCTTGCACTGAGCTCATCAAATTTTGGCCGGATTCGGCCTATGAAAGCTGCTGGGCTGCTGCCTCTCTCATCAGGAAGATGAAGTCGCGGCTTCGGGCCACGTTTGGGGGGGCCGTGCTCGGCTTGGAAAGCCGCTTGATCTGCCTCGATAATTCGCTTCCTTTCTCTCATCTTGGCAAGCCCATAGTCTTTCTCCTCTTGAGTATCTATATTTTCGAGCGCTTCTTCTTCAGATGACAAGTATGTGAACCGTGGAACGCCCTGGTTCCTAACGTGCACTCCGTAATCTACGCCAGGGCCGAAAGGATTCTCATCCGCGCCTTCTTCTGTGAAGTCCGATTCTAAATAGAACCACATCAACCACAAAAATGCTGTAGCCCGAGATTTACTAGATATGTTGGTGCGCATGATCAAGTCATAAAAGTCGTGCCCTGGAGGGAAGTGCATCTGGGTCATCTTTGGAGCAAACTGCGCAAGGACGAAAATAAGGTTTACAGGGTTGGTCCGCGGCGGTTCATCAATTGCCTTGATCTTCTCCAGTGTGTTAGGTTCAACTCGATCTTCGGAAGCTCCTTTAAGGATCGACTTTAAGCGTGGCGCGTCCTGGAGTTGTTTATAGGAATTGGGATCTTGACGTGCTTGTAGAGAAGGGATGGCATGGTAGGTTCGCAGCTGTGCTCGCATCTCAGGGAAGACTAGGTTACATTAGCTTGTAGCATGGGCCGGTCATTCAGGATGCTCACAATTCAGGGTAGTATTCATACGGCCTAAATTTACCAGAAGACACACCATAGCCATGTTTTTCGCTGGCTCGTGCTCGCTCAAGAGCTTGTCTCGTAAGATCTTGCTTGTTTTGCTACTTCTAGCCATTGCATCAATGTAGAGATCGGCAAAGGTTTGCATGCCAAGGGTTTCTGACTCGTAGCTGTTGGTGAAGACCTTCTTATCATCTTCGAATATGTGCTTAAGGAAGTCGTATTGGATGTCTGCACGCCATAATGGCTCTCCATCATCTTTTTTTAGATGCCGAACCTTGTTCCCGCTGTATATCGAAGAGTTCAGCGCCGCTCCTGGCGCAAGGTCTTTCTCTTTCTTTTTCCGTGATGTGCTCGCGGGGGGGCCGGCTGGAGCTGTACCTCCAGGTGTTCTGGCCTCTTCATCTTCGGCCATCTCGCTTTGTTTCGACGCGTTCTGTTCTGTTTCCGGACGTCCAAGTACGTGCTGGAGACTGGTTCGATGGTCCGGGTCTGCATGAATGGGTGAAGACGGATAAGCTACAGTGTGGTCATCCATCTCTGAGGCTGTGATCGTAGAGCCTCCAGGGGAGGGTCCGCCTTCGTCCGTCATCCTCCCTTAGGATCCGAGAATAGAGATCGTGAATAGAATATTATCAATGGAGCTCACCTACATCTATAAAGTAGAAGAGGCTGCTTCAAGCGTTAACAAGAATGAGAGAAAGTGATTGTGGTTTACTCTAAGCTAACGTGAATATCATGGCTGGGGTTGAAGCACCAAGATGCAGTCTAAATTATGTAATATACGCTAGCGGCCGCCTCCATCCTGTCTCCATTCCGGAGATATTGCGTTTTAGCCCCAATTCCAATCGCAATATGACGAGTGAGTGTGAGAGTGAGATATTAGTCTGCTGAATGAGTGAAGGCTATTCCTTCACTCAATTTATCTAGTCTACATCGTCCGGCCCAGATATGACTAGCGAATGTATCATTGCTGGTCCAAGATGTGCGAGGTGGTGAGTGTCGATTCTGATTTCATAAACTGACCATTGGCTTCAAGGTATTATGCCAAAGAGCTGAGTGGCTGATTTCCTTAACTCCTGCCCCGTGCGACCGTCCTGAACCTTTCCGTCTATAATGCCCATGCCGCAAAAAAAGAGCGCGCAGCCTTGCACCCTATTCCATTCCGCCTGTGAAACAGGCCATTCCAATAACAGATCCTCTGGATACCATGGTACTAAGAAAACAAACATTAATCCATATTATCATCATGAGCAACTGCTAAGTGGCGTGGCAAGTACTCCCAATGGTGCGAGACTATGTCCTATTGTCAGCATAGTTGCTAAACCCAGTGAGAAAATATCGACATACCTAAATTTTGAATGGAGAAAACAAGACTTATCCCGAACTGCCTCCATGACCACTACCACTGCCACTACCATAATCATAGTAGGCATGATCTCCTTCTCCATAGTATGTCGAGTCTTCTTCATAATGCGCATCTCTGTCATCGGAGGCGCGCCCTTGTGACCCGTCGTAACTCCTGTCTTCGTCTTTTGGAGAACCACGCCAAGATTCGCTCTCTCTAGCCATGCCTCTGGAAACAACGTATTTTAAAGAGAGCGATCCCCAAGGCAATCCAGAGAGCTCATCGTCGGCTCCCATCTCAGTCGGATCAGGAATATTATACGCATTGCCAGCATGGGCTCGATCACGGGCTTCTCGCTCTTGGCGCTCCTTAGTTTCCTTCGCTTTGTCTCCTACACAATTTCATTTCCCATTAGTTGATTGCTGAATGTGTTGCGTCAGGGAGAACTTACGAAATTTCCTCTGCGCGATTCGATTCTGAACGCGTCTTCTCTCATCAGGGTCGGTAATCTCTGACCAGTCATCCTTATGCGACTTCGACGAGGATGAGGATGAGCGTCCTTTTCCTTTTCCCTTTGACGATGAGCTGGAATGATGGTGGGAGGAGCGGTGGGAGGATGACATCTCAGTTTCGGTTGCTGAACCTGACTCCGACCTAGTTATACGATTCTTGTCGGGATCGTGAATGGTGATGCAAGGGGTTTTGCGCGATGCCTTTTCAATGGCGTTTTCACTGGGTTCCGTCTTAGAAGCTTGATTGTCCCTTTCAACGTTCAGTAGGCGTTCCTCAGCAGAGAAATGGATTCGGCAGTTACCAACATCAACCATCGAATCTAATACGAACGGATGTATAAATTTATACAATTTGGGATGACATACAGAAAAGCCTAACTACCATGAAAATCCTGTCGTAGAGGAGAGAGGAGTCAGATCTAGCACGGGCAGAGGCAATTGGAGCAATTGGTGACGTTAACTGGCCAGGGGTATTATATAGAGATGAAGGGGGAAAGACACCGTTGAGAGACTCGGCAGGAATATATATACGCCAGGCTCCCGGGCCGCAAAAAGTAGTATCCAGGCCGGAAAAAATAGACAAGATCAACAGCGTGGCTTCGGGAAGGAATTAGAGTTAGTGGGAGCCGCGTTGAGAATGACGCAGGTTGAGGGCACGAACCGCGGTATCAGACGACAGCCTAGAAGGCTTCCTCAGCCATCTGGAAGAAATCCAGGACAACCTTAGGACGCATTCGTACGCCCTGGCAGTACTCATGTCAGCAGAATATACGGTGGCATGCATCCCGACGGAGAGATGAGGCAGGTGGAGGCAGAGAAGGGCGGTGGGGGGAGGACGAGGAGAGGAAAGGGGAAAGGCGCTCCAGCATGGCGCTGGTCTTCTGCCGCAAAGCGATGATTCAGACCGTCTCATGAGGCATGGCTGCGTATGTAACGTATAATACCCAGACCGAGGCCTTATTACAAAGATCAGCCAAGGACCCAAACCAAAACCAACCTCTCCTAGGAAGCGCAACCTGGAGGACCAGGGATCAACGACACTCAAGATCAGGCAACACTCTCGGATCCGAGTTTCTCGCTAACGCCCCTGACCAACTCACGGCCTGGGGGGGGAGGACTTTCCAATCGCAGCGACAGCAGTGCGATGAGTCTTTTCACGTCAGCCGCCAGAAGTGACGCAGAGCTGCACGAGCATGAGGTCTTGTCTACTGCACTGGGGAGTGGGGAGCTGCTGCACTGACGGGCGTGGGTTCCCTTCCTCTGCTGGCCGCACTCCGAGCACCGGCTGAAATCGATCACAAGAGCTACACCTCGAAGGTGATGCCTGGGCACTCGCGTCGTCTTGCGAGTACAGATGCTCTGCCTGCCTCTGTCTTTCAAGAGTGCAACGTAGCCAAGTGCTTGAGCTGACCAGGCGTTGCCCTCTGTGCCCTCCAAGAGGGCCGTTTGTAGAGGCCAATGGCCCTGAAGGGTCCAGGCACCCACGCCGGACCCCAAAGCGTGCACGGCGTGTCTATTATGGGACCTGGCTGTCTGTGCTGCGCAGTACGTACAAAACGTACGACACGCCGCACAGGCGGTATCAGATCGCTATTTCGTGCTGCAACAGCGCCAATTCCGACGTCAGCCAGCATCCACCGGCGCGGAGTTCGATGTTTGCATGGATGTGCCGTTCACGGAGATCAAGAGCAATGATTCATATCACTAGGCCGCCGGCCCAGGAAATCCGACGCCAATCCGATTGGTGTCGGCGGCGGCTCTCTTTTATTACTCCGTCCCGGTCTGGTAGATTGGCTCCGGTCGTCTGGCGGAAGGCGTGGCGCTGGGGAGCGGCACGGCGTAAGAGACGGGGCGTGCCCATTGTACTAGAGTATCCCGCTTGGTTTTGGTCGAAAACGTGTTCTCGTTCCTGTACGTGTTCGGAGCAGGTGACCACGCGCTTTTCCGGAAATACCTCTTCCAGGGCGGCTGGATCCGTATATTTCGAAGCGTTCCGGGGTTTACGTTGGACAGATGAATCATTCACAGCACATCTCTAGCGTTCTCGAAGCAGGAGAGAAATAATACAGGTAGATTAATGGCCCCCAAGTGTGAGGTTCACGCCCAGCCAGCGCGTTCAGCTTCGCCCAAAGCAATCCAACGCGTCCGGCAACGCCGGAGAACCTCCATGCCGAGCTTTCTATCGCGCCTTGTTCTCCTCACTCCGCCTCTTCGCGCGAACCTCAGCCTGCCGTCTCTCTCCTCCATCTATCTTGCGGCCCCTACGTACTTCCCAAAGCCCTTCCTTGACTGTGATCCGCGCTCCCTTGCCCCCCTTCAATGGCTGCACGTGTGGCCCGACAATAGTATGAGCCCCTACAACCCTGACGCCCTCGACAGGCTTGAGCGGCTCAAGCAGCTGGTTTTGCCCTCCACTTTTCATATTAACCACAATCTTTCGCTTTCCCGGCGATATTGTCGCCGTGGCAGGTCTAAGTCCATGAGCAGAGATTTCAGCCACGGAGAGCAGAGCTTCGCCATTCTCAACGTGGCGGATGTCGCCTCCAATGCCAAATCTCCCCTGCCTAAACTTTTCTCGCCATGCCAGTAAATATCTTCGTGCACGAGGAGGCTCGATGCCAAGCTCTCGAAGCTGTGACGATGTTAAGGAGAAGAGCGCATTCCAACTCGGTATCTTCGAAGCGTGTTGGCTCAGGTTGCGGCCAATTAGCGTAAGAAATGTTTGCACATCAGGGACAAAAGGGGTAGGGCGAGGCGCTTTCGGAGCCGTCACTCGATGGTGAAGAAATCTTAATTGAGAAGCTCTTGTTGACTGGGCGAAAGGGAGAAGAAATGAGGGTATCGACCGGGTTGGCGTCAACTTCATCATAATGGTTGGAATTTCTTAGAAACTCGTTAGCACATAGCATTTTCATGTGAAAGTCTGTACAAACATTCACACCACCGACCGTGGCTGTCTCTCACCAATGCTGTTGTCGTCAAAACATACTGTTAGCTCCTCAATCTCAAAATCTTCTAGAGGTTGCAAATTGTTAGCGATGGTTATGTAAGAACATACGCTTGTCTATATATAGATTAGTGTATTATGATAAGATAAGAACTGGACGAAGCTTGACGCGGCGCGGGTCGCTGTCGCCTACAAAAACCAACAGAAGTCTGCACCGTCTTCGATTTTCTGCTTTCCATCTGCTCTACTTCCATTCTGCTACTCCTCATCCAAGTCAAACTGCTGTCCTCACTTTCTTTCCGCTGCGAGACTCGAGATATTTTGTTGATGCGAAATTTGACTTAATGTCTCTAGCGGGTCCCAGGACCCCGCGCCTTTGAACTCGTTGAGCCGTGACATGACTTCCAAGAAAACCACCCAACGGGGTGGCTTGTCTGGAAAATTTCCTCAGCGATTCAGTCGAGACCCATCTTATCCAAGCACTCCTTTTGAACTTCCTGATGGTCTAATCAAATACGCCTCCGAAGAATATAAGCCACCCCAAAAGCGACAGAAGAGGTCGCAGGACACAGTAGCGAATCACGCCAACGATGTGGGGTCACGGCACAAGAATGGTAGTAGAGACACCCCTCTCGACTACCTCGTGGTCAACCAGTGTACGTGGCAAGTAGAATGCGACAGCTCCAAGCTATCAGGCATCGAGACGCCTTTAGAGAGAACGAATGTCGAGGCATATGTGTCCTGGGACATAAACAAGAGACCACAATATATTTCGTTCATGTACGACACAGAAGGTAGCTCTATCACATATGATCTTTCTGAGGGTAGTGAAGGTCACGAGGATGTCCTCCTTGCACTGGATATCCACCGGGAGTCGACCAAGTGGTCGAAGAATCAGAGCAAGATATGGACTGAATTTGGCTTGGTACTCCTAGAGCAAGACGGCATCGATCACATTCAAATGATCTTTACCATTAAGTGGAATGTCACCTATTCGATACGAAATATAGTCGACGCTAGGCAAAAAATCACTGCGCTGGAAAGGGTGATGGAAACCTATTTTCCAGATCCAAACGTTACACGATCTGAGATATGGACACCACAAGATTTCTACCAAAGTGTGTATACCCCCAACAGGGATGACAAGATTGCAGCAACTATCGACATTAATATCAAGTCAACCCTATTTCCATTCCAAAAGCGTGCAGTGAGATGGTTATTACGGAGAGAAGGAGTGGATTGGGCTGGAAGAGGCATCCGACCTCGAGACGCTGCGGATATCCGAGGTGGATTATTGCCCCTTGCCTTCATTGAATCTGAAGATGCTCGAGGACAGTCGTGTTTTGTGAGCTCTTTATATGGTTGTGCAACCCTGGATCCTCAGTCATTTCAAGCTACCACCCCGGACTTGAAGGGAGGTATCCTTGCCGAAGAGATGGGTCTTGGGAAGACAGTCGAGATGATATCACTGATCACCGCACACCGCCGATGTCAGCAAGACTCAACCATTCTTGATCCCTATACATTCACAGTCGTTAAGCCGATTGGTACGACGCTAATTATATGCCCACCGACCCTTGTTCAACAGTGGATGTCAGAGATCCATAAGCATTCGCACCTGAAGGTTATGCATTATGAGGGGATCACTAAAGCTCATAAGATAATGACTGAAGATGAACTGCGCGATAATCTTATTAACTCGGACGTCGTCATCTCGACCTATGGAGTGCTGGCCGCGGAGATATACTATACGCCTCTAAACCCAGAGCGGTCGTTGCGCCGCGAGGCCAAGTATAAAAGACCGAAATCACCATTGATGGAATTTTCCTGGTGGCGAATCTGCATCGATGAAGCCCAAATGGTAGAGAGCGGAGTTAGCAATGCAGCCACAGTG
Organism: Oidiodendron maius Zn; assembly: GCA_000827325.1. Taxonomy (NCBI): domain Eukaryota; kingdom Fungi; phylum Ascomycota; class Leotiomycetes; family Myxotrichaceae; genus Oidiodendron; species Oidiodendron maius. The sequence goes on along the minus strand of KN832873.1, from coordinate 1,359,266 downwards.
GCCCGGATACTGCCAAGAATCAATGCCTGGTGTATTACTGGGACGCCTGTTCGAAGAGACGTAAATGACTTGTTAGGTCTATTAGTCTTTCTACGAGCCGAGCCATATGCCTCTAAGAAACATGTCTGGGCCTCACTGATTTCGACTCATAAGTCAGAATTCCGTCGTCTGTTTGGTCATTTGGCTCTCCGCCACAACAAAAAAACTGTCCGCAATGAACTGAGACTTCCAGCACAAAAGCGGTATGTAATTACAATGCCGTTTACTCCTATAGAGGAGCAACACTACCAGGAATTATTCAGTCAGATGTGTAAAGACTGCGGGCTGAATCTCCACGGCGCCCCCCTTAATGATGACTGGGATCCTGAGCTGGTAGCAGAGCGTATGAGATATTGGTGAGCAGCGTCAAACCATGGGTCTGACAGAATGAATCTTACTAATATGATAATAGGCTCGTCCGTCTGCGGCAAACCTGCGTGCATCCTGCGGTCGGAGGGAGAAATCGACGGGCATTAGGAAGTAATGATGGCCCTCTGCGAACTGTTGATCAGGTCTTGGAGGTGATGATAGATCAAACTGATGTCTCCATTCGAACAGACCAACGACTGCTTCTCTCTTCGAAACTAAGACGAGGACAGCTGCTTGAAAATGGCCCGAGAGTAGGAGAGGCTCTCGAAATCTGGGATAGTGCAGCTCGTGAAGTAGCTGTAATTGTTGAAGAATGCCGAGATGCGCTGCGAAAGGAGATTGCCAAAATCCCCGCTGAGGACAAAGCCGAGGCAAAAGGGACAGATATCTCATATGACGATAGCGATTCACCAGAGAAACCAGAAGAGTAAGTTTCCATATTCGTATTGCCTACATTAAACTAAGGGTTTGCAGAGTCGCGCGTCTCTCTGTATTCCGCAATCGATTGAGAGGCGCTTTGGAGATAGAGCATGTTGCGGTTTTCTTCCGCTCGAATGCATATTTTCAAATCAAGTCGAATGAGGAACTGACAGACCCAGAATCTCAAAAATTCCAAGAACTAGAAAAGCTGGAGTTGACAGGCTACGAGGACGCAAAAAAGCTGAGACGTGAAATTCTCCAGGAGGTAAGTTCAGGAACTGCAACAAATTCGCCAGCCAAAGCTAATCTTAACTCTCCATTCAGATCTTCGGAAAGGTAGGGAAGCTTATGAAGAAGGTGTCTAAAAAGGCCAGCATGCAGTCTTTCGCCGAAATTCCCGAATTTAAGACTGATCTCTCAAATGCTGGCCTCATGAGCCGACGAATAATAGACCAGCTAGAAAGCCTCGCGTCAGCTCTAGATGCGCAAGCCAACACACTGGACGGATGGCGGGAACATACAATCCAGTTACTTCTTCGGCCCTTGGTAGATGAGGATGAGGGAATAGAGGTAACAGGTGAAGAATACGAAGAGTCAACAAAGCATCAAGATGAAATATTTTGTTATGTGCAGGCATTGAGGACAGTCATTGCCGATCGCCATGAGACCCTTACTGGTCAGGAAAACAAGCTAATTCATTATGAATCCAAAACTGCCCTGCGGCTGGCAAAAGAAGGTGGTGGCGCCTTTCCCGAGAAGACAGTCAAGCTCCTACAGACTCGTGAGGGGCTCAAGACTTCGAAGCAGATGGGTTCTGTCAGAGGAGTTGTGGGAGAGCTTCGCGCTTTAGCGACGTCTTTGAGACCTGACGCGGAGAACGCCAACAGTCGCGGGCACGCAGAGCTCACTATCGTCAAGATGCAGCTGAAAAAGACTCAAGAACAATTGAGCGATCATACTAAGGCTACTGCCGCACTTGAGAAGGAAATTGAACTGTTTACGCACGTCATGAACACTAGGTTAGAGTATTACCGCCAACTCCAACAGGTTTCGGATTCAGTAGCACCGTACGAAGGTCCCATCAATGATCGAGTGCTCGGATCTATGGAGAAGAGTGAGGAAACACTTGCGCAAAAAATAGCGAGTGCTAGGGCCAAACGGCGATATCTTGAACACTTGAGAACGGAGGCATCCAATCCAGTGGAGCAGCGTATTTGCGTGATCTGCAGAGAGACCTTCGAGGTCGGGGCCATTACGGTGTGCGGTCATCAATACTGCAAGGAATGCATCGCAGAATGGTGGCATAGTAAGTAATTGAGACTCAACAGCTGGTTCAGAAATTGCTCACAAACTTCTAAGGTCATCGTAGCTGCCCCGTTTGCAAGATGAAGTTACATTTGGCCGACCTCCACGAGATCACCTATAAGCCTCAGGAGCTCTCCATCGAGGCCGAGGAGGTTCATGACGCCCTCCAGGAGAGAGCCTCGCCGTCTGCTGCTTCTCTGAGGTCAGCAATCTATGCAGAGATTAGCAAGGCCAAGCTCGCAGAGATCAAGAATATCGAGCTGGACGGACCGTCATTTACGACGAAGATCGATACCTTGGCCCGGCATCTGATCTGGCTCCGAGAGTCGGATCCCGGGGCGAAGTCCATCATCTATTCTCAATTCAAAGACTTTCTGGAAGTTTTGGCTCGGGCGTTCAAGAAATTCCGCATTGGATTCACATCGATCGAACGACCAAATGGCATTGAGAACTTCACAACCGATCCTGCGATCGAATGCTTCCTCCTTCACGCGCGAGCGCACTCGTCAGGGCTGAATCTGATCAATGCCAGCCACGTCTTCCTCTGCGAGCCTCTCCTGAATACCGCCCTGGAGCTCCAGGCGATTGCTCGAGTGGACCGAATCGGCCAGGAGCAAGAGACGAACGTATGGCTCTACCTCATAGGCGGCACCGTGGAAGAGTCAATCCACCAACTGTCGGTAAAGAGGCGCATGGAGCACATCGGGCAGGCCAAGGCTAAAGGGAAAGCCAAGGAGACGACACCGGAGGAGATCCTAGATAGCAACCTCGAGGAGGCGAATTCGCTGGAGCTGCAGCAGGCACCGCTAACGCGGCTGCTAGCAAAGGGCCAGACAGGAGGGGAAATGATTGAGCAAGATGATCTATGGGAGTGCCTGTTCGGTAGCCAACTCAATGGGAGGAGTGAACAACGTGGACCAGGCGAAGGTCAGGTGATTGGCAGCCACGAGCTCAGGAACAATGAGGAGGTTAGACGATACTTGGCGGCGGGGGCCGCAACGATGAGAGTGGCCCAGCAGACGTGAGATGGATAACGATTTGGTCGACATAAATAGCGCTTTGCCTGAAGATGTAAATTTACAGTATAGACATAGAAAAATATAAAGAAATTCTCCGACCGTTCCCTACAGCATCATCCCTACCTAAGTAAGATGCTACGTAAGAGCTTGATCTCCTTGGATTCCAAATCTGGGTATGAAGCCGGAGAGGACGGCAGCACGGCTATCGAGGGGCCTGAGCCTGAGCCACCAAGCCCTGTGCTCAGCCTTATACTACCCTACCACGAAAGGCCGAGCTGAGACATTATACGCAAACTTCACGTACCAGACGGTAACGTTAATCTACTAAGCATTTCCCTTTTCGGCCGGCATGCCCGAATCTAGTGCATTATAAAGCCTACTTCCTGCTTACTACCTACTCTAACTTAACGCTACGTACAACTAAGTGCTTCTTATGGCTGCGTTACGGTGGGTAGGTCATCGACGCACCACTATTGCTAAAAAGGGTAAGTCAGCTAATCACTGGTACAGTACTCTGATTCTATCGCGAGCCTGAATGTATCCTGAGCGGCAACCTGGTGCAAGCGCTGCTTACGACGCTATTACAGTGCTATGCTAGCAGCTTCCAACAGTTTTCCCTGTGGGGATAGAAGGACTAAGCTTCCTCGGAGAAGTAATAACGCCGCTCCCTACCCCGAGCCACCAACGCCTTGTGGAAACCCAATCTGGAGCTCCTAGACTCCCCGGGACTCCGCAACACTTTACGTGAATGGACGAGAGAGACGATGTTGGTGTTGGTGTTGCTGCTTATGGGGGCTACGGTAAAGGGGGAGTAATACCTAGGTCTCTTTGCGATCCTCCTGTGCTACCACGCAATGCGCTAGGTGGTTGGAAAGGGAAGGTAAGACGCGTCGAGTAGATGGGACTGGTAAGAAGTGTATATATTCCATCATATGCACCTCGGTGTCGTGGTTGTGAGAGTCGTCATAAAATATATCATTCAGCCACTTGCTCCCACCGCCTCTTCAAGCTCCCCCCCCTTCCATAATAAACGGCCTCACCCCTCCACAGTTCTCTCACCTGCACATAAAGAATACACAAGAAAACCATGGCACCAACAACTCTCGCCCCGGGTTTCTCCCTCCGCCAGGCCAATCAGCCCGACGAGCTGGCGACCATCTTCACGGTGTGTATGATCGCCATCGCGGGTGACCCGCTGTACAAGCGCGCCACAGGCAACACAACGGACGAGGACTTGCTGAAGTGGTTCATGGAGCACTTAAGCCCGCGCTGGGCTGCGCCAGATATTACTACGTGGGTCATTGTGGAGGATGCTACGCAGTGAGTTTGTATCTTATATATCTCTCCTCCCTTACTTTGGTATGAAGGGTGGCGAATAGGAGGCAGCACGAGAGACTTGGCACTTGGGATTCTGGCTAATGCCGGGGCCGGAAAATAGGAAGATTGTGGCATGGACGGCACTGCAGTTCCCTTGGAAGTACAGGGAGATGCCGGATGAGTTGAAGGCCAAGATCCAATCGACTGAGGAGCCACCGCTGCTGGACACGATGCTCCCGGAGGTCATGCTGGAATTCTTCGCCACACTGGAGTGCACGAAGCCGTACGGGTATGACATGGAGAAGGATTATCGTGAGTTTTTGATTTTCTCTTTTTCTCTTTTGCTTACTTCTCTTATGGTCCATGTAAAAAAAATACATGAAAAAGCTCATGGCTGACATTCCCCCCTCCGCCTAGACCGCAAGGGCACGATGGTGCATCCAGACTTCCAGAAGAGAGGTTTCGGTACGGTGCTCACGCGGCACTGCAACGCCATCATGGACAAGTCCGGCGATAGGACGTTCGTACCGGCGCGTCCGACCAGCCAGAAGATGTTTGAGGATCAGGGATACAAAGTGCTGGGTTACTACGACTCCCACATCGAGCGCTGGGGGGATGATATCTCGTGGTCCAAGACGGCGATTCTGCTCAGGGAGCCGCAGGCCACGCAAGCCTGATTCTCTAAGAATGTCGGCTGAGGACGTTGGCTTGGTGGATAGACGAATGGTGGAATGCCTACTGTGCTGACGTTATATTCTTACGTTCCTGCCGAGTGCCAGGGACCTGAGAGCTTGTTTAGAGCTGGCGGGAAAGATGTCATTCGCAGAGATTGTAGAGGCTAGATATGAGATTATGACTTCCGAGACCAATACAAACAGAGTATGCTTGATGTGAAGGCACAGCCATTACATAAGAGTACCATTGGGATTGCACAGTTCGGTGAGCAGTGCTCCATCAAACAGAATATATGTGCAATATCGGTCGGCGGGTAGAGCTAGAAAGCTAGACCGCCTGATAAGACATTTATCACATGCACATATATCTCAATTGCAACCCCCAATGTCATCACGTCACACTTCGGCCAAATCCAATCTGTCTCCCATCATCGACATTCACCCCCCATCGCCCTCAATCAAGAGGACCCTAACGGGAGGCAAACTTCCTATCAGGGAGCTTGCGCAAGGCACAAAATTATCCATCTGCAGAGCCTCACACTCGGAAGAGTGCTGGCAACGCACCACTGTGGAAGGGAGTTCTAAGTGGAGGTCGTGGCTGGCTCTGTTAACTTTTTGATGGAGAGAGAAGAAGAAAAGACGGAAAAGTTTTTGGCCCGGCAGAGCATTTCTGGAGGCGGTGGAGAATGACTAAGCGAACATCACGTGAAACCACTAACGTAGAGTATTTACACTTTTCCTTTTCCGGTCGCATGCCTGAGGAAATCCTAATTCTGCCCAAATCAAGATTTATATCTTTCCTACCCCATATAAAGAGTGTTGGTGAGAGCCAGATCATCAATGCTTATGCCATCCCTCAATCGGGTGAAGCCGCACTCACCGCAACATTTTTTGTTGCATATCGCAAAACGGGCTGTCCCGAGTTCCGCGGCACGATGCAGCGGACGGTATGTTCTGGCCCATCGCAGCGTTTGAAGGGCCGCCCATGTATTTTGACTGCGGAAGGCATGGGCCTGGCGTCCATGTCTCCTTGGTGGAGAATGCAGTGCCGAGGGGCCAGCAGCTGCGAGATCCCGCCTCCTCCCCGATCCGACGTGCAACAAAAAATGGACGAGATGAGAAGAGTGGGATGGATGGAGGGGGGAGGTGGAGTGGCGGAGGGGAGAGCGAGAGATATGGCGATGGATGCTCCGAGACAGATGTTCTGGATGTCGTGGGGCCGAGCTGCCGTCGTCTTATCGCAACAGCTCAAGAAAGCCCGTGCGAGGAAGGAGACGTATCACGCGTAATGTGATCGATCCCCGATCGGCCAGGGAGAGATCTCCTGCGCCTTCTTCTCTCCCAATCGGGGGAAGCAGGAGGTGGCGTCCGTGGTAGCAAGTAGAGTAGTACAGTAGGTGAGGGAGATAAAGGGGTAGCCTCCTGCATGGTGGACTTCCGGCTTCTCAGACGATAGATCGGCTGTGTGCGCGCATCCTCCGGCTGTGGAGGATGTAGTGCATGGCTGTATTTACAAGTTATACCTTCTCATGCAGTACTGACTTGACTGCGCAGATGCAGTCATGTAGGCATTTTGTTGCATGTCGCAGATGAGCTTCTCGGCTGCCAAGAAGTGGAAGAACCGGGGCAGCTGGAAACAGGGATGGCACGTGAATTCACATTTCCGTACTACGAAAAGCTAATCTTACGAAAGTATTCCTTCAGTCAATTCATTTACTTCATTCGTATTTTCTTTCATTTCTTCCTCCCTTCTCGATTCCCTTCCCCCCTTTGTCCAGCTGCAGGGCGATAAGAAGCGCGGATCCTTCCTTGCCTCGCTGCCATCAATCAATAGAAACCACCAAGCGTCGTAGCATCCCAGTGATCAATTAACTGCAATCCCAGGCACCGAAGATGATCTTCAGGGCGCTCCCCGTCCGCAGCTGCAGATCTGCCTCCAAGCAAGCTCCAGCAGCAAGGTCCAACAAGGCGCTACTGCTCTTTTGTCCTTCAATAGTCCCAATCTCCCGACCACTAGGATGACAGGCCATACGGATTCATCACTTCTCGTCTTCGTCTTTTCTCTCCCTCTCTCTTTTTGTACTGTATATCTCTATCATTTGCTCAATCTCACTACTTCGATGAGCTTTATTCTCCGAAGCCCGGAGCAAGTGCCGCCCAGAGCAGCTGCCCTGCTGGTCACCCCTGAATATGGGGTGGCGGCTGATGCTCTTGTAGATCATCTTTCTTGCTTTGGTTTCCTCATCTGGTGATAGTAATATAATATAATCCCCAAATCCCCCACTGCCGCATTTCTCTCTCTCTGTGTGTGTCCTTCTCTCTCTTCAGCTTTGTCGTCCTTCCATTCTTTTGATATTCTTCCTTGCGTCCACCTTCCTTCCATCTCCCCCGTGGTGTCTCTCCCTCGCTGACGTCAATCGCTTTCCGCTGCCCGAAACAAACAAAGGCCTCGATCGTGAACGCACTACGCTCCTTGCTTTTGAGACAGTGGCGCTCACTTACAGGTCCTGATTGATATCTTTCCTCTTCTACTATTCTACGAAAGTCTCTCTATTGTCATCCATCGTCTTCCTCTGCCACTATTCGACACCTCACCCTTGAGGTCGGCGCCCTCCTCCAGCCACCATCATGAGCACAACTACTACTACAACCACAGCCACCAGCACACCTATGAACATCATCGACGAGAAGAAGGCCGCTGCTGCCCGCATCAGCATCATCACCATCCCTCACCCCGCCGCCCGCGCTCCATCTCCCATACCGACATCAGGGGCATACAAACACACCCATAACACCCATTCCATCGACATCCTGTCCACCATCCACTCCGCCCCCGAAGACGAGTCGCCGCCCGCCCTCTCCCCCACAAGCAGCACCTCCACACTCTCTCCCGACGGGAAGACCGACCTCAACCCCTTCTCCCCCTTCTACAATCCCTCACCCACACGTCTATCTCTCGACGCTTCCAAATCCGAGTCCCGCCGCATGCCACCCCCAGCGCCCATCACCACCACAACAATGGCCACTGAAAACGCATATGACACTGATCTTGAAGCTGCCAGCACACCACCCATGTCCGCCTGCAGCTTGGACAAGTCCCCTATGAAGGCCTGCGCCGATGAGAACTTCCACTGCACTGTTTGGCCGTCCGCGCGCGCGATGAAGTTGAAGAAGAAAGCTATGCGGCGTGAAAAGTCGCGCTACATGTTGTGTGGGTGGATGGCGTCACTGGGCAGGCCTACGAGAATTACGATTAAAGTCATGATGGCGCTGGGGCTGCTGGCCGCCGCGGTGGGGATCGCCATTGGGATCTCGAAGGCCGTGGGAGGTGGCGTCTGGAGGAGTAAGTAGGATACTAATGCACCTTTGGGACACGGCCCGGAGAAGTAGGTCGACTTTGGTACTTGGTTTGGTACTGTGGGAGGTATGTGTCTTGTTCTTTTGTTGATGCCAGATTGGGATGAAAAGAGGTTCTGACTCCGGAGCAGGTATTTCGCTTTCTTTCTCCTGAAATGGACTTTTGAGAGGTTTCTTGCCTCTGGCCAACTTAGAAGGCTTATTTTGATGATGGCCACGCTTCTTTTCGGATTAGTCTGGGCTCGTTTGCTCTTTTCTTTCACGGGCCACACATATTCTTATTCCCTTAATCCATCTACCCATCGGCGTTCTAGGTTTCATGTTAAGGCGGGATCGGTCAGCGTTCTATTTCCCTTGCAGCACGGCGAAAAATGGAGTGATGGACGCGGGAGCCGCTGAAGACTCTTAAAATCCTTTCTTTTTGGCTTTTGCTGCAGCATGGCTTTTGAAAATTCAACTTTGCCAGTGCACGAGGGTTGGATAGCTTGATGTTTTACTTTCAAGAAAAGAGTGTGAGACTGCCTTTTTAGCATTGAGTATCCCGAATTGAAGTATAGCATAGCTTAGTTGAGGAGAGAAAAGAGCTCCGTGGAGGGAGAGGGTTGGCGTGCCAGCTACTGCACCGCATGAGGGAACGGAGATCCATACTTAGATAGTGGGCTGATGCATGAACAAAACCAAAAGACAAAGAAGTTCGATTGGACCTACCTACCTCTACTTGCATTTTCTTTCTTGACCTGCCAATTCAGCGCCACTCCCCATCCTATGAGGAGCAGTTCTCAAGTCTACAAGCTCTCCCTATCCCATCACCCCTTCTCACTTCATCTCATCTCCTCCGCCACCACAGGGTCCCGCTTCAAGAAAGCCACAATATAAGAGAGCATTCAAACAGCTTAGCAAGCCCACCGTAGCATCGGCTTATCCACAGTGGCTGCAATCTCGTGCTCGTGGTGTATCCACTATACTGTAGCGGTTTTAAACGATGTGTTGCTCCACTTAGTGGGGGTTACTTAGTCAACCTTATGTGCCGCCCCCCTACTGAACTGAATTTCAGCTTTAGGCGGCTGCCGGAGAGGCTATGCGACAGATTACTGCCCGAGTGAGGGGCCTATCTTAGTGCTGCTACCCTGGTCTAGCTTTAGGGGTCTGGAATCTTTTTAAACACGACTTTGTAGAAGGGCTTTAGTAGATTTCAATCTCCCTTTTCGTGGGATCAAATTGGGCATCTTGGATTTTATTTCTAGCGATCGTGAGGTGACGCCCTTTCTAATGAGCCTTGGCTTTATGCAATATATAAAATACATCGAATCGAAACATCCCCTTCTCAAAATCTAATGTACAATAAAAATATCCCCTATGATATCTCCAAGCCGCTTTTGCTTTGTCTTGCCTTCATAGAAGGTCAAAAAGGTTCTCCCCAGAAAGGGCTTTCGCCGACAGCGTCTGCTGTGAAAGAAACGAAGATTTCTCTATCATGAGAGTTGACCGTGAGAGGATTCCTTACTGGGAGGAACCCCGGATGCGCAGATGCCTTTTCTTGGCCGAGCCCGTCGTGTACACACTTAGTGCATTGGGGCCCCCGCAGGTCTGGCTGCCATCGCCCTCGCATGCCATGTTGCACATAGATTCGGCGATGCTAGAGCTGCCAACCAGCTCGTTGCCGCAAAAGCACTGCCCACCATACTCAGTGCCAGCAAGGCTGAACCCCTTGGCCCCGCAGTAGGTTGTGCACTTGGTGTTGGTGACCTGATGGTTGCCGATGTCCGCGAACGTGATGCCCGTAAGCACGCGAGCGTTTACATTGTCGGAGAAACAGCCCTTGTACGACCAGCCTGCCGGGATTGAAGAGGTAGACGTTGGGCTGGATCCTGGGACGTCGATAGTGACAGTAGTCACAATCCAGGAGGTTCTAGTGACATACGAGGTGACAACGTTGCCAGCTCCTGGGTCGGTGTGTGTGGTTCCGGTAGGCGGTGCCAGCGTCGTAGGGGAACCGGCCGAAGACTCGGAAACAACGGCAACTTTCGTCGTGGGAGCGACCGTTGCAGGTAGAGTAGCGGGTTCAGTGGCAGGCTTAGTAGCAGGCTTAGTAGCAGGCGTAGATGGAGTGCTGACAACATTAACAGCGGTGCTCGAAGCTGAGGAGCTTGCAGGAGGCGAGGTTCCACCCGAGGGAGGTACTCCCCACTGGCCGAGGGGGTTGTTGCCTGGCAGTTGGTCGAGAACCCCGTAAATCTGCTCGTTGATAGCAGATGGGATGTTGCAAGAGGTGCTGGGGTCGTTAAGCCCACCGATCAGGCCAGGACACTTGTCCATGCCGCTGTCACCTGCATTACAATTATCGATAATCTGCTGCAACGTAGTGACGTCCCAGCCAGAAATCTAGAACAGTTAACATTAATGACAAAATTTGAGGACAAAGGGCGCCTACGAAATCAGCGTGGAGACTATAGCCAGTGGGGTCTCCATTAGAAAGCACGAATGGTTGCTTTCCCTGCCCTGGAGTCCACAAGTCCGCGAACAGGGGAGTATTCCAGTAGACCTCGTAGAAGAGATGCGGCTTGTGCTCCCAGCCCGTGGGGCAGTTGCCGTTGGTTGGGAATTTCATGTTGGTCTTGTACGCATCCAGACCCTGAGATTTGTCGTAGCAGGACGGGAAGTGGATGTCGGCACGGAGGGGAGAAGCATAGCCATCGCAGTTCTGGTCAGGAAAGCCGACACCAGCACCCTGGTTACCTGGATCCTGGATACCGACTCCGTGGAGGCCGTCTGAGTCGGGAGGGTACAGGGGCTGGGCAGTGCTTGAACGGGGGCAAGTCCATTGAACAGGCTGAGGAGTGCCTTGGGAGAGGTCCAGAATGGACAGCCCACCAGTCGCAGGTGGTGTACGGAGACTTGGGCTGCCAATGACCATCCGGTGGCCTGGCTGGAAAGCTGTGATTTTGTCGGTGGTAGGCTCGAAGCTGAAGAGGGGATAAGTTTAAATACGAGATATGGCCAGAAACATATACTTACAAGTAGTACACATTCATATAGAACATGGGTACGTCGATAAAGCTGCCATTCTCTGCGTGGAAGTACAGCTTGGGGGTCCAGTAGTTACTCTTATCGTTCTTCACCAGAGACGAAGTACAGGTTGAGTCCAATGCCTGATCATCGGTCATGTTAAGGGCGAAGCTATTTCCACCCTGGACAGTGTGAACGTGACCAGAGGCCCCACCAGGGCTGACTATGGGGTCCATACGGCCTTCGACAAGAGGACCTTTGCCATAGAAGTGGTTGACGGCAAAGGTACGTTGCGTAGGGGAGTATGCTGATGCCAAAGTAGCTAGTGCAGCCAAGACCGTGATTTGAGAGGAACGCATGCTACCGATCTTGGTGACGGTAGGCCAAACTTCTTGACGATTCAGAAAGTAATGAATGACCAGTGGGATCCTGTGTGAATTGAATGTTGCTGCTTGTAGCCGAAGAGCTGTCGAAGCTGTTGGGGTCGAATTGTTATGGCAAAGGCAAATTTTGAATGGTAAGGAGTGAATGAAGGTAAATCACAATCGAGTGCCTGGACTCGATCTGTAGGGCAGGGAATAGAAAGTGTAAAATCTGTATCAACAGATATCAAAAGAATGGACACAACAGTGTGCGAAAAGGAGTGTGAAGCACAACGAAGAGAATGGGCCACAATGGGTTGAGGAAGAGAGAGAGGGGGGAGGGGAAGGAAAGGAGGAGCAAGGCGGCTAGGGCTGTAATATAACCACGGCAGAATCGCCAACGAGGCTCATCCTGCAATTGTCTGTGTCGAGTAGGTACTACTTGGTACCTGAACTCATGGTCCCGTCACTCCGCGCCTGGAGCAGGGCAGGCGTCTAGTCTCGCCAAGGGGTTCAGGAATGGATTCCTGATCTGAGTAGTCAGCGCAGAGGCCAGAGCTGTAGCCACAAAAGCAGAGGGTATCCGGACCCTGCACAGAGGATTCGTTGTTTTTGGGACCAAAGGTTTCGAAACGAGGGGACGAATCAGAAGTGGCCGTACAACGACCGCTGGTAAGAGGCGCTGTCAGTTGGTTTCAGTTAACAAGAGCAGCCGGTTCACCGCTGCCCCGGTCATACGTGAGCAGAGCTCTCTGCGCCCTGTGCTACCCATCTGCGTGGCCAGCCTGTAATGAAGGATTGTGATCAGATGAAGGGGGAACAGCCACGGCGGCGCCATACGCAGGATGAGTTGTATCCGGCGCCCTTGGTTGCTCTTGGGCCCTGGCTGGCAAGCCATGGTGTTTCAACTGCCTCCCGCGTGCCGCCCCGCGACTCCGACTGGCCGAGCCAGCAGAATGGCCCCTTTGGGAATTGCGGACTCGCACAGCACAGACAGCAGCTGTCAGTAAACAGGAGGCAAAGGGCGGGAAAGAGAAAGGATCGGCCGCTGGGTAAGAAGGGCCTAGACTTGGGGCGCCAGAGGGTGTTCGGCAGTGTAGTGTGGTTTCAGGACGTTGCAGCACGATAACAAACTGTGGGTGTTCAATCTCCACAAGGAGTCCCGCGTGTGGATGCCTCTAAACCTGAGGCTTCACTTGCGCTTCCAAGGCCTGAGAAAATAATTATATATCACGTGATGCTGCAGACCCCCTGAATTTGGGCGTCTCGCCTTGATAGAACGGAACAGGGGAGGCAGGCCAGGAAAATATGACGAAACTACTCTTGCAGTCAGACAGACTGTAGGCAGGCAGCTGGAAAGCCTGAAACCCCCACTGCCTACAGCCCGGCGCGAAGAAGAGAATTCTCTTTCCATGCCCACCAACCGGAGATGCTAGTGGAGCTCTCACAAATCTCCTTTGACGCTGGGCAGATGGGCCGTTCGAAGGCAAAAAGATGTGGAGTCCGTCCTGGCCAGCGGATCCCTCAAAATACAACGGCGTTCTTGCAAACATTCTAGGTCTGGCCCTCTGGCGTTAGTATGCAGAGGCTCGGAATGTGCGATATCCACAGCGTGCAGGCCATTTCCGGTTTACGGCTCACTACCGGATTGGGAGTGACAAGTCTGTACCTCTCCCGCTGTCAAGATACCTCTAGGTCTTGGGCATCGCAAGAGATGCTAAGCAGCGACCCGAGTCATGTTATGCATAGGGAGGTAAAGAAGATAAAAAAGTAAGCACTCGAGAATGAGACGGGCCACTTCGACGTAAACAGAGATAGAGTATATTTTTGTTGATGCCTCGATACCTGCAGTAGCAATCAGGGGTCCTATTCACTTAAAGTAATAAAAAGCAAGTCTGGATGCAGATGGCTGAGTTTTCTTCCCTCTATTTCCAATTCGTGTGACGATCTGGGCTGATCTGTCTAAATGAATAAAGAGACTACAGTATTCAAAAATGACAGTGCGCATGCAATCACGCAAAAGAAACCCAAAAAGTGAGGTAATTTTCCGAGACAGTGGATGATCGTTCTGCAGCCCATCATCCTATTGACTTCAATATACTATCTCCCCGTATGGAGCGCACCCGAACCTTACATGAAAAAGTTTCCGACCTTCCCCCTGAATCCGATAAGCGGCATCCCCCTCCATCCCGATAAGCAAACTTCGAAAACCCCCCCCCGCAAACACCAACCACAAAATCACAACCACCACAACCACAAACATAAACATACCTTTCTCTCTCCCGCACTCTCTCACACAATGTCTCCCGCACCACCCATCCCCATAACTATCATCACCGGCTTCCTTGGCTCCGGCAAGACCACCCTGCTCCTCCACCTCCTCCCGCAGCTCCTTGCCCAAAACCCGCGATACAAACTCGCGCTCCTGAAAAACGAATTCGGCGACGTGGCCATCGATTCGCAGCTCGCATCATCCTCCTCGATCTCCGGCGTCCGCGAGCTTCTCAATGGCTGCATATGCTGCAATCTCGTGGGCCAATTATCTTCCGCCCTGACCGAGCTCGCCGCGCAGGAGAACCCTGATCGCATCGTGATCGAGACGAGCGGGTCTGCATTCCCTGCCACGCTAGCCATGGAGGTAAACCGCCTGGCGAGAGAGACGGGGGGTGCGTTTGTGTTGGACGGGGTGCTGACCGTGATTGATGTAGAGAATTGGAAGGGCTATGAGGACACGAGTTATACGGCGAAGATCCAGGCGAGGTATACAGACCTGGTGGTGTTTAACAAGTGGGAGGGGTGTGGGGAGAGGCAGTTTGATGAGTGTCTTGATAGATTAGGGGATTTGGAAGTGCAGATTGCGTGGGTGAAGAGTGATCGCGGGAAGGTGCCGGCGGATGTGGTGTTTGGAATCGACGGCGCGCTGGCGAGGAGTTTGGAGGATGATGAAGTGAAGCATGCGCGTGAGAATGGCAATGCGAATGGGAATGGCCATAGGCACGAGCATGGGCATGATATAGAGCACAAGAGCGAGGTGGAAGTCCTCTCGATCACTCTGCATACCGATGGTCCCGCAGTGGTTGATACTGCCAAGCTCGAAACCCTCCTGAAAACCGCCCCTAAGGACGAGGTCTACCGCATCAAAGCTGTTTTCGCCGCCTCATCGCCTCTCCTATCCTCTGACGCAGGCACCACAGCTGACTCCATTCCGAGCGACAGCAGTAGATACATCCTAAACTGGGCCTTTGGGCGCTGGACATGCACGCCCATGAACTCCAGCGGGTCCGAGCATGAATCGAGTAGCGGACAGATCCTACGCATGACGATGATTCTTGGGCGGTATGAGAGCTCGAAGTGGAAGAAAAGATTAGACAGTGCGGGTTTTATTGCGCTAGAGGGCGGCCAGAAGGGGTCGCTACTTGTTGAGAAGGTTGCATGAACTAGAGATGGAAAGAACAGAGTAGATTGGTTACGAGACATGAAGACGATGACAATGATGAAATAGAAGGCAAAGAGATAAAGGATAGATTTATTACGCTATTGGGAATATCGATTGTATCTACTAAGTTTGTGGGTGCACGGTATAGACTGCATGGACGGGTCTGGTCAGTCTAATATTACATGTTGATAAATAAGTTCATATAAATTTAATCATATTTTTTAGAAATTCTAGCTATGACTTGATTTCCGGAATCTTCCTTCACCTCCTCAATTTTTAATCATGCGATTTCCCGTTACATTGAAGCTTGTTGCGTCAGCAAGTTTCCTGCGTGTTTCACACGGGTCAAGGCATCAGCGACATTGTCCGTGTTGCTATCAATCCTTATATTGCGGAAGATATCTGGAAGTCGTCTGTTTTGGAAATAGTGATGCATGTATGAATACTGCCATATGGAAGCGTAGGAGCTATTTAAGCACAGAGGCAAGCAGGACGGATCCTCACAGCCTCTGTACGGCGGTTAGTACAATACTCCGTCTGTGCTATGAACAAAAAGGAATGTCCTCAGCGCAGCTACAGTAAGTGGTCTTGGTAGTAGCATTCCTGCTTCGTACGGACTACGAAACTCATGCCTACAGGTCGTACTTCTCTTCTACAGATTGATCATGCTAAAAGGCACATATTGAAGACGGGCCTTTTCGGACCGCACGAAACCGCACAATGCATTTCTTTGCAGTCATGACTGCTAGGTACAACACCAATATGCCATGCTAAGCCTGCTTATCCAGTAATTCAATTCTCCGACCTGAGTCCCAGTCTGTAGTTGTACTAGCATATAGAATTCCCGTCCTGTGCTTTCCAAGTGGCCCGAGGGTAGATAAACCCGCCCAGCAGTTGTAGCAGTAGTATCCCAATGAAGCACAACTAGATCATTCCCACGCAGCAAAAGGGGTATTCACAAACGCGCGCCTATGATTTCACCAGCGCCTGCAGTAAAAACGTCCCCCAAGTAAAACGTTTCTAGCACCGTTGGCTCCTTAATTCCGCATTTGATTTCGATTGTCCCTGAATCCCCTTTCCCTAATAGACCACAAAATAAACGCCAAGTTCGCCCCAACAAACAAAAACCCCTGAAGTATGAATAAACACACTGGAGAATGTAAATGAGGCATCATCTAAACAACAGAAATACCTTCTCTCGCGAGAAAAGGCGGGTTCGCAAACGTGCCCAACGCCTGATATGGAGCTTTTTGTGTGCAAGGGATGCATTATGATTGCTGCCAATTGCTAGGATCCAGTCCAGCTTCCTTTGGCTGCATGAAAGTAGCGTTTCTTGTGGGCATAATTCGTTAGGCTTTACGAGACATAGCAGAAGGTCCTCACTTTGGTGGCGTATTAATAACGGTCGGCGTCGTGCCACCACTGTGCGTGGCGCTGGCGCGACGAGATGATGTCGTCTTCGGTATGGACTGGTGTTTTGCAATTATAGCCATTTTCTGTCTTAAGGCTGCGAGGCGCGCGCGGACCATGGTTAACACTAGGATAATGTTAGATTTGGTGCGGAAAGGGGGTCGTATAATCATATAATGAGAAATATATCCTGAAAAGAATGAGGTATACCTTTGAGCACAGCCTGCCTGTCGTCCCTACTGAGGCCATTTACGGTCTCATCTCCCTCGCCATCCTTACCTTCAGGCACGCTCGTGGAACGCTTCCGCTTGGGCGGAGCCTCGTCCTCGTCCTCGAGCACGGCCTCTAACATTCTAATAGCAGTAACATACGAGATCTCGCAGCCAGGGAGATCCTCGTTCGCAATTTCGTTGATGGCTGCAGCACGACTCATATCCAATGCGCGGTCGTACATTAATTTTTCGGCAGAAACACACGAGTTCAAGACGACTCCATCAGCGGCAGAAGTCCCGGCAAGCTTTGACGAGGTAGCATGGTTGCCTGGGTGTCCTGGGTGATCTTCAGGCAGCTGCTTCTGGGCAGCGATAAGTTTGAGTCTGACAATCTCTGCCTTCTCGAGAACTTCGTTGAACCTGTTGCGGACCCATTGAACAGCACTATTGATGCGGTTGCCAGCTGCAATGCTGGCAGGTGATTCATTCTTTGAACCACTTCCATTGCCTAGAACTTCTCCACGACTCTTGCGTGACCACCAAGTTCTTGCTATGTCCATGGACTTGGCAAGAAGTGAGAGCGCCTTAACGTATAAAACAAGAGCTTCTTCGGATAAGGCAACGGTAGCCTCGATTGTCAGGCCATCTTCATCGTTGATCGATTCTCCAGGTCTATCTGGAGTGTGGCCGCCCAGGCCATGATCCATAGACGGCGTTATAGGAACAAGCTGCTTATATTTTACCTCAGCAAATCCATATACAACGTCGCTTCTAGTAGCGGACTCTTCGATGGCGTTAACAGTCTTCTGGTCCTCGTCAATTGGTCCAGTGGGTCTTCCATCGCCGATGAGACCTAGGCCGACATTTCCCGGAGGAGTGGGATAAGCTGGGAAGGGGCTATAAAGTTGGGGAGGAGACGCTCCCTTCCCAAGCAAATGCGGTGACCATCCAACACCAAAAACTCTCACACTTGCACCGTGAAGTGCCTTCGCAATAGCGGAGGTCGCAGAAGGGCTGCTACCTAGCGATCCTTGCGAAGGTTGGCGTTGCAATGCACCATCTGGTCGTACCCCCCGTGCTAACTGCCCTGCTCGTGATGGAGATGCCGGTACTGCCCCAGTAGCCGACCCAGGGGGGCCCTGTGTTGTATTTCGTCGAGCGACCTGACCTGATCGTGGCGAGGGTGGGTTCGGCGTTCCCAGTGCAGGGCTTGCGGCCATTTCGTCCGCCAGAGCATTGACCTCGACCACACGTTTTTCAACGACCACATAGTCCCGGGCTTCACGGACTGCTATTTCCGCCTCCGCAATTTCATCTCTGATCTGCACGTCCTCGCCCAGCCTGGCCTTGGTCCGCCCATCACCTGACGCCTGTCTCTGGGTTAGTCGACGTTCTGTTCTGGTAACCGGTTCCGTCGCAGTACGAGATGGTGAGCGACCAACGATAACAGTCTCTGCACTTGGATCCGTAGCGGATGGCGTAGCAGACGGTTGTGCTGCATGATCACGTGCAGTCGAAGGAGGTGTAGGCGTGTGTTGTGGTGGTGTCCCTACAATCTCTCGTGCATATTCTGCGGCACGAGGCTTGGGGCTCGAATTGACTCGCTGGTCACGAGATGACGAGGATGGTATTCGGGCCATGGTGGTTGCCGTATCCCTCTCACTTGTAGATGTCTGTCTCTTGCTAGATGAGGGCTGTGATGATATTGGGGATCCACCTGATGTTGATGTTACGATCTCTCGGGGTCGGTCGTCGCCGACCAATCCGGGAATTGGATCAACCACAACACTATTGCGGAAGAAATCATCAAAAGGCAAACGCTCCACCGGTTTTCGTTTCAACAAGGATTTCATCAAGCCTTTCATTTCGGGACTGATGTCAACTTCTCGAGGGTACTTGATCTGATCGTCCGTCTGCTCTATTCTGCGAATCAATTCGACATGGTTCGCTGCTCGGAAAGGAGGTTTCCCCATCATCATCTCGAACAGTACAGTGCCCACAGACCACAGGTCAGCCTTGGCATCATATTTCTCGTATCGGAGTATCTCCGGGGCCATGTAGAGTGGAGAGCCGCACAGCGTTTCAGCCAGAGAGGTTGAAGGTAATGATCTAGCAAATCCGAAATCGGCGAGCTTCAAGAGCGGCAGTGAAGTGAGGCCAACCATTGGGACCAGGGCATCTCCACTCGCAGTCATGACCAGGGGAAGGTCTTTCGAGGTCGACATGTATTGCGGTGACGGCAGCAGGAGCAGGTTTTGTGGCTTGACGTCTCTATGGATGAAGTCTCGATCCCTCAAGAATTTCATAGCACTTGCCAGCTGTTTAAGGAAATGCCGAACAATGACCTCGTTTAGACCACCGTGAAGAGGGTTGGGATACTTGCGGACCATGTCTCTCAGCGCCGGGTTATCGCCCAGTTTATCTCTCTTCTTGATGAAATACGACAGGTCCCCGAGTTCGCAGTACTCCATAACCAAGTGTATATGAGTATTCGATTCGCGGCAGTCAATCAGGGCGACGATGTGAGGGTGATGAAGGCCTTTGAGGATCTCGATCTCGCAGTAGAGGTTGTCTTTGAGTTTACCGTTGAGTTTGCCGAGGTTGACCGACTTAACTGCTACGAGGGCACCGGTTGTCTGCGGGCAGGCCGATTAGCAAATTGTACACTTCAGAGCTCTAGGGTAATGACAGAAGTCCATCTGGAAAAGAGTCGTCGGGATAGGACGGTACAGGACCAGCTTGGGCAGGATAACGGCGACGTACCTTGTGCTTTCCTCGATAGACAGTGGCAAAGCTGCCCTTGCCAATATCTTCCTCGACAGTGAACATCCCGACCGACCTGTCACCCGTCCTCCGCCTAGACGACGAGGACGGGGCCAGTTGTGATGCCATGGCCACGAGGCCTGACCAGGAAGGGCCAGAGGCCGAGACGCTCGTTCGATAAACGGCACGAGGATCACCGGGTCAGATAGCAGTGCAACGACGTAGTCCTTTGGCTCTGCATGTACACGTTTGGTCGTGGAGAGAGTGCGTGGCGGCCCGCTGAGGGACAGAGTTGTTGGGAGGAAGGTCTCGAGGGTTCGTGTTGGTACCTCTCCGCTGTAGGTAGCCAAGCGAACCGACGTTTGATAGGCAACCTTGACAGCCGCCTCACGATGCGACGAGAGGGGAACGCGTGCGATTATAGGCAGGCAGACCGACTGGCGGATCGGATCGTGAGGTGGTGGGCAGACCAGTCAAGAGAGGGCAGGCTCCGTCAAAGCGAGCAGGGCCGTGGAGGAGGGAGCTCAGGCAAGGCTGCAGGCGGCGGATGGGGGAACGAGTGAGACAGCTTGCAGGGTTACGTCGAGCTCAAACAAACACTCAAGGACGGGTATCTAGCTGGGTTGAGCTGTGGAGGCGCGAGAGGAGAGGAGACGGATGTGTGGTGGTGGAAACAGGTGCGAGATGGGCGAGGAATATGGGGTTGAGAGATAGGACGCGAGAAGATGGAGATGGGGAGTGGTCGAGAGGTTGTAGTCATGGATGGAGGTTTAAGGTATCGAGGTTGCAATCAGGCAGGGGGGGCTAGAGGAGCCGAGATACGGGGGATCCAGGACGAAAGGACAGCAGCCGGGACGTAAAATGAGTGGCACGCGAAACGGCGCGAGAGGAGGGAAATACGGTAATCATAATCCCGAGCATATCACGGGAGCCACGAGAACGAGCCTGGATGGCAGCGAGAGGTCCGGCGGCGGCCACGATGGGACCGAGAGATACCGGATGCGGTATAAAGATTGCCGTATGGGGCAAAGCGGGGTTGTATCTACCAGACGACTGTAACTAGACGGCGTTCTGCACTTTCGCAACTGTCCCGGGCTCATGATGAATTGATAAGGCCGCGATGAGGCCCTCTTCATTCTCCCATCTGCCGTTTACGCACCTGCAGGACTTCCCCTATCTCAACATTTTATCGGCTTGCCCTATTCTCCTGCTTGGATAAGCCCAGGCCCCAGGAGGCGAGTACAGTAATGACCAGGTCACGTAAGGAGGCGGGCACAGTCAGGGCGCCATCGCATCATCATCCATCCCGAGCACCTAAGTAGACGTGGATATGGACACCATTCTGCGCTGCCGTCCTGCCCGTCACGCTGTGCCCGCTGGAAAGCCAGGTATCGTGGTTTGAGATCCTCTGACCCCCTCGAGCGTAAGCTTCCATGTCCAGTCGGCATGTCGTACAAGGGGTCGATCGCCCCATGCAGTCACGCTCCAGAAAGCACACCCTCTGGGACTGGCAGGGCTTGGCCGAGATCACGACCCTCTACAGCCTCTGTGTGGGGGGTATCAGCTCGTACCACAGCCATTGAATCACACGTCTCGTGCCGTGGAGGATTCTGTGTGTTCTACGCGGCAGTATGGCGTTTCCGGGTCTTGTCAACGACGTAATCTGATTTACGTCACGTGGATTGCCACGGTAAAGCTGATTGAGACTGGTGAGAGAGTGATCTTCCTTACTGGTCAGCGGTAAAGCCTGTTAAGAATAGGAAAGGGCATTAAGCGAGTCGCCTGTCAAAAACACGTGGGCGCGAGGACAGAGCGACGATAGATGTCACGTTTTCTTTTTCCTTATTTTCTCCTCTTCTCGTCATTTCATGTACTAGAGATATTTTTGGGCCTCTCGTCTTGGTCTTCATACATGCATATCGTCTCAGCATGAGTACTATCCCCATACCTCCTCCCCCCAAGGGCGAGACGATTAGAGAGGAGCGGACCATCGACTATGCTGGCCACCACCCCAACGGCCTTCACCGTCTCGTTAATGAGCAGACGGTCAAGGATCTCTTCTGGCTTCTCATCGGTTTCCGCTTCGTCAATTCCCTATGTGTGAAGACTTTCTTTCAGCCGGATGAATATTACCAGGCTCTAGAGCCGGCTTGGCAGATGGCCTTCGGGCCAGAGAGTGCTGCATGGATCACGTGGGTAGGTACACCTCCCCTGAAAGCATTCATATGTTGAGAGGAAACAGGAATGGCAACATCAATTGCGCTCATCGCTGCATCCAACCATCTTCGCAGTGTTCTACCTCCTCTTCGATAAGTCCATGGAACTCTTACAGTTCTTCCCTCAGTTCCGTGCCTTCATCTTATCCTACCTGCCAGGTGTCATTCAGTCAATCTTTGCAGGTATAGGAGATTTCTTTACCTGGCAGCTGGCAGAGAAGCTGTATGGCGCAGGAAGTACTTCTGCCTGGACGACGGTTAGTCTAATTTGATTAGATATAAGGAGCTGCTAATGTTATACTTTTTAGGTCCTCCTCGCTCTGTTCAGCCCCTGGGAATGGTTCTGCTCGACGAGAACCCTATCAAGCTCACTTGAAACTACCCTGACCATCGCCGCACTCTACTACTGGCCATGGCAGCTGACAGTTAACCATACGCCATGGGTGGAGGCCAAGTCGGAGAAAGGCAATTCTGGTTCATCGACCATATTTCCGAGCTTTAAATCGGTGAACGAGTAAGCGATCCGTTAGTCCTCGGCCGATTGGCTGCTAATACTATTCTAGACTTCGTTTTTCCATCCTCCTGGCTACTTTTGCTTGTATCCTGCGTCCCACGAACCTCCTGATATGGTTCACGGTGCTGATGCCAACATTTCTCCAGCTTCTGTCTTCAGCGGCGTCAAGCTCTCGAGTACCATTTTCTGACTATCTAATCCTGCTTCGTGAAGGCATTCTTTGCAGCTCCATCGTGATCTCAATCTCTGCATACTCAGACTATCTGTACTATGACGAATGGACGTTCCCACCTTATCAATTGCTGCATTTCAACCTCGCTCAAGACGTCGCCGTATTCTATGGCCGCAATGACTGGCACTATTACCTCTCCCAAGGCCTACCTCTCCTCCTCACTACCTACACCCCCTTCGCCCTCATCGCGCTATGGCAGTCATCTACCGCCAACGGCCTGCGCTTCGTCTTCGCTACCTCGATCTTCACCACCATCGCCACCCTCTCCCTGATCTCGCATAAAGAAGCCCGATTCATCTTCCCTCTCCTCCCGCTCCTCCACCTCCTTACCGCACCCGTCATCTCCTCTTTCTTCTACACCACCATCTTCATCACCCGTCCCACTCGCACCGGCAGCAAAACTACAATCGAGGCTATCACTAAGCGCAGACTCCTCCTCACCATGCTCCTGGCTCTCAACGTCTCCATCGCAGGATATGCATCCTTCTACCACCAACGCGGTGTCATCTCCGTTACTCACTTCATACGCAGCGAGTACGAGCGTCTAGCCCTTGACCCCCGTGGCGTCTTGCTCTCCCACCCAGATGCCAACAAGTTCGAGACCGCAGGCTGGGGCCGCAAGAACTGGAAATTCGACGAGGAGCAGACCTTCGCTGCATTCCTGATGCCATGCCACTCCACGCCCTGGCGCTCTCGCTTATTCTATCCCGGACTGAAGACGTGGGCTTTGACATGCGAGCCACCGATTGGATTAGAGAAGGGGGAGAGAGAAGCGTACCGGGACGAGGCGGATCGGTTCTATGATGACCCCGTGGGATTTTTGCATCGGGAGGTGAATACGAGGGAGAGGCCGTGGCCGAGGTATGTGGTTGGATTCGAGGGAATTGAGCAGGATTTGAGGACGTATTATGAGGGAACCATGAAAGGGTTTAAGGTGAAAGAGAAGTGGAGGACGAAGAACTCTCATTGGCATGATGACTGGAGACGGAAGGGGGATGTGGTGGTTTGGGAGTTTGTGGATGGGACTGTGCAGGAGGAAGAGTGATTGGAATTTACGAGTAGAAGGAAAGATGGGACGGGGGATTATTTCCATGGGTGAGGATTTGGTATTGTTTGATATATTGTGAAGGGAAATAGTAATGGAAAGGAGAAAAGTAAGATGCTGATTTGGCATTCATGGGATCATAATAATATGTATTATACCTAACATCTGTCCTACAAGAAGCGAGAGGTTCTCGCCCAGAGGCATTAGAAAATGGTAAACAGCAGATCGTTCTCCGTCTACAAGAGGTACCGATAATCCGGGCTCATATCCTAGCCTCGTCAGCAGCTGACAAAAACACAAGGGGCTAGAAAACTTTAAACTCACCCCCATCTCGGTCTTCTCGTACTCTGTCAACCCTACATTCGTAGGTGACCTATCGCGCTTGCGATTCTGGTATGTCACTGCCACGGCATAGATGCAGCAACTCACGAAACTTAGGCACAGGAAGGACAAGCAGATGCTGTATCCCGTCTTGTAGAAGGGGGCGTCGGTCTGCAGGAAGGCGTACGTGGCGATGATGCCGCCGATATTGCCGAAACCGACCTGCCAGGCGGTGCCGACGGCGCGGCGGTGATGCCCTCCGAGGTTCATATTGAACCAGCATACGATCACCGGCATGGCAGAATAAGCACCCATTGCAACGAGGAAGAGCGCAGCGTACTCTACCGTACGGTTATCGTGCACGGCTATCAGGATCCCGAATCCCGTGATGGCGACGGAGATTGGGAATAGCGTGAAGAAGAACCGATGCTTGGAGTAGTCCGAGGCGAAGGCGATAATCATGGCAAAGGCAAAGGCGCACGCCCATGGTGGAACACTATGCAACTGTGTCTCGATGGGCGACCACTTGTACGTGCTTAAGATAGTTGGCGCGAAGAAGGCGAAGCCGTATGCTGGCACAATCATCCCGAAGTACATGAAGCCGCCGAGGATGACCTTGAAGTCCTTGAAGACCCGTCCGACGTCCCTCCCGGTGATCTGGCGCTCGGCGGCTGACCGGCCCTGGTCAACTTGCAGACGTGCTTTGATGAAAGCCTTTTCCTCGTGGGTGAGCCACTTCGCGTCCTCGGGAAACGATGGGATGAGGAAGAAGAAGAAGAAGGACACTACGACCGTGAGTACGCCCTCCAAGATGAAGATCCACCTCCAGCCGTGGTACCCTCTCAGACCATCCATCTTCCCAATTGCCGCTGCGAGGAGACCACCGAACGCGCCGGCAAAGGTGGTACTGCTGAAGAAGAATGAGTATCTCCGCTGGGCCTCGCTGCGCTTGTACCACATGCCGATCAGGTAGAAGCAGCCCGGGAACATCCCGGCCTCGAACAAGCCCAAGAAGAAGCGCGTGGCGAGCAGGCCGCTGTAATTCTGGACCAGGCCCTGGCAGAGGATAGAGATGCCGAAGAGGCACATGCAGGTTGAAAGCCAGATGCGGGGGCTGAGTTTTTTCATAAGGATATTGGACGGGATCTCGAAGATGATGTAGGGGACGAAGAAGATGGTCAGGGCGGTGTTGTATTCCACGTTCCGAAGGTTCAGGTCCTGGATCAGTCCGAACGAACGCGCGTTGCCAATGTTGACGCGGTCGAGGAAGGCGAGCAGATAGAGAATGCAGAGGAACGGGATTACTCGAAAGTCGACCTTTGTCATGAGCTTCCTCTCCGTCGTGTGTGGTGGGCATGTCACGTTAATAAGCTCGTCGTACTCCGTCGTATGGGCGCCGCCTCCCAAGTTAGGGTCGTAGGAGTTGTTGTTGC
Source organism: Oidiodendron maius Zn (assembly GCA_000827325.1). Lineage (NCBI taxonomy): Eukaryota > Fungi > Ascomycota > Leotiomycetes > Myxotrichaceae > Oidiodendron > Oidiodendron maius. Next base: position 1,333,816 of record KN832873.1, on the reverse strand, counting down.
CCTCACTCTTGATGCCGGCTTCATTTTCGGCCATGGCGTCAGGCGATACAGACTCAACCGCTACGATAAGTCAGTTACAGCACTGGGTCAGAAGGAGAAGAGAAGGGCAGATATATGTCGGCGAGAGGCGCATCGAAGAATATTGGCGTCCAGGGATAAATTCACTGCCCACATCCATATACTGTCTCGGCCATACCCATTCTATGCCATAGCAAACACGCTCGAATCGACCAAGGAAATATGAACTGCCTCACCATTCTTTCGCCCAAAACCAAACACCATTTTGCTGGACGGCTCAAGGGCTATTCGGTTCGGGAAACGCGGCGCAAGGCGATTCAAAAATGGCCGAGGACAATTCCCCGGAGAATGGGCTGCAAAACACGCAGAACACACAAGACGCGTTGCCCCACGAAGGAAAAGGGAGAGGGAGGAGGAAATAGTTAGAGGCGAAGAGAGAAAGAGAGAGAGAGAGAGAGGGAAAGAAATGGAGATTGGACGGCACGGTGCAGGGTTCTAATACCTTATTCCAGCTCCGGCCCTCAGGGATAAGAGCGTCGCAGAGACTTTTCCGCGATCCCCGCATTTGATGGCGATCTGCATTGGACCTGAGCGGAACCGGCGGCCCACTACAGGACTGGCCCGGGCAGATGGGAGCGGGACTTTCGTTTGTAGAGCACTTACTACTCTCTACTCGCACAGTACGTAGTACAGCACGACGCGACCGTGGCATTGGAGGAGGTGGTACTGCCGCTGGCGGGCTGACGTGAGGACCGAGATATGGTGGGTAGAAGACGAGGAGTGTCGATTCCAAGTGCCGGACGAGCCAGAAACGGAGATTCGATTCAGTGAGACTTATGTAATCCGTCACGAGATCGAGCTTTGCCAGGTTCCTGGATTTGTGATGAATAAGCGCCAGCAGCGTTAGTTAGCGAGACCGACATCCGACATCCGCGACCTGGGTTGTCAGGTGTCAACGCTGTTCCATTTAGGAGCAAATTTGCGACGGCTCGGACATGCTATGATTGGCGGGTAATGGCAACGAGTGCAATGTGCGATGTGCAACAAAACGCCCAGATGCTACGACCCCATGCCCCGTCTGGGCCAGTCCATTTGGCGCCATTATCGCCCGAGGCCTTATCCTCCGATCTCATGGATTCTGGGTGCACTGTTGCCCTGAAGCCGGCTGTACGAATATCGACGTGGTTTCTACAGCCTGACGTGCGTAATTATACGCCGGCCACCTTCGCATAATTCGTTAAAGTATACCTGTATTGTATCCGTCATTCACCTCGGAATTATCTTCGCCACGTGATTAATGCCTGGAAGTAATCCTAAGGCCAAAACACTAATCCATGTCACCTGAGCCGCCCGTCGTCTCTCCCTCCAACTTATTCTTAGATCTTGTTTCTCTCGACGTCCCATCAGCCTCACCTTCCACTCCAGATTCACCCCTCCCTCCCCCTCCAACGTCCTCTTCTACCTCCGCACCCTTCCTACATGTCTCCTCCGTGATCAGGCTCCCTCGCTCCCCTCCTAGAGTGCGAGACGCCGCCTGCTGACACCCGAGTCCTCTTGGCGGGGGTTTACCTGCCCTCCGACGATCTGCCAACCCCCGCGACTGCCACCCCTCTCGAGCGGGCGGGAGACGATTATGACCTTCGACCTGCCCTTGGCCCAATCTCCCGCCTCTTCCAATCTTTCTGCCGACCTGTCGCAGGTCTTCAAGCATCCCCAGGGCCTGGTAGCCGCTAGGGCAATCGCCAAATCTCTCATTCTGCAGTCGCGGCGAGCTGCGCAGTCCGTCCACCCATCACTACCACATACTACGTCTTCCTCAGACCTGGACCCTCAGTCTAGGCCCGACATGGATCCAAATAGCGCAGACATGCTGAATAACCTTCTTACCTTCAACGACAGTCAATCTCAGACGCCGGCGGAAAGATCAGATGTGACCCAGCATATCGCACAGGATCCGAGAGACCAGTGCCACGAAACACCAGATAAGTGTATGTGGCATCCTCTAATGCTCCCATCCGTGCCTTTTCCATCCATGGCGAAGCTAACAGCCATTCCGCAGCTCATATCGCTCTCTCTTTCACGACAACTACACCATCCGGCCATCACAGCGATCCTTTCTCTGGCGTTGATGGTAACCGTGTAAATAATCCACATAACGGACCCTATTTGCCCGCTCCTATGCGAGCACTTCCCGACCTCCGCGCTCAAACGCGTCCATCGGGTCACGCGATGGCCTCGAATTCACTCACACCTCTTTATCCTTGCGACTCCGCAGCCGGCGCCCCGCGCTCTTCGGCAAACAATATCTGGGTGGCCCAAGAATTTTCGAGAGCACCAGCACACAATCATGGTCAAGGCAACACCCCTATTACCCAGCCCAACTTTTTCGAACTACGGCACTGCACCTTCACCTCGATTACGTCGTCTCAAACAATCATGGATTCCACGGGCACCAAATCCACTGGCAAAAAGCGAAAGTTCATCTCCGGAGAGGACAAGAAGCCGAAGAAGGCTCGGAAGCCGAAGAAGAACAAATCAAAAACAGAAAGGATAGAATCTGTAAGGCGTGGTACTCTCACACTGCTGATCATGATACTGACTATGAATGAAGGTTTTTGATGACAGCATCTATATGCGAATCCTTGAATTTACACCTCCGTCGTTCCTTCCCAAAGCTCGCCTCATCTCTAAGGCCTTTAAGGGTTTCGTGGACCACTTCACCTCAATCTATGTCAATTGCCGGAAGGAGAACTTCGGCCACGACATGCCGCCTCCCCCTTCCCATCTCACCGAACAGCAATACAACGAGCTGCTTGGCGGAAGAAAGGGCTGCGTGCAACCAGGCTGTGCCGACAAGAGAGCGATCCGAACCCACTGGTCTTGGTACAAGCGATGGTGCTGGCACTGTTGGAAGGAGAAGATCGAACGAGAAGACCGAGTGATGAAGAGTAGAGGGTTAACGTACGGTCGTGCGACCCTCACGAAGATGCTGGAGTGCATCCCGGTTGGCATGCACGACTCCTTCTTGAAGCCGCATGACTTCATTGACAGCACGGAGACACCAATTCGCGGCGCCCCGAGGCTTTATAGGTATTACCTGACAGAAGATATTGACCTGATCATTAAGGAATTCGAGGCCCTGACCCCTGCACCATATGCTGAGAACCCAAACCATACTGATACTGAAAGAGCTGCCGCTCTAGCTGCGCACCAAGAGCTAATGGACGGCCTAGAAGCAAAGCGCGCTGCGTTCTTTGCCGAGAGGAAGGCTAAGAATGATGAACACATGGCGCAGGTTGTGAAAATCGAGGCTGGTATCAGGATGCGGAGGGCACGCAATCGCAACCCGTACGATGAGAATCGCAATGCCCGCAGAGAGCTTTTCTCCAGGCGTGCCATGGAAGACCTCTCACATATCGACCCTACTTTTGTCAAAAGCACAGCTGCTTACAAGGCTGCAACTCGCATCTTCCGCGATCCTGGTACAGAGCGTGGCTGGCTGACCTTGAAACCAAAGATTGTAGCCGAGTGGGAAGCGAAGAAGAGAGAAGATGAAGAAGGCGACGTTCTCATGGGTATCTCTGACGCGAGCGATGTGCGAGGCATCGAAGGGGCAGTGGCCGATCATGAACTCTCAGCCCGCGCCCGCTTAGAGAATATTGGGAAGTCTAATGAAGGCGGACATCACAATAACGACCCATACGCCCGTCTGCAGCATTATCAATCGCAACTTCAGAGACTCGAGGAGAACAAGCTGCCTCGACGACCTTTTCCACCCCACGGCTTTCCAGCGTCCGGCGAAACTAATTACATGCATGGCCTGCCTTCCTCTCAGTCTCTCTTTCCATCGCCGGCTGGAAACAACTCCACGTTTTCGACCCCGAACTATACCTCCATGTCAATGCCGGACAGGAGAAGCTCTAGCACCACCGTCGCTCAGCTCGGAAGCTCCCATCCTCAAGGCCCTGGCCATCTTCTAGCCCCGCCTCACTACTTCTCACAACATGCGTCGCTGGGCGCGAGCTCGACCTTCTCTCATAGCTCAATTCACAACCCTAGCACCCAAATCACGGTAAACTCACTTCTAGGCCCTTCCACGCCTACGATGGCCCGAGCTAGGTCTCCGCCTCAGCCCGGCCCATCTCTATAGAAGTCTCGTGCCTCCCTCTTATTTTCATCCGGTTTCACCGATAAATATGTCTGGCGGATGTCCGGACAGGTTCTTTCTTGACAGTATTCCTCTCGATTCGTGGGATTTGGCGTTTGGGTTTGTCACTCACGCATACTGGCATAAGGCATTTGCTTTTTCTCATAAAAGAATCCCCGGGAGGCGCAAACTAATGGTGAGGCGAGGCGTGCATGTGGCATGCTCTGCCTCTTATTTGCAACACATTTTCTTGCTTGCCCAAGGTGTACCGGGCCCCTTTAGAGTCGGGCGGTTTACCCAAAGTGGGACTGGAGCAAAATCAGCGACTTATTAGCGATGCGTTAATTGCATCTGCATCTACATCTACAGCGGCGCCGGGCTTTGCTTTGCCAGTACATACAAAATGAAACAATAATCTGTATTCTAGTGTCTTCGCTGTTTGCGTGATATTCAGTGGTGACGATTATTCCCTTTGCTGACGGGTATAAAACAAATCGCGTAGGCACGGGCATGCGATAAAGGGACTCAACAAACTACAGTGTGTTACTGATTGTTTGGAGCAACGGAGATATACAAGTCATACTTAATCAAAGAATTTCCTCAAAGGCCTCGTTAAACTCTTATCAAACACGATTCTCAAACACAAGAACAGGCTCATAAGACGACAGAATAAGGAATTAGTAAGTACTCTCGCCTTTGACAGATGGGAGAAAGACATATGCCAGGTGAGTCTGAATAGAAAACAATTGATATACCAGCTGTGAAGCCCCATAAAATGCCTTTGTTTCCCTTTTTGCTGCTCCTGCATGTCAAAATTCTCAAATGCAGCCATCCGCAAAATTTAATCGGCATATTTTTTTAACGTAGCAGAAATATCCTATGCATATCCAGCACATAACATACGATGAGTGTCGGAAGCCAGCTAGTACCGCGAAGAAGGCGAGAGAGTTTATTTCGTCGAAGTTGAGAAGGCACTCTGATGATCCGAGATGGTCAATACGAGCAAGTAAGCATACTAAGAGGCCGATGATGATTGCGTGGCCAACAGTACGGCTTAATTTTCCAACAGAATGTCATGGAGCAGGGACAAAGACCGGCGACAGGTCGAAGAGTAGTGATGATGGAGAGATAGAGAAGTCAAGATTTCGGGGATCATGGTCGTTATTGAGAAGAAAGACTTCCTCTTCGGGATCCAGAGACCAAGGACTGGGGCCAATAGAAAATGGAGATAATGATAGGGGAAAGGTTGTTGAGAGGGTCCGATCAATCAGAAGGGTGATCCGAGATGGAAAACTGGAACGAGCTATGCCTTCCACCGAGACATTTTACAGTGGTCAGAGATCTGCTCCATTGATACCTTTTGCTCTAAGAAAACGGTCATCTTTTGGGCCAAAAGAGAACAATTTGTATCCTGTCCGGACGGATGCTAGCATTTTCCGATGCCAGTTTGATAGTCCATTACATCAATCATTCTCCCCCTCTCGACACAGTCACATCTCTATGCCCGAGACTGCTCCTGGTAGCCTCGTGCACATGCCCGAAAGCAAAGAGTCTCGAAGAATGTCCGACTTTAATTACGCAGAACAAATAAACAGCCCAAAGCAACAGATAAATCTAGGAGGCAAAGGACATAATTTCTGGCGACCGGGCCCTCTCGACCCATGTCGGCTGTGCAAGACGGGAAGCGTGGTGGGGATAAGGGGACTATGCAAGGAGTGCGAGGAAGACTTTGCGAGGCCTGACACTCTTGTGTTTGGCCCGGAGAGTGGCTTTGGAGATTGGAGATAAAATAGAGCCCTCGCCGCCGCTTAAGATTGCCGGTACGTTAGTTAGGAGAAGGTCTGCTACGATGAGTAGGAAAGAGAGAGAAAACGAGGGTGTGAAGAGGGGGGTCAGATTCCATGAATTCTGGGATGATATTTTAAGGAATGAGGAGAAAAAAAGCTAGCTAACTTGTGAAAGAACATAAAGCTCCGAGCCTTTCAATCGAACCCGTTTTAATATCAGTTGGCCAGTGGCAGAAATACGATTGTAAACGACATAATAGAAGGTAATTATGAAGTGTCAATTTAGCAAACTACTCAACATATAGCGTAAAATCGGCTGAAATATCGATTCATAGATCAATAATTTTTATACACGGCCGTTTTGGGCGCCGCGTGGAAGCGGGCATTCAAAATCACATGATCCACTTGTTTCCACGAGTTCCAATCTTACATTTGACTTCTCATCCCTTCTCTTTTTCTGGATCGCTGATTGTCAGATCACAATGCCTCCGAATCACTCATTTATTCATGACCTGATAGACTGGGGAGTTCTACATCAGTCAACCTTGCACCCAAATGTTGAGATTTACCAGGATTCGGTGACTGGACTATCTTTCAGAGCCAAAAACGCACAACCTAGAGGGTCATTGGTGGTCACTTCTTCACACCAAATATCGCTTTCGTATCTTAACGCCATAGATTCACAGGGATTCTCTTGTCGCAGTGAATCATTTCCAGGCCAATTTTTGAATGCCTTGAGTGAGAATGACCCGAATATTATAGGTCACTTCTTTCTCATGCAGCAATATCTCAAGCAAGACTCATCATTTTGGTGGCCATACATCAGACTCCTCCCACAGCCTGATCAGCCACAGAGTCTCAGGATACCTATGTGGTGGCCTTCGGAAGATCGAAAATTCCTAGATGGGACGAACGCAGAACCACCACTTCGGAAGCGCAAAGATTTGTGGCGGGTCGAGTGGAGCAAAGGCATCGCTCTTTTACAAGGTCACCTCACCAATTGGCAAGACTACAGTTACGTCTTGTACCAATGGGCGGCGACAATATTCGGAAGCCGAAGTTTTCGTGCCTCTCTGACCGTGCAAGAAAGCATTGTTCCAGACCCTGTTATAATCGAGCACGTGAGACACGATCGATTCTCTGTGCTTCTACCCATTCTGGATATTGGGAATCACAATGGTTTCGACAATGTAGAGTGGGTTCCAGATCATAAGGGACTGAGTTTGAGGATCCGTGATCCCGTTCCTGCACGTGGCCAGATCTTTAATTACTATGGAAATAAATCCAATAGCGAGCTGCTAGTGGCTTATGGGTTTACTCTTCCCATAAACGAAGCATCCAATATTGACAGAGATGTGGTGAACTTGAAATTAAAACCCAATCCAGAGGCCCTCTTATTGCGCCGAAGTCAACACTGTCATGAGGTTCCTCGAGTGGCGGAAGAGGAATACACTTTCATGGTCCAAAGGCTGCCGTTTCGCCAAGGTGGATTCTTCGACCTTGGTGTCTTCTCCGATGGTCTGGTGGACCTCATTATATGCATGGTGGCTAATAACCGTGAGAAGAGGTATATAGCGGCAACCCCAGGGTACTGTCCTGAGAATGACGCGAGCTTGATGGAAAGCCCTCTAGCGCGAAGCGCTTTGCAGACGTTAAGTGTTTTATATGCCAAACTTTATATGGAACAGAAAAGGATTGAAGAAACAGGAATTGGTCTTTCGTAAGTTAGAGCAGAGTTCCTCGTATCGTCAACATTCTTTAGCACAGCTTGTTGCCTGTCTGAATGCTCGCTCATATTTCCGCCAGGCGTCCAAACAACCATAATCAGAGGATAGCTCTGGATTACCGCCACCGACAACTCGCGGTCCTTTCTTCGGCATCCCTCAGAATTAAGAAGAGGCTTGATGCAGCTTTAACTATCTGTTCTTTTTGTCAACACACCAATCACACAATTTCTAGCAATTCTCACGGCGGGCTTGATAATTTTCATCAGCATGTAGAACTACTGTCTCTTGAATGTGCGTTTGAATGGCTACGTCTCAACTATCCAGAAATCTTCACTGTTATTGTGAATATGATAGCAGAAGACCAAGAGGAGTTACTTCCCTTGAACTGGGCCGTATTAGTGGAAGATTGGAACCATGCGTACTGGGTGGTCTGGATCTTCACAATCTGGCTACTGTGGAGGCGCGATGGAGAATCATTTAGGCATCGTCATAAAAATTTAAGTTCATGGCTGTTGCAAATGAACGAGTAAGTTATACATTTTACATCCCTATCCTAATTATTCCGCTAATAGCAAATCTAATTAGAGCCTTCGATTGTGAATTGGCGTCAGATAAGAGCAGTGATATTCTTTATGCAGATACTTCAGAGATTGAAACAATAAACTTTATGACGGAGGGTATTGTTCATATGCCTCAAATAGCTGATTCCGCAGGAAAGAACTGGTTAGCCGAGCCCTCTTCAGTCACCAGGCTACGCAATTTTGCAAGCTTTGTGGCTCAGGAAGAGACATTTTCTGTGGGTAATTACATGCAAGAGAGCGCACAGAAGCTTGTGGAGCAAAGGGTTCTTTGCATTAACAAAAGAACTGGGAATGAAGATTCAGGAGTGGGAGGTGCATGGACAAGCTTCTTTAGTGGCGCTGTATGACCTCGGAATCAGAGCCTATGCTAGAGCCATATCGCTCCCTGTGCCGTATTCCGAGGGCTTAACTGACGGAGAGTTTCGCCTGATTTAGCATATCACTAAAATAATGAGATGGTCCCGAAATGACGGCTAAGGCCAGTCAAAGAGATGTGTTGATTTGGTTCTCATTGTCACAAAAACAGGTATCCATTCAATAGACACGAAAAGGAGGCCAGTAAAAAATACTGACGGTTCTTGTTTACGTTACTTCATTAACTCGTTATCAGCCTAGTCAAAACATCTAGTACACAATATTTCTCCCAGCAGAACACCCCGTATGCAATTTATTATTCTTTAGTTCATGGACCGAACACCAAAGCTCTAACCTCGATACTCTCCCGACCAACAGCGCCTTCTGGGGTTCTCGTGTCCTGGAATGCAGTGTGCGGGACGCGGCCACCTTGGACACCGGAACCAGGCTTCAAGGCCTCGCTATCAAAGCACTCTAGAAACAATCTCTCGTTATTCTGCATCCCAGACAGGTAATTCCACTGCTGGTCCTTGTTGTATATAATTCCTGCAGTCTCGCCAGTGCGGTCTGGATATCTATGCTCAACAGGAACAAGGTCTTCATTTCTGAAAGATGCAGAGGAGGCAAATGCAAGTGGCGATGCTTGGACGGGGCCGTTTAATGGGCGCCAAATGTTAATAATGCGGTATCTACCCTGGAGGAGCTTCTCGGCTTCATCAGGAAGGTGAACGTGTACGCGTTGGGTAGCAGACTTGACCGTTTGATCAATGTGAACTCTTGATACAGGGCCGCGAGGAGCATTGGGATCGGAGCGACGGATGGTATGATCGAAGATGAAGACCCTATTACTGCCGGGCACGTTGTCCAAGATCAGCTTCTCCACTTCCGGGTAGTAGTTCTTTTTGACCGACTCCTCGTTCACGAAGTCCTTCTCAGCGGACTCTGGGACGTTCAAGACAACGGCAAAGGCGTCTCTGTCAAGGTTATACTCAGATTCACGCCCTCGAATATCACGGATGGGAGCCTCGACGCTGAAGACTCCGTAATTCCGCTGTGGCTGCCCCTCAGGAGGCTCCTCAACGTAATTGAATGGAACCGCTCCATCTTCTGGAGGAGCAAAATAGTTTAGAGTAGCGATAGTATCACCTCGGGGAATGTAGGTGCTGTCAACTTTGGTTTCATATGTAGCTTCCGCTCGGGCGGACTGCGAGAGATTATGTGCTGCCGTTGGCTGGAGAGCTGCTGCAGTGGCCATGGTTTGCGTAAGATATCGGGTCCGGGGACTAAGCTTGGAGAATAGAGTCTTTCTAGATATTCCTCTGAGGGGAACCGTTGGCAGAGAATAGAGTGGTTATATGTACTCCTCTAAGGATATCTGCTTGATATCCCGACAAATTGCATACAACTTTGGAATGCTGCAATGTCTACGGAAGGGCGGGGTTACGGGATATATATATATGTGCTTATACATTTACCTATTCGGTATAAGTCATAACCGCTTTCAGAGCAACTGTATTGATCAGAAGGCGCACTAAGCGGGCACGTCATTTCCAAGTTCCATATATTAGAAATCAAGCCAATGCCGAGCGAAATGCGAGTTCTGTCTGACCCTATGAAGTCAACTTGCTTCTTGCGCCATCTCAAGCCGTGCAAGGTGGGGGACGTGAGAATACACGATTACAAATCCCTCGGCATTGACGATGGTGGCGCGGGTGAACAAATCCGAGTCACATGACTTCGCGTTATTCAGCTTATCACGTGAAGGATGCTTTGCTTATCTAATAATTACCAGCCAATGAACTGTAGGCATCAGTTAGACGCCTAACCTTCAGTCTCGTAAACAAAACAAGTAGTCGACCGAACATCGAACGTGAAGGCCTCAACAGAGCTTCTCATGTCACTTGCTTAGCTCTGTCAATGTAGAAATTATTACAATACTATCTCACGATCTCCCAAGGACTTATCTTTTTCCGAACCTCCCTCCTCCGACAACATGTCGAGGACAATCTCGTCCTCACCAGACCCCCTCAATGACTCGCCCATATTCCAGTCGCCCACAAGGCCGCGGCGCTCGTCCGTATCCAGGCAGTCTCTTCCACCTCAGATAAGCTCACCAACAAAGCGGACATTCCAATTGGACTTGGGTAACACGCTCTCGCCACAGAAATTAAAAGTTACAGTTGAGGCTGGGTCAGATACGGAGAACTCATATATACAATATGACGATGATATCGATTTTGACTCTCCTTCACGTATCGTTCGACCCCTCGGCCATCGCATGGAACGAACAACAACAACAACTGTGCCATTGAAGGGTCTGTCCGACTCTGAGGGCGAGAACCATACTACAACCCCAAAGCGGGGCAGGGGTCGGCCGCGGAAAGTGGGAACGCCAGTGCCTTCTAAACTAGCCCAGCGTTCAGACACGCCAACTCAGAAAAACAGGAGACGAAGAAAATCCATCGGCGAGGAAGTATATGGCGACAGCGAAAATGATGCGGATTTTCGTGTCGGGAAAGATACGGAGGTCAAACGTCGAAGGGCACGCAAGTCCATTGGCGAACAGGTATATGGCGACAGTGACAACGATGCAGATTTCCAGATTGGCAAAGATGGCGAGGCCAAACGTCGAAAGGGAAGGAAATCCATTGGCGAACAGGTGTACGGCGACAGTGAAAACGACGCGGATTTCCAGGTTGGCAAAGATGTCGACGTCAAACGTGGAAGGGGAAGACCTCGGAAGCTAAGACCATCCGATGCCTCGGACAACATCAGATTGAGCGGTACTAACAATATGGTAAAGGGAAGGAGGAAAACTCTAAACCCAGATGATATTGTAGTGCATGAAGACGTGGACAGCACAGGCTTGGTAGGTCTCGATAGTGTTGCATCAGACCTTAATGATGCGCTATCACCCATCGATTCTAACGCGGCTTATTCTCCTTCAAAATACTCTATGATTCGGTCATCAACGACAAATGATGTAGGCGATGAGGCAAATATAACTCTGTCAGGATGGAATCCTGGCATTGAAACTCCCCGCGATGTTGGATTGTTGAGTTTGAAAATAGGCGAATCACCTCGAAATGAGAGCTCAGACCAAGAGAGGAAAGGCTATCCGTTACTATCTTCCTTCGAGAAAGCCCAAAGTCATGGTCGAGAAGCAATTTCAGAGCCAGACGAGATACTTGATTTCGATACCATACTCGAAGGCGAAGAATTCAGCATGATCTCAGTAGATTCCGTTCCGTCATTGAGGCAGCACTTGAGCAGCCCTCCTGACAAAACCAAGCGAAGAGAAGCATCAAAAATTGCCACTGAACCGAATACCTCCACGGCACATGGAATTGAAAGTGACAAGTATCAACCGCCATCCAATCTTTCTGGGATGAATGTCGAAGAGGTTACCTCCATGCTCAAACCCCGGAATCGAAGCCTTCTGTCGGTGCAAAATCTGGAAATGGACGACTCGTTTTCAAGTATCCCTTCTGAGATTCTCGAGGCAGCAACTCCTGGTAGAAACCTACCAAAACCAGCTGCTTCCGAAATAACCGCTGCTCAAAGGGAGGTCTACGATGACTCTTTCTCTGCTATCCCATCCACAATACTAGACGCTGCCACCCCGGCACCTCTTCGACAAGCATTATTCAAGTATGGAAATGCCAACCAGGGTGACATCGCATCTGATAGGCTAAATACAACAGCCTCAATCCAGATTGTCTCTTCGGCTCTCAGGAAGGGTCGTGGCTCGGCGACGGCTAGGCTTCTAACTCCTGAAGAAACACCATCTCCTGGAGACTTGGCTAACACCCAAAATACCATGTCAGGCAGTAAGCTCCGCGAGGTAACATCAAATGACACCGCCAATGATGATGTGCCTGGGAATGAATCCTATATTAGCACACGTATGGGATCATCTCCGCCGCCAATGGCATCACAACTACAGACTTACACAACCCGCCTTCAACCGGAATCTCAGTTACTACCTCAAGCGACACAGACTCCCGCAATCACCTTCTCGTCTCCGACATTACCGCCCCCAATCCAGATGGAAAAGGATAATCCGTTCTTAGAATCGAACTCAGAAGAGGACCAAAAGCCAGTTTTATCTCCCGCAGCGCGTGCAGGACGTATGCTCCAGGATTTAGTTGTGCCATCATCTCCAAGAAGCCGGTCAGAAAGTCTCGGCAGCCCATTCAAGAGCCCGGTTGCGGAACGGAAATCTTCGAGTGCTGCAAATAGTATAAACAAACCTTCTCAACAAGTGGAATCCCTTGCTCGGCCTGGTTTAAATGAAAATCAATTTCCTCGAGTCTCACAAAACAATAGCTCTGTCCATGACGATGACCCATTTCTCAACAGTGTTCCGTCGCGCGGCGAGAATATCTACAACTCCCAGGGCTCTGGGAGGCCTCAACTCTCCAACCCTCGGCTTTCAAATATCAGGTCAGAGGGAAACTCTCTTCAGAGCGATGATGATATGAGTTGGCAAGCAGAAAGTGTGGTTCTTATCAACCACGATACTACGTCCAATCCCAGCCATCACAATTACGGGTCTAGCAATAGTGCTCAATTACAAGATGATACAGCAAGCCGTACTGGTAGTGTTGTTAGCAAAAGTGCGTCCACATGGCAGGACACATGGGCCGCTGAGAGAGATGCTGTTAGCAGAGAGATTGAAGCTGCAGACGCAACCCAAGTCATAGTCATTGATTCTGATGATGCAGATCATTCCGCTGATGTTGGTAATGAGGGAGAAGATTTTGGTCTTCTGCTAGAGACATTAAACTCATCTTCACCTGCCCATCAGACTCATTATCGGCGGCCGCGTTCCGACAAGTTCGACAAGTCAAAACAATCTCTCAGTCCTGACAAGATGAATAGCAAGAGAGTGGCATACAGCGATGAGCTCTCTCATCTGTCTTCCCCTATACAATCCAGAGTAACATTAACGGGCAATGTTACGAACAATGGGTTCAATAAAGATGGGTTGAGTGCGGTCACTTCATCCTCCTCAGGGCCTCGCGCATTTAACTTTAACCCTCGGGTACGTGAGCGAGGTCCCCAGGATGTCTTCGCCTTACTAGCAGCTTCACCTAATAAACTACCCCCTGTTCTTCCTAGGAACTCAGAGGACAGCACTCTGCCTCTGCAGTCTAGCCATAGCAAGTCATTAAGCATCGATGCTACTTCGCCAACAAAACGTGATGAATCACAGCCATACTTCAGACAGATTTCGCAGAAGTTGGATTTCAAACCTAGGATCCGAGATCCTGAATCGAGTTTTGGTTCTTCTCCTATCAGACAACCATCGTACGGCATTTTTGGTGCCCAAATCGGTAATGGGAGGCTTTCCAGTACTTCGGCCGGGCGACTGTCTACGTCGAGACCGCAGATAGTATCGTCTTCTGGTGAGATGAGCGCGTTACCTCCCCAGGATGACCAACCAACGTCGGCACCCCTATCATCACCAGATGCTATTTCTAACTCAACGCCTTCCCCCAGGTTGGATAAAGAGCAAGAAAGCCTGATCACCGACCGGACCAAAGAATGGACTGAATCTGTATGCCTTGCATCTACACAAATGCAGGGATTTTCTTCCCCTACAAAGTCATGCCTGCGATCACCACTGAAGACACCTATTGGAGCTCCAGGAAGCAGGTATGGGTCCTCATCCCCCAAAACAGTAGCATTCGTATCTTCATCGCCTATCCCATCGTCGCCCATGGCGGAAACGCTTTCAAGTACAACCTGGTCACGCGAGCACTGGATACTCCTTGACGGTATCTTACAAAACTGGAGACCAGAGAACCAAATGCAGGGCGAGACACGTCGCAGAAACAGCACACGGGTCATCTCTAGACTGCTCGGCAAGAATGTGCGGAGTGGAAAGGACAAGTTGAAGTTAGAACAGTGGCATCTGGAAGTTGTGGATGAGTTTCGGGGGTGCGTACCAGGTTGGAAGGAGGAGACTATTGCAATGAGAGTCTTCGCTCTGATTATTGGCGAGAGAGATAGAGCCTTTGGATTGGTTGGGAGGAATCATGTGGAGGGTAAAGCACAGTTGTGAGTACGTCAGTTGGAGTAAGATAGGCATTAATCGGGACGAAGATAACGATAAAGTCTTTGTAAATCTGAATTTGGAAGTTCAGGACAGATCATTGGAAGTTTGGCTCTGGCAGAGCGAAACAGAAGCTGTTTGCTATGAACAATTTCGGCAACAGCGTCGACACCCTTTAACTATATTCAGACACAAAACATGCAAAGTCTATAGGTAAGGTTGGAATTGTGAATACAGTATAGTCACCGTGACGAGTACATGATCAAACCTAATGGATTCCATTTCTCATTTTCGCTCCCTCAGCTACGCCATTATAGTACAAAGTTTTGCCCTACATCTAGCCTCTAAACACCCACTATTCGAGCATCGATGCTTGATTAGTATAGAGCACATCGACCACGCTGCTCAACTTCTCGATCGTCGCCAGTGCAGAATCATATCCCTCATCACGCTCCGTCTCGTCATAGATGATCAAGCATCCGGCCCCCTGGTCGAGGACACCGATGATCACCTTGTCCAGGATCATCTGCGAAAGCTTGCGTTCAACTTGTTGTGTGTCGAGACCCACCATCTTAGCGATGTGGTCAATCTCCACGCGTGAGAACGGCTCAATGACTTTAATCAAGTTCTGCTCCAACATGGCGTCATACAGGCGGCGCAAGTGGTTCCGGATGAAAGGGTCACTCCCGAGTTCATGTCTATAATCACCTAAGGCTCTCTCGTATTCCTCTAGAGATCGATTTGAGTGTGCTCGTGCTACGGCCTTCATGGCTTCTAGATTCTTCCCGGCATACTTCATAGCTTGTTTAGATGTCATTAGTTGGTTAACATCGTCCACGAGGTTGAGCATGATCTTGCACAGGAGCATGTATTGCAGAGCAGCAGTTGCCTTTTCGGGCTCATCTTGTGTGTGATAGCCGTCCAGAGCCTCGATGAAGTAGGAGAATGCAGTGTTGAAGTCTTTGTCCTCAGCGTGCAGTTTTCCTGATTGCATGTCCAGACCGGCCTGGAGCAGAGGTGGCGTGTAGACAGATGCCGCACTAGTTCGTGCACTGGTTAGAGCAGCTCTTCCCTTGGCGACGTTACCCAGTGCGTGGTAGACCCGCGATTCGAGCAGCTGGACTTCAACAAGGACGAGTTTATCGTCAAGGCGCTTGAGTTCCTTAAGTAAACCGTTGATGAGTGTGAGGGCATCATAGTAAGATTGCTTGGCAATGTATAAAGTAACAAGACGAGTTTCGAGGTTTTGTCGGAGGAATCCTCGTCGTTCAGACGTGGCCCATTCAATGCAGGACTTGGTGACGGCGATTTGGGTATCTGTTGAATTGGGGATAGCAATGAAGAGGTCCAGGAGTTGTCGAACTATAACCAATGAGTTCAGTAAATGGCTGTTTCTTTTGGGACGCAGAGCTGCATGACATACCCAACTTTGCGGTCTTTGCCTTTGCGAAGGAGGAAAGTACCCCTCTGCTAGTAGTTATCAAATCTACCAACTCATCCGCCTTCCTGCAAGATGTTAGAGATCTGCATAACCAAACGCTTCTACATGGGGCCTACTTCTCATCTCGATATAACTCTCCCAGACTGACCAAGGCTGTTTCATATTCACGAATGGCAGCGTCAGATGTTGCTGATGGGGGCTGGGAAATTACGTCTTTATACAGGGCTTCAGCTTTGCGCGGATCCGACTTTTGAAGCTTCTGCGCCTCTTGTATTTTTGGCGACTCTGCAGGGGCCATCTTGAAGTGTGAGAGTTGTAGAGAGAGGTTGTGTATATGGACGAGAGTTGACAAGCTCTAGGTATCAAGCTACACGCGGGCTCGCGCTAAGCTTAATTACGGCGAGCGAGGAAAACCAAGTGCGCAGCTCATATTACCAACAATATCAAGACGCCTCTAGAGGTTGGAATAGCCAATTCCAAAGCAGAGAAAGATGGTTTACGCTGCATGACTGTAAGTAGTCTAATGCATGTATTAAAAAAGTTGAACGAATTGTTGATCAACTTCAGACTTCGAACGTCTCGCAAAACCCTCCCTTCCCCCACCGAGTTTTCTACCACCTTTGGGGTAATCAATTACTTTTGTTCTTATATCATTTTTGGATTCCAATTCGCGTCCTTAATCCCATTTGAGAGGTCAAAACCTCATTCGGCCTGTTGCTTATTGTTAACGTGTCAGAGGGTCAATTACTCAAAGGGTGGTTAAGCGAGCTCTTAATGGGGCAAACAAGACCGGACCAGGCTGTGAGGGCTTTCAGTTAAAGTCAGCAAAGGGCAAGCAGACCGTAATTGCAATGTAAGGTAGTGACTCGCGAAATCATATTGATTCGCTAGTATACATTTCCCTCTCCGTCATATCTTTCTTCACTACCATTAAAGTTATAGCCATATGGCGCTAGACTCGAACACAACACCCAATATCGTTATCATATTAACAAAAGAGCCATCACCGTATGCCCACAAACACCGGGAATGCTTCCACGTTAAACTACGCCCTTTTTGCCATAAGTTCGGACCCTCTCAACCGTCCGTGTCCATAGGCTCTTGCCTCGATTCCTGGTCCATACTCTCTTTTCTGGCTTGATTGGCGTTGTTTGTCATAGCCAGCCTCTCTGCTTCTTCATCCGCTTTACCCAGGACCTCGCAAATGGCTCCTACAATGGCTTCCTGTTGTTCGTCATCGAATCTACCCTCCAATTCTTCAACGATCGTGTTGAGATTCCCTAGGTTGGCGGGTCGCAGATTTATCATCATGATAATCTCCGATTTGCTGAAACGGAATTCGCGTAGTCGGAGGAGGAGATTTCTGATGGTGCTTTCGTTATAAGGAAATGGCTTGGAGGCCAGAGGGTTCGGAGCTTGGTCAAAGTAGTCGAGGATCTGGGATTCGCGTCAGCAGCTCCTCTAAAGAAGAGAGACGCTAAAACAGACCTCTCTGACGATGGTCTCCAGATTTCCAGGCGGTCTTCCCAACACCTTGTTCCCTACGCGCTCATTTGACTTCCTCTTGAGCTCTGTCAGGTGGGTATAAACCTCATAGTTTGTCAGCTGAGCTGACTGGGCCTCGAGGATCTTCATTTGCGATTCCTGCCTCAAAAACTAAGGGCAGATTATTTCTCCTCGTTCGAGTTTATGCATTTCAACAAGCAGGCTTCTCGCCAGAAGAATTATGTTATTTTATCCAGCTGTCTCAGGCGGTCCTTTTTGTAACTTTCGGCAGCCTTGCAGAAAACTTTAGCCTGCACACGACCCCGCCATGGCGCTAGACCGCAAGCAGCAGGTTTGCCGACCTCTCGCTCCGGTTCTTGGAGAATGATGAACCTTTTTTTTCTTTCATCCCCTCCACCCTCCATCACGCTTTTGTCCGATCTGCTTCTCCTACCCTCTCGATGGAATTCTTATGTCAATATAGACGTGGACTCGTCCGCTCTTCCTAACACCCGCCTCGGCTACCTCCTGCCCGTCTTCCAATCGCCCTCGCACCCTCTTTGCAAGCTCTTGCTGTTGGCCTCCAGCCGCGGCAATCCTCCCTCCAAAATCCCGCATCCAGACCTCTGTCATCGCCTGCCCGCATCCATCCTCAACAAGTCTTAGGGCAATTTGAGACGCTATGGTCCGTAATATCGTCGTCCTTGGGGGTAATTCCCATCCGCAACTGATCGAGATTGTTTGCAATACCCTGGGTGTCCCTCCCTGCCAGAGAATTCTCACCAAATTTTCCGTCGGCGAGAGCCGCCTCGAGATTCAAGACTCTGTTCGCGGGAAGGATGTCTACATCATACAGAGCGGGAGTGGCAAGGTCAACGACAACTTCATCGACCTGTGCATCATGATCTCCGCGTGTAAGACCGGGTCAGCCAAGCGGGTCACCGCTGTTCTCCCTTTGTTCCCATATTCGCGTCAGCCTGATGTGCCCTATAACAAGGCCGGAGCCCCGCTTGCCAAAGCTCCTACAGATGTCAACCGACATGACTTTACCTTCGAGAGTCGACCTACAACTCCTGGAGCTGCACCGCGGACTCCCGGCCTCTCCAATGGCATTGATGGGTTGCAGACGAAGCTTGGATTGACGACACTGGACCAGCAAAATGGTCTATCCAATGGCATTACCCCCCCGCGACGCTCTGATACGCTCGATTCTTCTCAATCTGCTTCTACTTCGACTGATGCTGCTCGAGTGAGCTCCCCTGTCTCCCATGCACCCTCTACCTTCACGACCCACGATTACCAAAATCCAACTATCCTTAGCAACAATGCGAAGAACTTCTTCCAAGCAAAGCCAGGCTATAAACAGTGGGTTGCCCAGGCAGGGACGCTTGTAGCAGATCTTTTGACTTGTGCTGGTGCCGATCATATTATAACGATGGACTTGCATGACCCTCAGTATCAAGGTTACTTTGATATTCCCGTCGACAATTTGTATGGAAAGGCACTCCTTAAGAGATATATTCAACAGAATATCCCAGACTTTAAGGAGGCTGTCGTCGTAAGCCCTGATGCTGGTGGTGCGAAGAGAGCGACGGCAATTGCGGACGATCTCAACATGGATTTTGCGTTAATCCACAAGGTAATGCTTCCCCAAACCCTACTCTTTCGGAAACTCATATCCCCTAGGAACGGCGCCCAACTCGTATCACAGATCGCCAAAATGCAACCATGATGCTTGTAGGCGATGTCGAAGGCAAAACATGTATCCTCGTCGATGACTTGGCCGATACATCGAACACAATTACGAGAGCTGCAAAGCTGTTGAAGAAAGAAGGGGCAACCAAGGTCTATGCCCTGATCACACATGGCGTGTTCAGTGGTGATGCGATTGCCCGTATCAACGCCTCTGCTCTAGACAAGGTTGTTGTGACAAACAGCGTCCCCCAGGAGGAACACTGTCGCCAATGCCCCAAGCTAGAAGTCCTGGAGGTCGGCCTAGTATTTGCCGAGGCAATCCGCCGCGTGCACCATGGAGAGTCCATTAGTTCGCTCTTTTGGGAGTAGCGGGGTTTTATTTTCTTTATCCTTTCTGTTATTGATCTTGCGCCTCTGGTGTTGCAATCCTGTAGCACGATGAGTTCATATTTATCCACTGCATTCACCTGGAGTTTAGTGGTTCGATAGATGCTGGGTGGCCAGATTGGGCTCGCAAACTATGAAACGCGCCACACAATTGCTATACCATCACTCCGCTTCGCGGAAAAACCCCGACTTCCAAATGGTCTGTAAGGAGATATTCCTTAGACTATCAATCTTTGGATGATATTCCACTGAACGCTTTCCCAAGTGCTGGTATAGGCGTGGAAGAGGTACCTTTTGAAGACTTCCATAGAAAACTAAGAAAATAGTTAAGAATAAGTCTTGGATTAGACTCGAAATAATATAAAGAAATGTGTAGACAAATATTAACATGCGTTCTATATTATTTCTGTACATTGTGTTCTATGTGCTTTTGAATCCTAGTTAATTTTACTCGACCCGAACAATGCATCTCCATTTCACATGGAGCAACATCCGCCTTTGCTCAATCCTCCTTCCGCTGTGGTGGTCAATACAGCCGTTTTGCAGATATCTTCAAATGCTTCGTGGACCAATTCGCCCGTCATCCCCGAACACTCCATATACTTGTCACACCGCATTTCCTGAGCTAATCTATACGCCTCTTGTGGATAGATGATTCCATTGGGATCAGTCTCTGATCGTAGATCTCGCTTTAAGCCGAGAAGAAGAACCGGTAAGTCCGTTCTAGCTCCAAATACCTTTTGAGTTTCCTGTATCCACTAAAACTACTTGTGAGATGAGTTGACAGGATAGGATATCAATTGACCGTACAAGCCTCTGGATATTAATTAAACTAAGACGTGATGATATATCATAGCATAGTATGATGACATTGGGCGTTAAGAGAGTCCAGTGTTCAGAACTTGCAGTGTCGTAAAAGTCCAGCTGATATGAGCCTTTTTTATTCCGCATATTGAACATAAAAGGTTGATCTTCATCACGTAGAAGAGCATCAGGCGTTGTGGAGGAAGAGTCAGAAGAGGGTTTGCTTATTCTCCTAAATTCCGTAAGTCGATATATAGAGAGAGAAAGACCACATTAGAAATTCACGTCCCGGCGAGGGAAGTGGCCGAAATGCAGATGGAGGAGGGGGGGTCTGCGAGCAGCCGGATGCGAGAACATACGACAGAAATGTAGATTTCCCAACTCCCGCATCTCCGAGAAGCAATACAGTTACTTCTGATTGATTCGTCATGTTGATATTTCCTCCATTTCTAGTCGGGGTGATGTTTTAATGAGCGGTTAAATAAACGTGGTGTCGAATAGAGAGGAATTGTGACGGAGTGGCACTGATAATGATAGTATCACGTGGTGATAACGAGTTTCCGTCTCCGAGGTCCTGAAAATTCGAGGAACGATAGCCATTCAAAACCGTCCTACTCAGTTAGAACTCGAGGAGTAACTTCTTTCCATTGAGGGTATGAGACGCCTCTTTTCTCGCATACCTAGACACGCCCGACTTTCGCCATTCCCCCAACCCCAAGTATATGTTCCACGAAGTCCGCATCCCAGTGTCAAAAAGCTTGCCAGAAAACTTGACGCGCGTGCCACAACAGACACTGCGAAGATGGACCAGAAGCTGGACTATAAGTCCTGGTCACAGGAAAAGTTGATTGAGCGTGTTACGCAGCTCGAGCAGGAGCTAAAGAACAAGAATCTAAGGTCAAGCTTAGTCAATTATCATCCTGAAGGACCTTTGCTCATATGAAACAGCCTGCCCGGAGCTACTAAGACGAAAGCTTTCGTAAAACCTCGAGCAGAACGTGAGTTTGACCCCACGAAGTACAGCACACGACTAGTGGCATTCAAGCTCGCGTACTTGGGCAAGAGATATAACGGATTCGAGTACCATAAGGGCAACTGGACACCGCTGCCCACGATTGAGGAGGAACTGTGGAAGGCGTTCAGCAAGGCGCGGCTCATTTCTCCTGGAGGTGCGAACCCGCTAGAGCCAGGGGAAGTCAACTGGGAAGGTACAGACTATACGAAGTGCGGGAGGACGGATAAGGGAGTCAGTGCTTTTGGTCAAGTTATTGGGATCCGTGTCCGAAGCAATCGACCACTGAGGAAGAGAGAACAGAAACAAAAGGTTGATGAGGAGATGGAGATCGAGGGTGTTGGAAATATGATGGAAGAAGGAGGCGAGGAGTCTGGAATTGAATTGGCTGATCCCCCATTGAGACCTTCTAGGGCGGATGTCGAAGATATGAACACGGCAGAAATAAATTTTGAGGACCCGGAAATTGAGGAGGCTCTCAACTTTGACCCTATTAAGGACGAGCTTCCCTATTGCCAGATATTGAACCGCCTCCTGCCACCGGATATCAGAATTCTGGCGTGGTGTCCTTCGCCCCCTCTCGATTTCTCCGCAAGGTTCTCTTGCCGAGAACGAAGATACAGATATTTCTTTACCCAACCAGCTTTTCCTCCGATTCCAGACCATCTCGAAACGGCAATACAAGGGCGTACAACCTTGCAAGCAAAGCCCGGATGGCTGGATATCGAAGCCATGCAGAAAGCAGCAAAGCTATTTGAAGGGGTGAATGATTTCCGGAACTTCTGTAAGGTGGATGGATCTAAACAAATATCCAACTTCGAAAGACATATCTTTCATTCCAGCGTTGAAGAAGTCGATGATTATACTGGCTCATTGTCTTATCTCAACGACGACAGCCTGTGCCTTGGGGGAACACCTGACTCCAGGAATCCCAAGATCTACACATTCAATCTTCATGGATCGGCATTCTTGTGGCATCAAGTTCGGCATATGGTCGCCATTTTATTCCTTATTGGGCAAGGCTTTGAGAAGCCATCAGTCATTTCAGAGCTTCTTGACGTGGAGACAAACCCGGCGAGGCCAACATATGAGATGGCTGCGGATACACCCCTTGTTCTCTGGGACTGTATCTTCCCCAAAGAAGGCGATACCCAAAGAAGTGATTCCATGCGCTGGCTTTACGTGGGAGATGGAATAGGAGATGGAGGCGCCAAGCATGAGAACTCGGGGCTTATGGAGGATTTATGGAAAAACTGGCGGGAAGCGAAAATCGACGAAATGCTGGCTGGATCGTTGCTTGGAGTTGTAGCCAATCAAGGAGACAAAGAGATACCGTTGGAACGTACCAATGTCAGAATTAAACCGATCAGAAGCCAGAAGATCTTTGAGGGAGGTGATACAGCGCGACTACAAGGCTTATATAAACCTGTGATGAAGAAGCCTCGAATGGATAGTGTTGAGACTATCAATGCTAGGTATGCTAGTCGGAAGGGCTTTGAGAAGCCCGAGGACTTGCAAGGATACAGGAGGTTGAAGCTTTCTACTGAATGACAAAATTTTTGGTAATTTGTTTAGACTGCAATACGTACCCAACATGTAAAGAGAAATTTTACTCCTTTGAATTTGGATTCAGGCGACGCATCCCTTCTCTTTAGTATGCTAAGGACAGGGCTCTATTTATAGGAGAATTAGTATACTAGTTCACTAGTACTTTCATTATGGTTGTCATTCCCAGAAAAGTCCTGAAATTTCGACTTTGATGATACGCTCAAATGCAAAAAGACTATCCGCTTTTACCCTCCTTTCCCCAATCTGGCTCATACAAGCAGGCTCTTGCTCCTCGCCAAACCTTCTCCACAATATGCCTCCTGGGTAAGAGCCTGGGGAATACAACCACTACGTCCTCTTCTCCTTCCACAACTACCACCAAATAGTACCTCACCTCGAAACCTCTAAACGCCTCGTTTACGAAGATATCCTGTATCTTTTCTGTTGGTATAAATCGCGTCGTAGCGGTACTTAGGAACGTGTCACTGCTTGTTGACGTCTGGATTCCTAGACCCCGTATAACTAATAACGCTTCGGTTGTATGCGTCCGCAGCAGGATGATATAGAAGATGAGGAGAGAAGCAGGGAGGAGCGCAGTGGCTGGGATGTGTGATGCGAGTTTGGCGGATTGCGTGCCTGCCTTTGAGGTTGCGATGATGTGAAGGAAATACCAGACGTAGTCGATATTGAGGAGGTCTGGTGTCTGCGGATAGGTAGTGGCTTCGGAGGAGTAGTTCTTGCGCGCGAATTTGGAGCAGAGGAGGACTAGCACTCCCAGACCGACAAGGACGCGGAAAATAAATGTGGTGACTAGTAGCAGTCGGAGAGGGAGATTATAGGTGGGCGAAGTCGAGACGAGGTACTCGACTGTGGTAGGCGACGGTCGCCGCGCGAAAAGGCGCGGCTGAGATCTTAGCATGGCATTGGAGTTGGTGATGGTATCACCGTATTTTGTACTGAAAGTCGGTATTTAGAACCCAGAATCGCCGATGCAGAGCTCCACGTGATGGATCTGGCTAGATCTCGCTGTTGGTGGAACTCTCTTCTGATTGGCTGAAGCAATGAATTACTAAGCATATAGGATAGAACACAGCTGATATTTTGACTCTACTCACTAACTACAGAGCGTCTGAATAGCCTCCTTATATATTCGAACATTCAGTGATTCCTCCGATATTTGGCGCCGAATATCGGAATGCTCATCCCTTGCGTCCTGGGACTGAGTTCATGTTATCACCACTAAATTAAGCTATACACGGATGCCAGTGACCCCTTCGCCACCTTAGTCAGCATCCATCAACAGCCCCCTTTCAGGACGTTATGTAGTTAGATCAACCGCTCTATATTCGACCCGTATTTCAAGCCTAAAGCTTGTAGGCCCCCTGGATACAGCGCTTGAAGGCAGTTAAGGGTAAGGGCTTCGTTAGAACGTCTGCGATCATATCCGTGGTGTTGATGTAGTCGACAGAGACCTTCGCAGAACTAACCAGCTCCCTAATGTAGTGATATCGTATATCGAAGTGCTTGGTTCTTCGGTATACAACTGGATCCCCTGCCACTGATATACAGGCCTGGTTATCACTAAATATCGGTACGGCCAAGCTGGGCGGCAGATATTCAGTGAGATTTAGCTCCCTCAGGAGCCCCCTGATCCATATAGCCTGCTTAGCTGCATCCGTAAGTGCAATATATTCAGCCTCAGCAGTCGAAGTTGATATACAGCGCTGCTTAGCTGAGCTCCAGGTTACTGGGCCACTGCCCAGGAAGAATATGTGACCCGATATCGAACGCCGGTCATCGATATCACCAGCATAATCAGCATCACAGTATCCCTGAAGCTTAGTCTCTACGCCCTCACCAGCCCGGTAAGTTATAGCGTAGTCTTCAGTTCCAATCAGATATCTCACGGCCTATAGAGCAGCGTTCCAGTGCCTCATGGCCGGTGTAGCGTAGTGCTGGCTTAGTCTCCCAGTCAGATACTGGATATCGAGCCTTGTACGGCCGGCCAGCCAGAGGAGGTGGCCGATCAGTTTCTGATATTGGTGTTGATCTGTAAGGTGTTCATCTGGCTTAGTCTTAAAGAGTGTATTCAGGTCTGTAACTGGTATATTCAGAGCTTTAGCATCCTGCATCCTAAGCTCCTGGATCAAGGCTTGAATATACGGCTTCTGGCTGATCTGTAGTATCTTCCTCTGCCTGTCCCGGCTCACTTGAAGCCCTAGGATCTGGCTTACGTTGCCTATATCCTTGATCTTCCACTTAGAAGATATCCCCTAGATCACCTTCTCAACCTCTAGAGGGTCTACCCCTAGGATTAACATATCGTCGACATATAGTCCAATCAGTATTGAACGTATCAGGTTAGCAAAGACACTTGGATCATGATAACACGGATCGAATCCTAGATCCTTTAGCCCTGCACAGGTCTCAATATACCACTCTCGGCCGGATTGCTTCAGCCCGTAAAGTGATTGAATAACCTGCAGTGCAATATCCTCTTCTGGAACCTTCTTGAAGTCCTAGAACTTACAGATATCAAACCCCTTAGGGATCCGCATATAAATCGTTGCATACAGCTTCGAATTCGGGTATGCACTAGCTACATCCACTTAACGCATTACCAGCCCCCTTACGTTGCCTACAGCTAGCAGTAACCTCAGGGAATCAGCCCATAAGGTGGGTAAAAAGGTCTCCTCATAATCGAGACCGCGCTTCTGTAAGAAGCCCTGAGCAACTAGCCTAGCCTTAAAGTAATCAATCAGGCCTGTAGGCGTGTATTTGACCGTAAAAACCCACTTGTTACCGACTTTCTTACGTCCCGGTGGCAGCCAGACAACTTTCCAGGTGTTTAGGGCTATAAGCTTGTCCAATTCAGCCTGTATAGCCTCCTTCCACTCACTCTGGTATATTGGATCAGATATAGCCTCTTCGAATGTAGTGGGTATGTTGATCCCTTCACCAGCGATATACGCGTCATCGAATCTTACAGTCGGACGACGCTCTCAGCCGCTGCGCCGGGGTTCAGGAGGTGTTTCGTCAGCTTCATCAGCTGGTTCTTCTGGTTCTTCTGGCTCTTCTAGCCCTTCAGGCCCTGCTTCAGGGATCATACTGGTCGAAGGTGTGTCGTGTTGAGCTTCAGGGTCAGCCCTAGGTGGCAGGTTAGGTAGTATTGTACTAGGAGGGTTGTAATCCACGATATTTTGGCCTGTGGTGTTTTAAGGGTTTCATACCGAATCAGGTTTAGCGCTACCACTAACTGGATGACTAATCGGATGACTAGTCCTAGTTGGGAGATTTAGGCGACTAATATCTGACGTCTCTGCCCCACTAATATCTCGATACATCGGATCAAAAGGTATAACTACATCACCTTCTAGCTCCTGCCAGATTATTTCAACCCTCTTATCTTTGACGATCTTCGGTGCTGTTGATACAATAACATTCGACTTAACTGGCTCAAACAGCTTATATTGCCTGCTAGTTGGCATATATCCGATTAAGCAGGTGCATACGGCTCGTGGCTCCATCTTGTGTTCCCTAGTCTCAGCTGGAATATAGGCGTAAGCTAAGCACCCGTAAGCCTATAGGTGGCTTATATCAGGTCTTTTACCACTATACGCTTCTTCTGGAGTCAATCCTTCTGGCCCTATCGGCGCACGGTTGCGCAGGTAACATGCAGTCTCGACTGCATCGCCCCACAGCCAGTACGGCAGCTTAGCGTCCTCAATCATACTACAGCCCATTTAAACCAGGGTTCGATTCAACCGCTCTGCAACTCCGATCTGTTCATGCATATACATTGTTGTATACTCGAACTAGATACCCTCTGTTTCATCACCTAGAGCGTGATATTCGCTTGCATTATCACACCAAAATCTCTAGATCTTATATCCCTTTATATATTGTTCTAGCTCTCTTTCGGCCCTAAATTGTGGAAATATGGCCCGTAAGATCCTTCGGTTCTTCGTCAGATATATCCACGCTTTACAGGTGAAGTCGTCCGTAAAGCTGATGAAATATATGGCTCCTAGCCTTTCTGGTATACTGATAGGACCCCAGATATCGGAGTGTATGCGTTCTAAGGGTCTAGTGGCCCTCTCTGGTTGCTTGCGGTTGATCACCCTTACAGCCTTTATAACGCTGCATACGCTGCAGTCGTCACGGCTACGGCTAGGGAGCTGTCCCTTTAGGCCTGTAGTCACATCCTCAATCCCCTTGAGCGTACTGAACTCCAGATGGCCGAATCAACGGTGCCAGGTATCTGCATCAACCTCCGCTACAGTACATACATACTCCCCTGAATTAGCCCTGCTGGCTGTATTCAGCACATAGGATCTGCCACGTCTAGCGGCAACTCCTATCACCTTATAGTCCTTCTCAATAAGCATTTCATTAGCTAGAGTTGTCCTGATTAGGATTCCTTTATCCTGGAACTGTATGACGGATAGCAGGCTCCCAGCTAGGTCCGGAACATATAAGACATCGGTTATTCTGATATTCCTCTCTTCACTGCCTGGCAGCACGATACGGGCCGTAATTGACCCATATCCAATAGCCCTGATCTTAGCCCCGTTGGCTATATTGATCATAATCGGCACCCTTAACTGCTGGTAGTCCTTATTAAAGGCTTCCCTAGTAAAGGTCATGTGTCTAGTGCACCCTGAATCGATTACCCACTCGATCTCAGGCCCTAGGCTGGCAGTGGCAAACCATACGGCTTCTTCAGTCCGATTAGCCCTGTGCGGCCCGTCGGCTGGCTTCGGAGGTGGTGAGAGTCCCCTGCCCCCTGAAGGGGTAGGTAAAGGACCTGTTGAGGGCCCTGAATCAGTCAGTTTGCCCTCTTCCTTATCCTTCTTCTTCTTCCTGCATTCAGCAGATTTGTAGCCCTTCTTCTTGCAGTAGAAGCACTCTCCCGAGAAGCCTCCCTTCTTATTTGAGCCCTTATTATTAGGGCCCTTCTAGTCCCCCTCAGAAGCTCTGTAGGCCTTCTCTCTTACTTCTTTCCGGGGGTCTATATCGGCCGTAATACGGCGCTCAAGTTCAGCGAAGTGCGCTGCAATTGCTTCAAAGCCGAGATCAGGGTTGCTCATCTCGGTCTGGCTAACCAGGTTTGAATACTCCTTATTCAACTTCCTTATAGCTATAAAGAACCTAGCAATCTTGCTGTTTTCGGATGGCTTATCCTCTAGGGATATTAGTGCAATATCCGTTTGAAGCTCATTCAAATCACAGTAAATATCCATAATCTTTGACCCTTCCGGTGGCATATAGCCCTAGAAGGCGGCCAGCTTTGTACTAAGCTGCTGGCGACCCAGGGGTGTATACAGCAGCTTCAGGAAGTCCAGCTGCTCTTTTGCTATAGACTTGTTGATTATATTTGCTCCAATATCGTTGTTACAGGCCCTAATTAGGATCGCCCTGGCGCTGGCGTCCCGAAGGCGCTCTGTTTCGGCTTCCTTTTCGGCCTGTGCATACACCTCATTATCCGTAAGACTGGATGATCCTTCGTCAGCGCCTGCTAAACTGATTGCTGCAGCTGCACTAGGTACTGGAGTCCCTCTAGGGGTCCCTAGGGATCCCTCTTCAGTAAGGCTATCCTCTCGAGGCAACCTTCTGGGTCTTCTTTTGTTCTTAGCCAGGTCCTCCCTGGCTGCTTTCACGATATCCTCAAAGTAGGCTTTAGGATCCGTATTCAGGAGTTGTTTTAGGCCCTCAGAGGCCACTATCCAAAGCCTCTTACTCTCAAAGTAGGCTTTCAACTGAGCTAACCAGATCCGATAATTCGTTCCATTAAGCTTTAGAAGCTTCGGTTCGGTTGTATTAATATCCTCCATGTTGAGGGGATATACCAGGCTCAGGGAGTTGATATATATAAGCTGGATCCGGGTGTATATGTTATATAAGAGCAGTGTAAACGACTCCGGGTCTCATAACCTGTTGGTGGAACTCTCTTCTGATTGGCTGAAGCAATGAATTACTAAGCATATAGGATAGAACACAGCTGATATTTTGACTCTACTCACTAACTACAGAGCGTCTGAATAGCCTCCTTATATATTCGAACATTCAGTGATTCCTCCGATATTCGGCGCCGAATATCGGAATGCTCATCCCTTGCGTCCTGGGACTGAGTTCATGTTATCACCACTAAATTAAGCTATACACGGATGCCAGTGACCCCTTCGCCACCTTAGTCAGCATCCATCAACACTCGCTACCCCTGAGGAACTTGCAGTTCGTGCTGCGTCCGAGGCGAAATCTTGAAGTGAGAGGCTCTCACTTTTCGAAGTCCTGAAAGCTTCGTGTGCTTATATGCCGTTAAACGAGCGACATGTTGCTACGTTATGCTTAGGACTATAAAATATCTTCACACCTTACGTTTGCACAGTATGTTGTGCAAACATGTGATCAGACATCTCAAAGGTTCGAGTTTGAGTAAGCTCATCTTTCTGCCTCATCCTTTACAGATTTCTCCAAGCTAGTCCACCGAGGCAAACTGAACGCTTGAGGACCTCTTATGCCTTTTGATTTGCTACTTTACTGAGATCCCAGCCTAGATTTGGTAAGCCGGTAATAAACGTACGGCAGTGGTACAATTTTCTGAGGCCGGCGAGAATATCATTCCAAGAGAATGGATAAACGCATGTGAAAAGACGACCATTTTGAACATCGGAGAAGATAACTGCTGCAACATGCACTCGGGAGTTATCCTGGACATTGATATAGTACTGAGGTGGGTTGAACGTGAGATCATCATACCCTCAAAGCCGTCCCAGACAGCTCTTTGATCCAGCTCGCTGTGCTTAGCTGGCTTTGGTCCTCAGGAGACACAACCGATGTTTACATTAGGCAAGATGATATTGAAGATTAAGTTTGGCTTGTTCTCTTTCACATTTCAGGCCATCTGCTCTCTCTTAGTCTTCCCGGCCGAGTGCACCTCACGACGCCCTTGGAGCCTCTGGTAGAGAGGTGGAGCCCATGCTACCGCTACAACCGTTTCAATCAGTATATTTGCGTCAATAGCGAATTCAACGTTAGGCTATAGACTGAACGCTTGCATTTGCTGTGGCGGACGAGTTCACGATCGCTTTATCAGAGGCTCCTTAGTAGCAGATTTAAGCGGATTTAGAGATCCATTCACGATGTAGGGACAGCAATTTTTGGGTTGTAGGATTGCATGACAGGCGATGCATCGTGAGCGATACCAGATGGACCCTTAACAGCTTCATCAAATGCATTAGGACTAGCGGTATCTAGACGTCTACAAACTCGAACATTCCAGACCTATATTTCTCCGTGAAAGATGGCTCCATCCAGGCCTATATGGTGATACTGTGGACGGAACCCCGAACACGATAACTAACTGTCAAAAGTCGGCCGACAATATGACTGGCGATAAGCCATTAGCACCATTTACGACCACGATAGAACCATGAGAGATGGCAAGATTTTTGGAGATATATCGAAACCTTATTATTAATGTCAACGGATAGATATGACAATCTTCTTCCATAGTAAATTTCAGAAAATATGCCGACGATGTAACCTATGTAAATGTTATTGATGATGCCAAGACACCTCAACATATTTAACTACCGTTAGTAGATGCCTGCCGGCCATTATAAAAGTTCTCTGGCACGAGATCACAACAAATTCAGACACATTCAGCCGAATTTAGTGCATATATTTACCGTTTTTGATATCTATTGTTGATATTATTGTCCAAATGAGTGATACTAAAATAATGCTTGTAGCAGCCCAGATAATCCTAATGAGCTTAAACCGCGATTTAGCTATAGACTCTTACTGGGTGTTTGCTGTTAAATCAGCGAACACCTGCTTGATCGGAGATGGCTCACAATACAAGCGGTATGTCTTAGTGAGACCCTGATCATCAAACTCGACAAACTCTGTCTCCGGAACATCCTTAACCTCCACCCCCGCGATCTCTAGAACGTTGCTCATCTCACTAATGATTGTCTTGCCATCTTCGGAATGCGCACCCATTCTGGCCTTGTGCTCCTTTAGCTTCCAGGACTTTTGCAGGCCATGCATGGACTGGATGGCTTCCTGGCGGCTGACAGTTCCCGGGTTGCCCATGCCAGACATCCAGGCTTTTGCATCAGGAGCGAAGTATGAAGCGAATTTGGTGTAGGCCGCCGGTGGAGAGTTTGGCGTGATTGCTTGCACATTGTGCCAGAATGCGTCGACGATAGGGTAGAGGTGCTTGCCAGTGGTTGCCACCAATGCACAGAGTTTGCCGTGGAAGATAAGCGGGGGGAGGACTTGGAACGGTGGTATGCGAGGTGAGATGTGGTTTCTAGCAGTTTGGGCTAGAATCACTATGATTCTTCAGTCGAAATTTTGAAAAGCCTCCAAGGAGTGACGAACTATGAGTTCACCATCGTGACGCGGGGAACAACTTTTCGTCGTACGGCCAAAATCGGTTGATCTGTTATTTCTTGAATATTACGGGGTCCATATCCCAGATATAGGAGGTTTCTCAATAAAACCGTCCTAAAATATTATTTGATGCATATAAGGAGAAGTTGTCTGGCTTCGTCTCGCACTTCCATGTTGGGGCAATTCGGTGGGGAGTCCTCTCGTCTCGCATTGCCCTGTAAGCTTCTCACTCAATTCCGCGGTATATGCGTCGAACGAAGGCTTATTTTTCGTACATAATTAGATAAAGTGAGGTCTCGCTGGCTGGACGGTGAGCAAGCTGCGATGCAGTAAATCGTCTATTGTAGCAGCTCTATCCTCCCGGCATTTAGGTGCACGGCATTAGGCGCATTGCCACTCCTACCCTAATCCTGGAGTGTTAAAAGCGATGCATACATCCGGTCAGAGCTTCATCAGCTGAATATATCGCCATAATTGGCTTAAGCTAAGGTCTAGACTGCTGGAAAGGGTCTGATTGTTATTATATTAGCAGGATTTTCGTTCCAAGACTGTCCATAGCCAGCGCCCATGCACACTTATCACTGAATTGCACAACATTCAGATGCTCTCGCAGCATCCAGAATTCTTCCATAATGTCTAATGCATTCCACATTGTACCAGCTTTATAACCCGCCCTATCGGCCGAAAACAAAATTTTTCTGAATTCTTCCTTTTCAGCTTCGTCTGCCATGCATCCAGCCACGCAATATGCCCAAGAAACTCGTATTAAGAGATGAGCTGGGAGCGCTTTAATGGCTACTAATGCTTTGGCTACACTTGAACGTATCTCGGGCAGGAGATGGGAATTTCCTGAAACGACAACTGCGAGATATATCAGGGCGGCCTGAGCGTAGACCTGCGTAACCAGATCGCACTCTTGATCAAATTTTGTTGTTGAACTCTGCGCACTAATGACAGTTTTCACTCCTGCATTTAGTCGTTGCTCGAGGCCGGCGGCCTTGCTAGAAAGGGTTGGAATGCTGAGATTGCGGCCTTGCTGCATGTCTTTCTTCCAGGCTTCCAGGTACGAAATCTCCTTGATGAGAAGCATTGCCCAATTTCTGCATCCCATTACATGATGCAAGCAGGTTCGGTCTTCTATCAGATATGTAAGGTATGGAAATGGTTCTCGGACAGGCAATGTCCCACCAATGCTTGCGCTGCGAAATACGTCCGCCCAAATATAAACTCTCATAAAAAAGTCCAGGCCAGCAATCTCGCCTAGAGGAAGGAGAGTCGTGGCGGGGTCGGCTTCACAGTGCCGTTGACCCGCCCCTCCTTCGCTGCTGGACGAAGGGGAGTTTGATGTTGTATCGAGGTCCGTTCCAATAACCTTTAGTAGATCGCCAGCGGCTTGCAGATGAACCTCCCAGTCCCCTTTCCAGCCTTCGTACCCCTTAGTCTCTCGAAAAACTTCAATTGATAGGAACTGCAACATGCAGGCCAAGATTTCGACACCCGTTTTCAAGTGTTCGCTGCCAGATATGGTAGGGAGATAGTCCAGTTGTATTTTCAGCTCGGACAATGCATGTAAATGGTATATATCCAGGTCCATGGTGAGAGCCTGCTTCATTCTATTATCATCTGGGTAAACGTACTTGATTTGTTGGAGACAAGATAATGACAGAGCTGTGTAATAGGCGGATTTGGCTCTCAGCAACAGGCCTAGCAGCCACCCTCGACCTCGCTCCAAACTTGAAGGCTGGTAGAAGTAGAACTGCAACGGAAATACATTATCCAGGTAATTCATTATCATTGCAAAGTCATGGTCGTCGTCCGCTGGAGCGGCGTCTGCGTGAAATGAAAGGGGATCTGCGGTCCGTTTGCTTTCCTGAGAAGAAACATTCTGCAGAGTCCCAAGTATTTCGCCAGTGGGCTTGGAGGTATCCTCCAAACCATGTGGAAGAAATGGCTTGGGCGAACTGGCAGTTGCGGGCCATGGTTCAACTAGAGGTAGAGAAACAGCGGCGCCCCGCCAGCCAGCTATTCGAAGCCCACCAAAGCTTGTTGCATTCTGATCCAGAGCATCTCCCTGCCAATTGGAACCGACTACTGATGTGAGTTTGACAGCTTGAACTACGCGGGATGGCTCAGCCTGCTTTTTGGTAACGCGATAAGCTCTTCGCGACCTGAAATTGTCGCTCACAGACTGCTTTATCCTCTCAACTTCTGCTTTCTGGTTATCTGCGCCATCCATCCATGTAGGCTTTGGACCATAGCCATGGCAGGTGAGCTGACGGAAGTTGCATGGACCACAGAGCGGTTGTACATCGTCGCATTTCTTCCGTCGAATTCTACAAGTCCAGCAGCCACTCGTGGTGCGGGCAGCCATATTCGAAACGTCCGGCCCTCATTATTTAATGGAGTCCTTGGGCGCAGGGCCGGGTATTTGCATAGTTCGACGAGAGAAAGAAGGGAATACTTTCGCAGGAGATTGATTTGACGATTTGGGGATTTGTGTCTCCGCATGTATTATCTTTGGGAGAAATTTGGGCAGAAAGCTGACGCGCGATGATTGACTCCCCGCTTAAATGAGAATCGTCTCTTAACCGCCTTACGGTAGGGCTGAGAGATTCTGGTGTAAATCGATTTTGATCTCAAGCATTGGCGACGGATGGATTCAGAGTCTCTACTTTCCATATCAGTGCGGCGAGCAATTCATCTCAAGGGTAGAATTTATAGATGATTGTGAATGCCATTTCTAAACTCAATGACGGTCTTGTAAAGGTCCGTACTGGACGAAAGGAGCAATTTTAACCCTACAATGGGGTAGTTAGGAATTGGAGATATCATTATCCTCGTATTAACTTTATAAATTCCTGGCTTCGTTGGAGAATCTCCTTGCATTTATCCCGTGTTGTAGTTGCCTTGATATCGCTCAATGCCCGGATGTCGAAATATACGACGCAACAGCCTTCAGACCTCATCCCCCAATATTCGTTCCTAAATCCCAGCTAATCTCCTTATTGCAACATTGCTAAGTATCCTGCCTTCATCCTCCAGGCCTTTGCCTTGAAGGGGCTGTCCATCACCACTGGCCAAATCCGTTGCAACTCTTCCCAGCTCTCTCGTCGGGCTAATCGTACTCTTCATTGCGACTCTCAATGCTGATACTAGCGACTCCTCCATGACTTTCTGAAAACCCTTTCTCTGAGGTAAGAATTTGTGAATCTCTACATGGTGAACCGGGTCGACGCCACCGGGTCTCAAAGAATAGGGCCTCAGATTCTTGAATTTAGGATCCTTGGCTAGCGCAAGAAGAGATGCTTCTGCGCGCCCCTTAATGACGCCGAAGTGCTGGGTGAAGATTCCTGGGGAAGTTGTCGCACCTTGGCCAGAGATATACACAAATTTGAAAGGTTTTGGGTTGCCAGGAATCTTGCAAAAAGCGCGGGCTGCAGCAAGAGGCCAATCGTATGTAATTTTTTGATATTCTCTTTAATTAAATCGATAAATTAGCATGGGGTACTAGTGAAAAGACGTAGAAAATATATACTAACTCTTTGGTCACTTTCGTGATACTAATCCCCTGAGCCCAGACACATCCTTCTGCGCCCCTCAGCTGCTCCAATAATTCTTCTGGATAAGAGCCGAAGTCTTTCTGGACGATGACCTTCACTTTGTCGTGACCTTCAGCTTGCGGGACAGGTCGTCGAGCGAGAACCGAAACAGTTGTGACGGCAGCCGTGTTGATCATGTGGTGAAGGACTCCTGAGCCCACGAGGCCCGTTGCGCCAGTGAGAATGAGATGCATCTCGACGGAGCAAGACAGTGGGCTCAATTGAGATTGCAGAGTAAGGAACAAGGGAAGCCGGTAAGACAATGTCAATTATATGCGGTAGAAATTTCGCAAACATAAGCTTATACGCGCACACGAGACGAGGCTGCAAGTTCTACGCAGTCAAATCTTATCTCCTGATTTCCGAATGTCCATGCAGCTACAGTATATGGACTGTACTGTACTGCATAGTATGTATGATGGCCAGTCATCATCAAGTCTAGTGGGCTCCCTGCAAAATAACTACCTGCAGGTGCTCAGGCATAAACCTTGTTGAGCGGGACCAAGAGCTAACATCGTGCCTACACCTCTGATGGCCCATCTTGCACCTCAGTCAGGTTACGGTAGCTGCAGTCAGCTTGACGATGACAGAATTGGTCCCTGCTTGGGATAGTCCTACGTCCTCCAGTCCACATTTCTACTGCAGCCATGTTGTCTGTACTCTTGCACTCGCTTCGCCCAACCTTCGATGCTATTTTCAGCAGGCTCCCATTCCAGTATCGCTGGCGCCTCCTCTGCTTGCAACCACTCTCATTTATCACTTATATCCTCAAAACTGCTCCTTTCATATTCTCTGCTCCCTTTAAAGTTCATTACATTCCAACGCGCAGACCTGGCTGCTCTGTCCGTGCCATCATCTTCCACCAACCCCGACTATCAGATAACAGGCTCCGGCCTCTTCATCTCGATGTCCATGGTGGGGCATTCTTAGGAGGATTGGCAGAATATGACGCCCCATTCTGTCAACTTCTCGCAGATGGCACAGGGGCCGTGGTAGTGAGCACGCAGTATAGGTGTGCACCTGTGCACACGTTTCCTGCTGCCCATGAGGATGTGGAGGATGTCGCGCGCTGGTTGCTAGCGAATGCAGAGGAGAAGTTGGGTGCGGATCCGGAGCTCATGACTGTGAGCGGCTTCTCGGCGGGAGCGAATCTAGCCCTTGGGATCTCCCAACAGGAAGGCCTTCGTCCACCGGCAAAGACAGCAGTCAAAGCAAGCGTGACATTTTATGCGCCCGTCAGTAAATCCATATCTTTCATGTGATGATGCATATTAGGCGGCTCTGGATATATGTACAGCACAGTGCTGATCTGTAACTAGGTCGACCTTCGTCTTCCTCCTGAGGCGAAGCCCAAACCTGACAACTACCCCAAGAGAGACCCACTCGGATTCTTCCTACCCTTACTGGCTGATAGCTACGCCAATCGTCAAAACCTCATCAGGAATGCCTCAAGTCCGGTTCTTCATCCCATCCTCGCCCCTGCTGGGAAGCTTCCAAGAGATATGTGCTTTATAGTCGCTGCTGTGGATATCCTACTCCACGAGCAGTTGGCTTTTACAGAGAGGTTGAGCAAGGAAATAGAAGCCGAGGGAGGGGCGAGGAGACTACAGAGAAGGGTGTTTGAGGAAGGGTTTCATGGGTGGTTGGAATGTAAGCTACTCTCCTTTTCAGTATAGCCTTCAGCCTTCTTCGAACTATGATTCTGATACATGTCAGTGCCTGCTGGAGTGATTGACGAGAAATCACGCACGGAAGCATTTGATACGGCCGTCAGCTTCATCAAAACAACCCACAAGCATCATGGCTTTGTATTATAAGGAAAAGCACCCGGTCTCAATACACGTGGGGGTGTGACTGAGCGGGGTTTTGGTCCAGTTTGTCACAGCTGTGGGGCTTGTGGGATCAAGAATAGCATCAACATGTCACTTATTATATCATAAACCAATTGTGTCCGCGGAGGAGTGTTGGGAGCACTCCGCTCCATCCTGATGGCAAATGATATTTGTCATTATGGCTCTAATTAAGCATCCTTGTGTGCTTGGTGATATACACAGTAGTAGGCAATCCCATCAACTCTAGAGACCTCCCATATGCCGGACTGTTACGCATCTCGAGCGCCGCCAGGCCCAAATGAGTGGCTCAAAGAAAATGTCCATGTTAGACATCATATTACTTTCATGAATTTTATCCCGACTATCAGACACCACCCAATGACAACTTTTCGTGTCTTGTGCCATCTTATTCTCCAGTATCAATTTCCAAATCGATCTGAACTCCATTGCTGATGCCGTAATCCTCCAGCGTCAATTGATCCTTAAACGGTCGCTCGCTCTGCCTCTTCAGAAGAATCTCGTGCGGCTGCCTTCCAATCATCGCAGCAACTTGATGCTTGAATAACTTGATTGTATCGGACGCCAGACATGGAACTGCGGCTTTAGTGCCTAGTCGATCATTGACATGAACGACAATCATCGGTTCTCCTGCAACCACAGGAGCAGGCTTCGCAGCGGGACGTTGGGGCGGCTTATCCGTGTTCTCCTCTTTGGTCTTGCTTGCACTTGAGCCAAATTTCTCTGCGACGCCGAATTTGTCTTCAACCGCAGCAGTTCCTTTGTCATCTCTTTCTGGCCTCCGATCACGTTGTGGCGAGCGTGAGCGGTTTCGATATCCTCGTTCTAACCTCCTTTCGCTTCCCTCTCGTTCATCTTTGGTGTCTCTACGTTTCTCCTTCCATCTAAACCCGCCACTGCCGCCTCCGCGCCGAGGTCGATCGCGCCGGTCTCTGTCGTCGCCGCGCTTTCGAGGAGATCGGCTTCTTCGCCTCGAAGGGCCAGCTTGTCTTGGAAGTGGAGATCTGGATCTCGTTCTATGATCGGCCATTTGATGTAAGAGTTGGTGTCCAGCAGTTGTCTAACATTAAAGTCGAGAACAAGGCTATTTAGGCGAGCGGGCTAGTAGCGCGGGGCTTCATATGTCGCTTTGCTCAGAACCGCAAATTCTTAGATGGATAGTTCTAGGTCGGTATGGAGTTGCTAGCTTCAGAAGTACGTAGATAGAAAACCCACATATTCTTTACATTGGTACAATAAGATAATGAAATTTTTTTTGGAATGTCCAGGTTATATGCAGATACCACACATGCCATAACCAACCACCAATTCAATTATACGCCTCCTTCCCAAGGTAACGCCAGATATACAACGCCAAGTTACGGAAACCTTATTATACACCAGGCTTCATTCCTTACTCTTCTTCTTCTTCTTCCTCTCTGACTTCTCTGTATTCTCTTCTAATTTCCTCTTCTTCCCTGCAACCTCCGGGACGGCTTCTGACGCCTCTGCATTCTTCTTGTCCTTTTTACTCACAAGAATTGGGATGCCATCTGCATCAACCTTAATCTTTCCTTGGAGCATCCTTCGCTTGTACTTCTCAAGCTTCATTCCTAAGGCAGCGGCTCTCTTGATATCTGGGTCTTCGCCTTTGGATGGAGTAAGAACAGTAGCAACCTCTTGCCCGGACTCTTTTCGTCTCTGCTGTTCCTTCATGGCTTGTTTTGCTTCCTTTGCCTTCCGCTCTGCCTTCTTCTCCGCCCGTTCCTCCGCAGTCGTAAGTCGTCGCTCATGGCGCTCCTTCTTACGCGCCTTCTTGGCTGCCTTAGTATTGCCAAGAGTGGATGATTGCCAGTTAGAATCCTTAGGCTCAGAAATATCAGATTCATTAGAAGAAGAGTCGGCGCCAGCTTTTTTGGACTCATTGGGGGCCTATTATATGTCAGTTGACCAATTCAAAAGTGACAGGTCGAAGATCAATACTCACATCTTCCATTTCTTCATCAGATTCTTCGGATTCTGACTTATCTGCGACCTCTTCGATGAGAGGTTTCATTTCTTTCTTCTCCTTCTTCTCCTTCTTCTCCTTCTTCCCCTTTTTCTCAGAGACTGCAGCAATAGCAGCGGGCTCATCACCAGCAAGTCCATCAGCGTCCGCATTGTATTTTCTGGCCTCTTTGACCTCCCATTTACCAGGAGCCGGTGCAGCAGCGCCGTTTGGTCCAACAGCAACCCCTCTCGGAAGTGGAGGCTTCCCCTCCAATACTCTAAGCTGACGCTCGATTCTAGCACGCCAGTTGACACCGACTGCAGATCTCTCCTCCTCATCGATATCATCGCCCTTGCCTTCGCCTTCGGCGCTCCAATCCGATAGAGCATCGACACGGAGACCTATAGCTGCTTTGGCTGCTAACATGCGAGCAATCTTGCCCTTATTTTTGCCAGTGGCTTGACCGACAAGTGATGCGTGATAGATTAGTCCATACTTCGGAGTGTCGTGTTTGGTCTTGAGCGCGCGGAACAATGCTTTCTCGGCACCCAGTATTTGAATAGTACTGGCGGGGCTCTTTGCAAGGTTCATTAAAGATCCAGCATGAGCGATGAGTCTAGCACCGACAAGCTCGCCAACAAGTTCCGTCAGATTGGGCGCAATAGCCTGCATGCGGGCCGACAGATAGCTGGATAGCTGTTGGCGGTATTCGGTGAATCCGACGACTTGCTCCGCCAGTAGCTTAATGTTTTCTAGATCCTCCTCAGTAATTTCAGTACCCATACTGACTTCAGCAGCCGCCTTAACAGCAGTTTCGATCTCCTCTGGGAGAATATCGGACAGGTCCGTGTTCGAAGTGCTCGAGCGCATGCCAACCTTTAAGATTATTCGTGAGTAAGCCAAATTGTCGTTCACGATCTTTCCCATCTCAGGGAAGTGCCACCCGTACCACTCCTTGACGCGCATCGCATATGTATTAAGCTCCTTGTCCAGATCGTCCAGAAGGGCGATGGCCTGGACGATCATAGTGTCAACCTTATCAGGCGAGAACTTAAGCTTATGTCGCGATAGAGAATGCGATAATCCAAGAGACATGGTAGAAATATTTTCAGGTAGAAGGCCAGGAATAAGAGAGGAAAGATTTTCCCGGATCGCACGGTAGAGGTCATTAGTAGTCGAATCTGAGATTGGGGTGAGGGTAATTCCTGGAAGCTTGTTGATGGCCTGCCCCAGCTTTGGGTCTGCCACAGCTAAAGACGCCTTTTTCTCATCTTTCAGTGAGTCCAGAAGCTTTGATAACATAGGTGAGACTTTTCCGTCTACCAATGCAGCTACTTCTTCCAAAGCTTCTGCCGCACTATTAAACTTCTCAAATTGCTTCAATTTGAGGCTACATCAATATGTTTAATTAGAACTCTGAAAATACTAAAGGCGGAATTGATTGCAGGTTATTTGTACTTACAGGCCATTGAGACCCTCTGCGGTATCAACCTCCGCAGCAAAATCATCCTTTAATATCTTCTTGTCGCGGGCTTTGAAGAGGGCGAACCCCGCGCTTGTTTCACTAAGGACAAACAGGCCCATCTTGGCCACTGGAAAATATTTGTTGTCGTCGTGCGTTCAATATTGGTGCTTGTGCACTGTTCGTGAAGCTCGATGTTTTCAGAAAAAAAAGTTCGCGGGAAGAAAGTGGACGCCGCTAATTGGAACTTGTGCCTCTTTTTTGGGTTTAGCGCAATATCTGGATCATGTGATTGCTAGCCCGCGTGGCTTCGATTCAGGCAATGGTAAAGCGAGCTGGCGACCTAGAGATCAAGGTGTGTCAAGTATCAGAGACCCTCCCATATATCAGTCACAATGGAGGGCCTATTCTATAATGTCAACAATGGGTAAGAAGCTATTGCACTACATGAAGCTAGACGACTAACCAATTGAAAGGTATATTGAAGGCATCGTGAGAGGTTACCGAAACACCCTCCTGACAGGCCAGAATTACAGCAACTTAGTACAATGCGAGACAATAGATGGTGCGTGGGAGTTGATGGCTCATTGGGAATGCTGTACTAAGGATTCTTAGACCTCAAACTCCAGCTCGGACCAGCTTATGGCGACTTCCTTGCCTCTCTTCCACCCAACCCTTCGACCTCCTCCCTCGCTGCCAGAACTACCGACAAATTGATCTCGGAATTCAGATACGTTCGAGCAAATTCTGTGGGGTCATTAGCGAAATTTATGGATTACCTGACCTACGGTTACATGATCGATAACGTGGCGCTTTTGATTACAGGGACCTTGCACGAAAGAGATACTCGCGAACTTCTTGAAAGATGCCACCCTCTTGGATGGTTCGAAACCATGCCAGTGCTCTGCGTAGCAACGAACATTGAAGAACTATATAACAGTGTCTTGATTGAAACACCACTTGCACCATACTTTAAGGGAAGCTTGAGCCATCAGGATCTAGATGAGTTGAACATCGAAATCGTTAGGAACACTCTGTACAAGAACTACCTGGAAGACTTTCATAAGTTTGTCAATTCTGATCCAGATATGGCTGGCACACCTACCGCGGAGATCATGACAGAAATGTTGGAGTTTGAAGCTGATCGTCGAGCTATCAATATTACACTGAACTCGTTTGGAACGGAACTCACAAAGGCTGATCGCAAGAAACTATACCCAAACTTTGGCCGTCTCTACCCTGAAGGAACATACATGTTATCAAAGGCAGAGGATATTGAAGGTGTTCGGATCGCTGCTGAGGGCGTGGGTGACTACAAAAGCTACTTCGATGCCACTGGCATGGGTCAGGGAAGTGGCGTTGGTGCTGGAAATATGAGCGGAGGAGCCGGTGGAGAGGGCAAGAGCTTGGAGGATATGTTTTACCAAAAGGAAATGGAGATTTCAAAGGACGCATTCACGCGGCAATTTACGTACGCGATTGTGTATGCTTGGGTGAAGTTACGTGAACAGGTATGTTCAGACGGCTGATATTCTTGTTTAGGAAGGCTAACAATATCTAGGAGATCCG
Source organism: Oidiodendron maius Zn (assembly GCA_000827325.1). Classification (NCBI taxonomy): domain Eukaryota; kingdom Fungi; phylum Ascomycota; class Leotiomycetes; family Myxotrichaceae; genus Oidiodendron; species Oidiodendron maius. The sequence goes on along the minus strand of KN832873.1, from coordinate 1,291,917 downwards.
GAATATCACTTGGATTGCTGAGTGTATAGCACAGAACCAGAAAGAGCGGATTGGTAACTACATTAGTGTATTCTAGTGGTTGACAGGTCTTCTTTTATGGAAATCAACCCTATCGATGCCCTGTCAAATGTTGTAAGGAATGGCGTTGGGAGAACAGGGACACAATTAAGACTACTTGAAACACCGCACTATATATAATACATTTGTGACAATACTTGATACATCTAGTTTACAAGCTAATCTCACCTTTATAAGTCCCTTCGGTCAACCCCAATGTTTCGATCAGATGCCGCCATCGATCACCCCCTCGCTCTTTCCTCTGTAGGTAGTTTAACAACTTCTGTCTCCTGTGGACTAGAAGCCTCAAATTTCTCTTGTTAATCTTATCCTTCTGGGCTCCTTTTTGCTCTAATGAAGATGCTAGAACCCGGATTTTCGCAGTCAGAATCGCAATTTGAACCTCCGAGCTTCCAGTATCTGGACCGGCTCTGGGAGTCTTCTCCAGCCGTGGTTTTCCGTCCTGAATCGCAGGATTTATCTGTGGTCGAGGTCTTAGGGTCAAATCTGTATTGTGACGTCCAAATTTGTCTATGCATCGCTGAATATTTGCTCGGGTCTTATCCTTGGAATTGGCATTCGCCAAGCTAACAATCTTGGCTATAGCTGCCGTCGCTCTCGCATGGCCATCTGCATGTTTCTTTAGGTCCTCCTCTTCTTGCGCTGGATCTGCAACATCTCGTATCTTGGCTGGAACGGGCTCAGTCAGGGTATAGAAGAGTTTGATGGCTTGCTCAAGCTCGTCTGGCTTCACGAAATGATTCAATACTGGCGTGTCAGGGGTCTTAATCCGGATTCCTTCGGGAGAAGAATCGGATATGACTTCAAGGGGCACATCTGCGCCTCCTACGTTGTCGAACGATTCGATAAATGGGGTCGTGATGCCTCGAACGGGGTCGCCCAGAGCATCTTGTCTCTGTTTCTGGAGAACCACCTGTCGCGCGACATTCGCCGCCTTCCTCTGCTTTGCTTGCGCCAATGCATAAGGGTCCTTATACTTCCTCTGCTGGGCAAGCGTCACAATGTTTGCCATCGAAGTGATAGGTAAAGGTCCATTTGACGAAGTCCTTACTTCTCGTATGCATACTAAAACCAAGTCAATGTGAATTCTTCAGCTTTTGCGTACAAAATACTTACAGTTGGATATGCTCAGACATGGTGCAATTGGTATTCGAGGAGGCATGGCGCATCGATCAAGATGTGTTGTCGACGCTTGGCCTACACATTCACTAAAGTCTTCCTGTCCCGACATGAGAATCTCAGAAATTAGGGACGAGTCCTAATAGAGTTAGTGTCAGAAGGCTGGCTTTGTGCCTTATATACAAGGCCTCAAAACAGATAGGGTTTTGGACCATACCATCCCACTGGAACTTTTTTCCCACACGCGAATTTTAATCTCGAATAACTCGATTCCTCATCTCCTCCACCACAGCCCATCCACCACCTCGACGCATTTGACACTGTTGAAGTCAAATCGCAAATATGGCTCCTTCTAACCTCCCACCGATTTTCAATGCCACCTCCCAGGATATTGAGATGCTCCTGGCCGCTCAGTGCCATCTGGGATCCAAGAACCTCCAGGTTCACATGGAACCTTACCTCTGGAAGACACGCCCAGATGGAATCAATGTTATCAACATTGGCAAGACCTGGTATGTTTAATCCCACTACCTATGATACGAGGGGTTATAAAATTTTGTTCTTTGCAGGGAGAAGATTGTGCTTGCCGCAAGGATTATCGCAGCTGTCGACAACCCAGCCGACATTTGTGTAATCTCTGCCCGCCCCTACGGACAACGTGCCGTCCTCAAGTTTGCTGCTCACACTGGCGCTGTGGCCATTGCTGGTCGCTTCACCCCCGGTAACTTCACCAACTACATTACTCGATCGTTCAAGGAGCCTCGCCTCATCATCGTGACCGATCCCCGCACCGATGCCCAGGCCATCAAGGAAGCCTCGTATGTCAACATCCCCGTTATCGCTCTCTGCGATACCGACTCCCCAACTGAGTTCGTCGATGTTGCCATCCCAACCAATAACAAGGGCCGTCACGCCATTGGTTTGATCTGGTGGATGCTGGCTCGTGAGGTTCTCCGTCTCCGTGGCTCTATTGCCACCCGGGAGACAGAGTGGGATGTTATGGTTGATCTATACTTCTACCGTGACCCTGAGGCCGAGGAGAACAAGGAGATTACTGAGGAGGCCAAGGTTCCAGGTAAAAACACTTCGAAAGTAAATACTATATCAGAAATCGACTAATATGCATAGGCGCAGATGAGGCCACCGCTGAGCCAGGCTTCGGTGGAAATGCAGACTGGGAAGTCGCTGGAGCAGGAGCTGGGGCCTTTGCTGCCGCCTCAGCCACTGCTGGAGCAGCCTCTGCGAACTGGGACGCAGCTGGCACAGCTGGAGAGGACTGGGCTGCGGCTCCAGGGGGCTCGACCGAGTGGGGCGCTGCTACTGCTACCACTGAGCAGCAGTGGTAAGCTGATACCGAGTTACTGTTGGATTTACTGCGAATGGCTGTTCCACTCGAGGATCAACATTGATTGCGCCTTATGAGGGAAAGATATTTCTATTGCTGTCACTCTTTTCAGCCGTAGAAGGGAAAGCCCTGGTGCTGTCAAAGAAGTGGACTTAAAAGTTACTTCATCTTTGCTCGAACAAGCCTGCAGTTTAATACACTAAAAGGTGTCTAAAAATTTGAAAATTGAAGTGTGTATATTTTCTTGTGCGTGAGATCACCTGTGACCTGCAAAGCATGTCGCGAGCAGCTGTTCGTAATGCGAACCTCAGCCCTTTCTTCTTCCATCTCTCTTCTTCCACCGCCCCTTTTCCAATGGGTAGTATTCTCGTTGATCTTCGCACAGGCCTCTAGTATTTTTATTTTCCGTGGAGTGTGAGCCTACAAGTCCAATATAACACATACCCATGCAAGCAGTCAGTATAAGCGGAAACCCACCGCTCGTCTCATACTATGCAAACACTCTCTTGCCAGGGCTGGACACTGTCTCAGTGTCTCAATGTACCGCCTACAGCGCTGTTTATAATTCCAATGAGACAATTGGGATGTGTGGAGCTAGCTCGGCTCGTGCCGGGTCGATGATGATATATTTCCAATTTCTATAACAACCTCCCTTCTCTTCCGTGCGGTCATATTTGCCAACGCAGCACCGTTGGAACAATTTGATTGGTTCAATCACTACATCTCCTTTGGAGAAACAGGAGCAAGATCCTTTTGTCAAATGCTACGAAAACGAGAGGAGTTTGTCAGCACATGCGCCTGCACACTCACGCGATCCCTCTACACAACCACGGAGGTTCAAGGTCCTCACCACCAGTCCGATTATGTCATTGGCCACCTGCAAAGCCACGATCAAGAATCCAGGCCGCTGCCATTAGACTGTAGAGGAATCACGGGAGCTCTCTCCACTCGTGCGTGACGGGACGGTGTCTCAGGCAATACCAACACTACGAGATGGGTCTACGCCTAATGAGGAAGTGCTTCACTCGCAAACCCCCTCCCTCGCAGGGTGCTCACGCAGGCCAGGGCACAAAACCAGGGACCCAAGAACCAATGAATTACTAAAACAAGCCAGAACTGCCTCCAGAAGGGGCAAATAGTACCTCCAGCAAAAGAACCACGCTATCCTCCTTGCAGCAAACTTCCCGCCCAATGGAGCATAAAAATCCACGCCCAAAAGCAAAGAAGAGGTGCTGTTCCCCCCCTTCTCGAGCCGCCTCCCACGCATGCCCCGCTCTTCACGGCTGTCCGGGGCCCCCCGCCAGAAATCCAGGGGAGCTGCGGAAGCTACTGCAGCCCTGGCGTTTCTGCGCGCTGTGGAACACCTGCGCCGCCCAATCATCAGTCGTAACGTCGTTTCCATACGCGCCGGTCATAAAAGCAGCAGTGAGTTCGCGGCTATAGTAACCGCAGTCCTATTTATCATAGTGAAAGACGTGGGGAAAATAGGGGTTAGGCGAATCTCGTCGCCGACGACAACAGACTGCCGAATTAGGAAATTTTGGACTTCACGCCTAGTACTCGGGCGACGGGTATCGCGCACGTGCCTGCTTGTACTCCTTCGGGTGTTTGCGCGAGGACTTCGTCTTGAGATTCCTGTTCGATTGTCAGTTTGCGATTCTAGAGTCATGTTTGTTTGTGAAAGTTTGCGAGCTACTGATCTCGCGATCTATGCGGGCGCCGCGGATTTTCTCGAAACGTCAGGGAGTGGAAACTTACGACATGCGGCCCTGAGTCCACTCCAAATCTCTCTTCACCTCCTTTGCATCATGATATCCTTCGGCCAGTCTGGCTCGGGATTTCGCAATGCGCTGCTGGGCGAGTGCCTGCAGATCCTGAAGCTCGCGGTGCTTTGCATTCAGCAATCCAGATCTGCTCAATTGTCAATTTCAATTTCCAGTATTCTCAATTGGAGAGTTTGTGTTAAGAGAACTTACGTTTGCGCTTGCACCGCCACTGTGCGGTCAAGGGGCAGAGGGTCAAAAGCGCCAGCGAAGCGATCTTGCATGTACTCTTGCATATCTACGCCATTGGCGGAGGATGTGCTGTCGTATTCAGAATGGCTGGCACTGCCGCCATAGCTGCCAGAGGTTGCAGAGTAGGCAGAATGGCCGTACGACGGTGCAATGCCCGAGCTGGTGGTCACGGACTCAGCAACCTCGGGCGGCGAAACTGCATACCCTTGGTTTGGCTGACCGTAGTAGGTGGAATATTGCACCTTGTACGGCACTGCAATGGGCAGGGAGTAACTTGTTTGGTAGGCCATGGTGATAGATAGTGTTGTGAGACGTAGGGTGGAACGACGGCACGGTAGCGGTTTGATAGTGAAGGGTAGTAGGTGAGTGATGGGGGTATGTGGTATGAAGATGTGTTAAGACAAAACTTTTAAGTAGATATAGGAAGACTTGGATGATAGAAGGATGGGGAGGGGTCAGGCTAGCAGGAGAATTAGGAGCGGGAGAAGCAAACGGATGGAAAGGAAAGAAGAAGGAAAGCTCTCAAGAAGGAGAATTGTTCCCCCTTTTATAGACGGGGCAGACCCTCCTCGCTTGATGGAACTGCCAACCATCGAGGAGCATCCCCTCTATCACAGACCCCGCTCGAGGAGGGGAACAATTACAGGATTGTCTGCTGGAAGGTTTTCTCACGAACCCGGTCCCCGTTTGGAACCCCCGACCCCTCCGAGCCTCTCGCCCTCTCACGCTGTCTCCCGATGTGCCCCCACCATGCAGCAAGTGTGTCTCTGGCGGGCTGATCCCGGGAGAAGAGGGTTGGCAGCGCCGGGGCGGATTGGCCTGGGACCGCCGGTTTTCCACTTCTCAGCGATAGCCGTCCATGGCCGTCTGCACTTGCCGAGACGGGCGCGGATTGGTGGAGAGGGCGAGAGGGAGCGCGGAGGGGGCACGAGAATTTTGCGCTGGCTGTCAAGGAAGGTGGACAGTGGAAGGGGAAGGCAAAATGGCACTACGGCCAGTACGCCCGGTGGTGAGGTTGGAAACTCTGCCTATGGCGAGCAGAGATGAAGCGGAACAAACGAACAAGCGCGAGCACCAGCCCACCCACGGCCAGCATAAAGCAGCACGACCGCACGATTGCAGGCCCCCAACGCCAGCATGGCCGTGGAGGGAAGCTCTGGGGGTTGGATGGACCGGTTGAGCGCAACGTTCGCACGATGTCAGGCAGGATTGCATGGACGACGTTGCGAATATGTGAGTTATGTATGTGTGTGTTGTCAAGTCGTGAGGTTAACCCCTCCAAAAACATCCGACGCCCCCTGGTCCTAGGGTAAATACCTTGCAAAGGTGCGCAAATACATACTTCAGGTATACACGGATACTTGGCTGATGGAAGAGACAGAAGGGTTTCTAAAAAAAATACTGCGGCAGAGAGGGAAATCCTTTCGTTCAATCAGCGACTTGGGCGAGAGCCCACCGCCCCGCGAATCAATGGCCAGTCAGCCTGGAGAACACCTCCATTTTCGGCCAGGCTCTGTCCCTTGGATCCGGGTGCAATCACAGGATTGGAAGTACATGCAGGGCGATGACGATGGGTAGAATTATGGCCACCAGGCCCAGGTGGCAAGAGGCAAGGCAAAGGGCCAAAGGAAAAAGAGGCAAGTGCTTGGCCCCTCCATTGCGCCAGATAAAATCCCCATCCCAAGTCCCGGGGCAGGCGTTCTCTCCTCTAGTGGGATAGCGCAGATACGATGGGCCGATTGAGACTGACCATTGCTCTCTCTTTATCACCCTCTATCACACTCGGCCTTGGATGGAGCAGCCTCTCTCGTCGTACGGGGCCCAGAAAACGTCAACAGGTGATCAACGCAGGGCTGCGTGGGAAAAGGAACCAACAACGCCAATGACCAATGACATGCATACGCTGCGAGGCCCCATAGGGCGGATTGCCAGTGTACCCCCGACCAAAATGACCACCATCGCAGATAGAGACGTAGGCTACGACCTCGGCCCACAGATCTGGTTTTGGGACGTGACCCGCAGCTTTGAACTGGAGCGATTGCCGGAATTGAAGAGAGAAATATATCAATTCTGTTACACCTATCGCAGTGTATGTCTAGATCCGCTCTACCATGCACTATGTCACCCCGCCCAAACGCCAGCCCATTCCCTCTCCCTCTACTATCTCAAAAGATGCCCATTCCCTAGCCAAACAACTTCAAGAACCCCCACATCCCGATGCCGCTCAGGACCGGGATCGTTAAGTTGTCGTCCCACCCGAAGATATCGATAACCTCGCTGGCTGCTGCAACTGCTCCAGTCCAGATACTCATTACAGCCAGGGCCAACTCTCCGGTGATACTGCCCTGACTTTTGCTTATGCCAAACGCATTCTGAACTGCACTCGGGAGTCTCAAAGTACCTGTAAACATGAATGGCCAGTCAACATCGTCTACAAAAGGTCCTGTTCGGGGAGCTAGATAGCCCCAGAAAGATGCAGCGGTGAGCACTCCAGCAGCAAAGGCAGCTAACGACCCTGCGAGGGACTTGTTGCGGCGAATCCGAGGCGTATAGCGACCAAAGGCTCGTCCAACTGTGCTGGCAGCCGTATCACACCAGCTGAGAAGGAGTACACCCATAACACCTATGTCTTTGGGGAAGAAGCCGAGGACTATCCATGCTCCAAGCAGATACCAGATGACCCCATTCCACCCAGCGTATTCGGTCTCCCGCATCAGTATTCCCAGTACCCGAACGTATAATCGGTTGAGGGACGGGTAGGTGTGCCGGAGGAAGTCAACCGTTGTGATGGGAATTAGGAGGGCCATTAAATATGGCGTGATGGCATCGGTCTGAATGCCTGAGCGGTAGATCCATATCGTGAGAAACCCAATCGACACGTGCAATGCCTTGCGTGGCACCTCATGCCTATGCACGAATGAGCGCCATTGTCTGTGGATGGGGATAAGGCCGAGCGGACTAGGACTTCGGCTTATGTCCCTCCAGCTCCAGCCTGAGATGGCGCTTGCTGGTGACAGATGGCCGTTCGATATCTTCCCACTTCCATTTGTAACTTCAGGTGGCGGAGGCGCTTCTACCGCCGGGAGTGTCACAGCTTTGGCAGCGGCAAGCACAGATAGTTTCCGAGCCCTCACAGAGGTCCTACTCTTAGATCGCGCTCTGCCCAGGTCACTGCTCCAGTCTCCGTCGATCTCTTCATCTATAGGCGCCTGAGTCGCTGCCTTCTTCCTAGCAGATCTTGTGGTAGGTCCAAAGTATCCATCCTGCGATTCTTCCTTCACCTCCGATGGCGTTGGAGAAGGAGAGATGACTCTCGGAGTTGCCGGGATCGAAACTGACGAGTGGGGCATTCTGAAAGGCCGTAAAGAGGGCGTTCGGACAACGCCAGTAAAGATGTGTGCGATTTGTGACGCACGCAGGAGCCAGTTGGTAGAGAGGAGATGTCTGTCTTTGCGTGAAGCGCGTTCGTCCGCGTCCGTGGGAGGGTTAGATGAAGGAGAGGATGCGGAGGCGGCTATTAGCTCCAGCGGAACAAGAGGCGCAGGGTAGGACTGCGCTGCATTGTCGTGAGAGAGAATGATGGCTACTTGTGCCGCCCCGGTGGCACGCGGCTGTGAAAATTGAAGATTGCAGAGGTGTTGAGAAGTGCGTGGATGATCAAGGGTATCATTCTCTCGGGCCGCGATAAAAAAAGTTGGTATTCAGACGGGACACGCGACAGCTTGTCACATGTCAGGAGACAATTATGTCACGTGCTGAATCGACTAAGCGATAGATCTTTATTGATAAGTTGAGATTGGAAATTTTACATGCCCGCGACCAGACAACTCCACAAGACATGGGGCCGGAAACAGAGAAGAAGGATCCGAGGGCTTGGGAGGCTCTCACGCCTCCATTGGCAGAATGGATCCTAGATGCAGTTGCCTCGATGGGGTTTGCGAGAATGACACCTGTTCAAGCTTCCACTATTGGGCTCTTTACAAAAAATAAAGACGTCGTAGTCGAGGTTTGTAAAGTTACACCTTCTATCGAAGATGAATCTGACGTTCATGAAGGCTGTTACAGGTAGTGGTAAGACTCTGGCTTTTCTCATTCCAGTCATTGAGAAGTTGCTACGATTGGAGGAACCGATCAAGAAACATCACGTCGGCGCGATAATCATATCCCCAACCCGGGAGCTCGCAACCCAAATATATACCGTCCTCATATCTCTACTCTCTTTCCACGAACCGTCCACAGCTGCTTTAAACTCAACTGAAGAGGATAACAAGAAACGCTCTATCTCTAACCTCACTGTACTCCCACAGCTCCTCCTGGGAGGCACCACGACACCGGCACAAGACCTTAGCAATTTTCTACGCTATAGTCCCAATCTCCTCATATCTACACCTGGGAGACTCTTAGAATTACTTTCATCTCAACACGTCCATTGCCCACAGTCGTCATTTGAAGTCCTAGTCTTGGACGAGGCAGACCGGCTACTAGATCTAGGCTTCAAGGACGATTTACAGAAAATACTCCAGCGACTGCCGAAACAAAGGCGAACAGGGTTGTTCAGTGCGAGTGTCAGCGAAGCCGTTGGAGAGATTGTCAGAGTCGGGCTGAGAAACCCAGTGAAGATTGTGGTGAAGGTTAAAAGCACAACAGGAGAGGATAAGCGGACACCAGCGAGTCTTCAGATGTCCTATCTACTGACTTCCCCAAGCCAAAAGTTTCCTGCCCTGATTTCTCTTCTCTCTCAATTAGATCCCATACCCCAGAAGTCCATAGTTTACATCTCAACCTGCGCAGCAGTTGATTACTTTCAACACTTACTCTCCCCCCTTTTACCTAAACAATTCTCCTTAGTACCTCTTCATGGGAAACATCCTCCAAATATCCGGCAGAAGAATTTCTCCAGGTATATACATGCAGTTGCACCAACAATACTCCTAACTACGGACGTTGCTGCTCGGGGTCTCGATATCCCCCAGGTTGACCTTGTTGTCCAGATCGATCCGCCATCTGATCCCAAAGTATTTCTCCATCGCTGTGGGCGAGCAGGCAGAGCTGGACGAAGGGGCCTGAGCGTTATTTTCTTACAACCGGGTCGGGAAGAGGATTATATCCCTTTCCTCGAGATTCGAAAAACGCCTATTACTCTCTTGAAAAAGCCAGTCGTTGATGTCACCGACAAGTATGCGAAATCAGTGACTTTCAAGATGCGAAAACAAGTCCTAGCTGACCGAGCACTTTACGATAAGGGCCAGCGAGGATTTGTCAGCTGGGTTAAGGCATATTCAAAGCACCAAGCAAGCAGCATCTTCCGCATTGCGGATCTCGATTGGACGGATTTGGGAAATGCCTGGGGTCTAGTGCGCTTGCCCAAGATGCCAGAGCTGAAGAAATGGGATGGCGATAGAACTCTCGGAGTCGAGTTAGATATGTCCGAGTATGCGTATGCAGACAAAGTCCGTGAAAAGGCAAGACGAGTAGCTATGGAGGAAGCTATTCGGGCTGGGCCATATGTGCCTAGTGAGGAGGTGCTGAGGAAGAGAAAGGAGAGGGAGGCATGGAGCCATAAACATGAACGGCAGGACCTCAAAGAGGAGAAGAGAGAAAGAAAGAAGCGTAAGAGGGAGGTGGAGCGCCTGGCAAAGATGACGGACGAAGAGAGGGAGAAGGAGAGAGAATTGCAGGAATTGATAGAAAAAGTCAAGTGTAAGAAGCATGAAGAGGAAGACGTATTTGAAGGTTTTAAGGATTGATACCCATGAACAGATGATATCGTTGTCTTAAACATTCCCACATATTGCTATCGCATATAAAGTTGATTTGATCGCTATACTACATGCCCTCAGCGAACTGCTCGAGCGCCTTGAATGTCTGGCCACCTTCCTAGAGGCGCAAGACCCTTTGCTTCTTCCAGCAATTTCCAAGGGTTCTCAATGAAGCTGGGATCATAGTATCCCACGTACCACTTCAGATTTCTCTGGCTCTTCTCGCCAGGCCTCGAACTGGTTGCAACAGACGATGCGTCGTTAAATCTATTCCGTGAAGGCGGCGGTGGTCCACCTAGCATGAATGACATGTCGTTAAATGTCCGACTTGAAGATTGGTCTTGAGCTAGCGGATGTATCCCTTCATCTGGTTGTTGGGTGCTGATGCTCGAGAGTAGTGCATCGATTCGCGCCTGAACTTCTCTGGCTTCTTCCTCGGATACCCCTAGAGGGGATTGAGAAATTTCTGGAGCATGTCGCTGTTCATAGTTTCCACTCTCGATTGGAGGAGCCATACTAGTATCCATGTATTTCGGTCCATCGTCATCATCTAAGACTTGTAGATCAATCTCATCTTGGTTTTTCTCCTTTGGCGCGTCCTGTTCTGCGCTGTTATGTATGGCCGTAGAGGAAGATCCAAATGCTCTGGCCTTTCCGAGAGGAACCGTATTACCGCCGCTGCCTTGACCTTTCTTGCCTCCTTTATCCAGACTTGCTAGCTCATCTCCTTCGACGTATGCGTCTATTGCCATATTGAACTTCCGCTTCTTGGTAGCAGGCTTTTGGGTACCAAAACTCGAGAAGCCCATGGCGGCGGCCATTGCTTGAGCTTCAGGATCTTCTTCACTGCTACCTCCATATTCGTGATCCATGATTCGCCGAAGCTGATCTTGACTGCAAAGGGTGGATGGAGGTTGAAAAGTAATAGCGGGCAAGCGAACTAGACCAAGGCCGGCTTTCAGCCTCGTCTCCTGCGTTGACGTAACAATACAACAATTCACGCCTCAATCACAGCTATATAATTTTTGTATGCTTTTTCCAACTAATTAACACCCCGCAGTACGTCATAGGGCGTCGCTGATTGACAGCCACTCTGAACGCAAGCCTCGTAGAATTTCAGAAACGCCAACCCCAATTTGAAACGACGAATTGAAACACCATCCAAGCTACGAGCATAACAATAGCAGGCCAGCAGCCATATATTCTTCACAATTATATTTCTGGTTCGGATACAAGCTCTTAAAACCGTCTAAATGGCCAGTTCCTTGCCGGGAGAGTCTCCAGGTGGGACGACCATCACGGTCGACACCCCAGATTCCTACAACCTGTCTGGTCCTGCTACCAGTCGCGGAGTCTCCTTGCGCTCTGCATCGAAATACACGACGAAAACTGAGTCTCCTATCTCCATCGCTGCACCGCCTCTGGAATGGCTCCAGGGGACGTGGTCCGTAACACATTCCACCCTACCTATGTGGCGCAAGGCAAAGAATGTTCGCATTACATACAAGATAATCCCTCCTACCAGCCCGTCCGGGCCAACTCTCCTCGACGACGAGGTCACTTCAGAACCGACACGACGTACCTTATTTCCACAGCCAAACAGCATCAGAGGAGTCGATACCCCTGACGGAGAAGGAGCATGGAACTGGAGAGGAAAGGGTTGGCTTAAGATTGCGAGCAGTCATTGGGAGGTTCTGGGCTGGGGCGAGAGGGGGGATGAGAAGTGGGCTGTTACTTGGTTTGCACCAAGCATGTTCACTCCTGCGGGCGTGGATATATATAGTTCTAAGACGGAGGGGATTAGCGAGCCGCTCTATAAGGAGATTCTGCGAGAATTCGAGCAGCTGGATGCGAAAGAGATCGCAGATTTGGTCAAAGCGGACATGAAAGAGGTGAAGATCGAGTACTAGACAAAGATGATGAGAGGATGGAACTCAAGGTACCATTGATGTATGTATAATGTTTCGTATATTTCATGTAGACACTAATCTCTATCACGATGATGGTGCCGCCGGTTGCTATGGCCGTCGCTCTCAGCGCGCCGCGATCTTTGACTTGATTCCGCATGTTGATGTCGTCGCTTTCTATCACGATCGTCTCTCTTTCGAGACGACTCCCCATCTAGCTCGTCCAATCTGAAACTTTCTAAATCATTCAGATCCTTATGCCGCCTCCTGTGCTTCTTTCTTCTCCTTTCTCCCTCGCGCAGTTCGCGAACCTCTTTCTCCTTCTCTTCTTGCCAGTACTTTCTTTCCCTTGCAACTTGTCGAACTTGTGCAGCGCCATTACGCATGGCGGCCAATGGGTCGTTGGACACTATCCGCGCGGCCTCCCTTTCTTTCCGCCTTGGATCCTCATTGCCCCAGACATCTTTGCTAGGTGTATCTTCTTCGACCGCTGATGCTGTCGCTGAGCTCTTGGAATACCAAGGGCTCTCTAAACTTTGCTTAAATCCAGCAGCGTTCGAGAAGCGCATCGTGTATTGATCTTCGTATTCCTTTTTCTTTTTAGCAGCCTCCTCTTCCGCTTCAGCATTCTTTTCCGTCTTATTTGAACGCTCATGCGGAAAGAGATCGATATGACCGGCACGATCAACTAGTGGAGCATCTGTAGGTTTTCGTAAAATAATCTCTTTATGTAAATTCGAAGACGACGTTCGGTCATATGCTATCCGCATCTCAAAATCCGTGTCGTCCTCTCCGACCATCTTTCTCTTCTTACGTTCGTGTGCATGGCCGTATACACGATTACCTCCATTGCCACCCTCTGATTTGTCCTCGATCTCAGGAATAGGTGTAGGGATCACGCCGCGCAAGATTTGCATCCGCCGTTCAGCATCGATCTCTTGCTGGCGCTGCTCCTCGGCTTCCTCCTTTGCTTTTGCAGCGGCTTCATCGCGTCGAACCCTGTCGATGTTATCCTGGTTGTAGACGTTCCAGGATTTCTTGCCCAGTAAATGGCTGTAAATGTCAGTAGGCCGCCTCTAACAGCGATAACGAGAATTCATACAGAGGCATGGCTGCAAGTTATATATTGCTGCTTTGCTTGCGATGTAGGCAAAGAAATTGTGATGAGGCTGACGCCTTTTCGAGTTCGAGGCTGCAATGACGTTTTATGGATGTTGCAGGCCTAGAAACAAGGGCAGAACAGAGTAAAGAACAATTTGACCCCTGTAGACAGCGAATGAGCACTCCAGACTCGCAAGATTGTATTTCAATGGTTACTCCATATCAATTCAGTCAGATCTCTCATAGATCCCAGTACATCTCCGTAATCCCTGGAGTCTAGTTTGTCCAGCCTGCCTCTAGCCGTTGCGAAGCCACGATTTCTGTGCTGCATCCTTAACATCAACAAGAACACCTCCGCAGGTCGGTCATATAAGAAAACACAACGAATTCATCCTCTGGAGTAACTTCTGCATCCTTATCCTTCTGTCCCCGTTGGTCACTTTTGTCCTGCGGTTTGAAGTTACAATCTTGAGACATCAAACGCGACAACACTACCTCCGGATTCTGGTGGCAATCTCACGGCGACTACGTGTTCTCTCTCTATCATAAGATTGAATATTGTTTGCGACCTGATCTAACACACTATCGACGGACACTAGAGTCGTGCGCAACAAGGTTATAGAGGACACGGTGTTGAGATCACAGTCAATATTCGAAGGCTGCCGCATTCTACACTGAACAGCTGGCCTAAGCTGTTTAGCAGCCCGTAAGTACAAAGAGCTCCAGCCACCGTCCTTGGTCGTAATATTTGAGTTGAGTCTTAACACACTATTAGAACTGCCTGTGAAGCTTTGAGCTCGATACACCGGTTCTGCACGACACGTACGAATACAAACACACAGAAGTCTTGAGTCCGGGCATATCCTCCTTCCAGAGATCATCCCTTCGCGCCTTTCAATTCTACATAAGATATGGATATTCGGCAAAATCTCTTTGGCCAAGGGCCACGGCCTGGAGGTCGTCCATCATCCGGTCAACGGGGTGACACTCCTATGGGAGGATATGACGACCCTCGACGTGGACAACCTGATAGAAGCGCCTATGGCTCTGCGATGCAAGGAAGATCTCAAATGCCTACAAGACCTGCCGTGGGCAGAGCACCTCCTGCTATGTCTGCAGAGCCATTGCGGCTAAGAGTTGTAAAACCTGATGATAAGTATTTGACAGACCGTCTCATTTCTACAAATATGTGAGTATGGAGACTTTGGAGTTGCGAAAATACATGGCTGATACGTATAGATGTGCGGTATCGCGAAAGGACTTTGCAGCCAATCAAGAGGAAACAGATTTATATCTGATTATCGATGGGCTGTATGTTGTGTCGGCTCATCCATTCGACAATTACCCTCCAGGATGCATATATTTAAATGACAGGCAAAGAACATGGTGTGGTGTAGGAGTGCAGCAGGGGCTGACTGCTGAATTGTACAACCCATTCGCACAAGGGTCCCGAGCATATTTACACTCATTAGATGTGGAAATCGGATTTGCGTCTTTAAGGAACCTCCCAACCGACCCGCTTGACCAGGATGTTCTAGCAGATGCATTCATCAAGCAGTATGAAAACCATGTGTTTGCGCCTGGACAACTACTTCTTCTCAACCATGGAAATGTTAAATTCTCCATAAAAATTAAAACCATTCAGCTGCATGATCTAAGGATGGAAGGACCGTCAGCTCCGTCTCAACCATTGACAGATAAAACGGCACGAGGTATCTTGACCAAACAGAGCAGCATCACATTCTACAAAGATGCTACTTCACCCATCAAGTTGAAGGGGTCTTCAAGGCGGCCGGCGGCCAACTCAATTATAGCACCGGATTTCAAATTCGAGAACATGGGGATTGGTGGTCTGGATGCTGAGTTCAGCTCAATATTTCGGAGAGCATTCGCTTCTCGTATCTTTCCCCCTGGTATGATTGAGAAGCTAGGCATTCAACACGTTAAGGGTATTCTACTCTACGGCCCGCCAGGTACCGGAAAGACGCTCATTGCTCGTCAAATCGGGAAGATGCTAAATTCTAGAGAGCCCAAAGTCATAAACGGGCCCGAGGTTCTGAATAAATATGTTGGACAATCAGAAGAAAACATTCGAAAGCTATTTGCTGATGCAGAGAAAGAGTACAAGGAAAAGGGAGATGAGAGTGGTCTTCACATCATTATTTTCGACGAATTGGATGCCGTCTGTAAGCAGAGAGGGAGCGGCGCTGGTGGTGGGACTGGTGTTGGGGACAGTGTCGTCAATCAACTGTTGTCGAAACTTGATGGCGTGGATCAGCTAAATAATATCCTCCTTATCGGAATGACCAATCGTATGGATCTGATTGATGATGCTTTGCTCAGACCCGGCCGATTGGAGGTTCATATGGAAATATCTCTGCCGGATGAAGGAGGAAGAGCGCAGATTTTGAAAATTCACACCTCAAAGATGCGAGAGAACAACGTCATGGACAAAGATGTCGATGTTCAGGAGCTGGCAGGCCTTACCAAGAACTTCTCCGGAGCAGAGATTGGAGGTTTGGTTAAATCTGCCTCGTCATTTGCCTTCAACCGCCATGTCAAGGTAGGCACAGTTGCAGGCGTCGCCGACGATATCGAAACTATGAAGGTAAATAGGGGAGACTTCATGAAAGCCCTGGATGAAGTAAAGCCTGCCTTTGGTGTTTCCGAGGAGGAGCTCGAGAACGCCATCGATCGTGGAATCCTGCAATATAGCAACTCCATCCCTCGCATCCTCAACGACGGCCGTTCCTTCGTCACTCAGATACGTAACTCGCCTACTACGTCGCTACTATCAGTCTTGCTCTATGGGCCTCCTGGCTCTGGCAAGACCGCCCTCGCGGCCGCTATTGCTAAGGCTTCAAAATTTCCCTTCATAAAGCTTGCTTCCGCCGAAAACATGGTTGGATTCAACGATATGGCTAAGATCCAGTACTTGAACAAGATCTTCACCGATGCGTACAAGTCTCCGCAGAATATCGTCGTTGTGGATAACATCGAGCGAATCATCGAATGGGTTCCCATCGGTCCCCGGTTCTCAAATCCTGTCCTCCAAGCTCTTATGGTTCTCCTCACAAAGAAACCTCCTCATGTAAGCTTAACTCCCATACTAGTCTCTCAATTAATAGCTTAACCGCAATTCTCTAGGGCCGTCGTCTTCTTATCCTAGGAACCACTTCCCAGTACACTGTAATGCGAAATCTCGATCTCCAGTCAATATTCAATTACGAACTCGAAGTACCCAGCGTCAGCACACTCAGAGAGCTTGAGGACGTTCTTCGCGAAACCCAAGCTTTCGACAATGAGCAAGATCTCAACCTTGCGCTGCGTAGGTTGGAGGACGCGAGAGGCGATGACCGAGTCGGCGTCGGCATCAAACAAGTTCTACTTGGCATTGAGAGAGCTAAAGAGGATGCGATCGACATGCCTGAGAGATTAGCAGATATTATAAGCCAGCAGATTGCAGCAAATTCTGACTACCCACAAGACGGGGTCAGGGTGCCGCCGCAACCGGCGGCGACGGACAAGCCACGCCTCCAGGGGATAGACAGGCCGCGTCTCAAGGGCAGGGAAGACGTGTACGGCGAAGAGTTCGGCGAAGAACAGGATGAATATCAATGAAGTCGACGTCTCCACTAGAGAATTCCGTGCCTAAAATCCAGACAACATATTTCCAACGCGATGCTGGCAAAATGGGGGACTAAAAGCATTGAAATACTCCAGCGGGGAATCCTCCCTTTGTATTTTGGGATGTAGACTATAGTAGATACCTAGAACATATTTCGTGTAGTTTAGAATATCCGCGCACGGCTAGAAAATGAGACAATGGGTGATTCTGCAGAACGATTAAAGCTCAAAATGCTACTTTCATTTCTCTCTTTCTCACTTCTTGATACAGCTAAACTCCTAGCAACGCCATGAATCTGGGTATACGATATGCCTAACGTCCACATCCTACAATGGCAAATTTCTCGTTTTGAAATTAAAAGCACGCCATAGCTCCATGCAATGGTGCTCCATTCATTACCCCTCCCTAGTTCTCTTCCGAGAGGTAAAAAACAAAAAAGATTAGCACAACTAGCGCGAGCATCTCTCTTTCCCCGGCAAAGGTATATCTATCCTTCCTCCTGCAATAGTCGGGCCTGTGGTCTTCCTAAAGAAATTCGTAGCTTCGTAGCTGGGCTTGTAATTATGAAAGGGCCTCGCAGAGGATCGGCCGTAGTGGTAAAGCGGGACAATAAAAGCTAGTAGATGCAAAAGACAGTGTGGATACACTCGGTATAAGTAGAATGGTAAATGGAAATTAGAACCGGGTGGTTAAGATCACGGCTCGATGACTCTGCCGTATCGGGAAATCTCATCATCGGTCAGCGCAGCCATCCAGAGACACCTCTCGGTTATTCCTTCTATCGGCAGGAATTTGTACAGCTGGCTTGCCTCCAAAAGTCTCAGGAGGTTCTTAACAATCATAGCATCTGCGCGATATCTCTCGAAGTTGATAAGTGGTTCAGTTGTCGGAGTGCTAGCGATTTGGCTTGGCCTGTCCAGATTGACAAGGAGATCATGCGTGTAGATACCAAGGAATGGAATACAGCCTTGGTCGGCGGTGCAGCCTTCCATCTCAGCCCTGAGGCAGTTGAAATTGCTCGTTGGGGCGATGAGGATCTCAAGCTCTCGCAAAGTCTGTATATCGGCTGCCGGAACGTGAACCCAGGTCTTGGTCAGTCGTCCGATCTCGTTCGACGTTAGAGCAATTGTGAGCTGTGTCAATGTGGCAAAGTTTCGGTATTTTCGACAGTGATCTGCAATATGGATGAATTTCGAGATGCATTGGACGCGCTCTCTCAAGTCTTCGGTCAGAACACACTCGGATATAGCCCACTTCACCATTAGATTGAATCGAGCAATGACAACCTCCACGCCTCGCGGGTCAGAGGTACGGAGGAATTCAACCCAAGATCGTGAGTCTGCGGAAGCATCCTTCCATCGCATCTCTATCAGGTCTTTCCAATCGACCTCGGCCAGGGCGTCCTTCTCAATTAAAGTGAACTGTTGAGCAAGGACTTGCGAGTCAAAGGCTAGCGTAAAGGGTAGGTGAGCAGATGTCTTGCGGGAAGCTTCGGGTAAAAGGTGAGCCCTAAGAGGATCCATTGACGGTGATGCGATCCTATCTGTATTAAAGTCGAGCACCAGTCCCTTCTGTACGGGCCCCGGTCGTGGAGATTGCTGGCTGTGCATTTGCGGCTGTTGCTCCTCGTGAATTTGAGGCAAAATGCCAGCTTCTTGGGGTAGGTGGAGAGCCTGGTGTATGGTAATCGGTGGCGACGGCGAGTGTTCCAGAGGGTGCGATGGGAGTGATATCTCCTTCATGATTGTGCCCGGTATAATTGGAGGGAACGTTTGTGTGGAGGCCGAATCATGAGCCGTGGTGTACTCAGTCCGGGATATGACTTCCACTGACAGCTCTGATGAAAGATCACTTCGGGCATCACTATCGCTTTCTAGGAAGGAAGCATCTCGACTTTCATGGTTTGGTTTCTTCTTATCTGTACGGACATCCTTCATACTCTCCGTCTCATAGATGAAGTTGAAGGAGCTAGGATGTGATGAAACTGGGGTGGGTTGGTCATGTTGCCTCTCCTGGCTTGGGCCACGAAGGATTGAGTGCTCTGACCAGTCTCGGGTTCTTCGCAACATCGAATCGTCCGATACAACTCTGTCAAGCAAAGGAATGGAATTATACGACTCCACAAATCGTGGTGAATTAGGCGAGAGTGCCTCCGGCGAATCCTCGGGTTGGTAGATCGTTGGCCGCAGTTCCTCATCATCTGGTATATTTGATTGAATTGGCAGAGAGGTTCTTGCGAGTGCTTTGAGTATATTTTCTTGTCGATGTTTACGCTTTTCCTCTTCCTCGTTTACGGCCTTAGTTTCGATTTGAGCAGGACCGAAGCTATTGTGAGCGCCGGCAATATCAAGAACGCCTTCTTTAGATGCGTTTGACCGTCGTTCAAATTTGCCTTCTAATTTCAGTAAAGCGGATTCGACACCACCGTCATCATCGGCATCGTCCGGTATCTGAGCAAGCATCTGTGCTTCCTTTTCAAACGACGGGCGCATGACGGGCTGAGAAGAGTGGGTGCTGAATAATGAGATAGGTTTTTCCGGTGCGCCTCCTGCCAATGCACCCACTGAAAACGTCTGCGCTCTCAAGTCAGGCTCGTCACAATCACCATCATCAACGCTCTGCAGGTATGAGCTGCGAGCAGAATCCGTGTAAGTGCCTAATGAACCAGTAGACATTGGTCTTCTCAGGGCGTGTGCGTTGAGATCACCAACATTAGTGACTGCTCTTAAGTCACCACCAGGTCGTCTTCGGAGAATGCGGCGCGGTATAGTTGCGGATGGCTGGCGCTCAAGGCCTTCTGACCCCGAGAGCGTGGTAGCATCGAAGCTACGCTCGCTCCTATGGCGATGGACTCCGCTTTGGAAAGAGGCGTAACGCCGAAGTGACATAGATCGCTGGGATGCAGAGAAGGCACGAGGTCGTAAAGAAGCTCGACGCAATGGGCGATGGCTAGGGGATGGGTCATCCTCCCTATAAGTCCGTGCATCGACCGGCAGTGGTGGCATAGGCTCATGTGATGCAGAGTCATTCCTAGTATGCTCTCCAAGAAGATGTGAAGACCGTCGAGGGGTTCCAGCAGGCACATCGGGAGGCGTTGTTGGTGGAGTTAGGCCCCCTGACGCTTGCATGAAAGGATCGGTGAAAGTGTCAACTGAACGACTGGCCGGTAGCTGGGACTCCATGGTATCATCAACTATGACGATAGATTTGCTCCCGCTAGTTATTGCACTTAATGGGGCTCTTGGGTTGAGGAACCTTGTTGGCGCAAGAGTCGAGTCCTGCTGCATGATATGCTCGCTTTGTACGGACTCTCGCTCATTCTCTATCCGTTCAGCATCAGCCTCTGCATCTTCTTGGACAGCTCTCTTGAAATCTTCAGCAATCTCGGCGCCGAGCAGATCAATACGCATTGGAGCCTTGTGACGCTGCCGTGCCTGTGGGACAATGGCAG
The DNA here is from genome assembly GCA_000827325.1 of Oidiodendron maius Zn. Lineage (NCBI taxonomy): Eukaryota > Fungi > Ascomycota > Leotiomycetes > Myxotrichaceae > Oidiodendron > Oidiodendron maius. The sequence goes on along the minus strand of KN832873.1, from coordinate 1,271,514 downwards.
TGCCAGGAAGTCGGTTAACTGTAGCTCCCCGAACACCTAGTGGTGGTATATTAGGGAAACTACCCTGCGTTGGTGAGCTGTTTGGACCAGAGCCAGTCTTCGTGCTCAGGGCTCGGCGGACGCTGCTAAGCAACTTCTTCATACCAGGTCCAGACATTGCTGAAGGGCCTCTCTGATTTGATATAGGAAAAGCTGTAGACGGCCCGTTGGCATCTGCCGGTGTGCCTGGTGCAATAACATCAACGGTTGCCTGTCCTGGTGGGAAGAGGTTCCCCCGGACCAAACTGCCAGCGTATGGAATAATAGGTAGAGCGTCCTTGTTCCGGTGGTTATCGTTCTGGGGATGTGACTGCATCGGAGCATCTCTGGAAGAGTCGGAAAAGCTTCCACTGCGCTTGTGGGAGTTGGCTGGGCGGACACGCTTGCCGGTTAGCGCCTTGGGAGTGGTCGCGATAGGTGGAGATGGATCAACAATCGCTCTTGCTGGTACGGGATGCGCCGCTGGGGGATATGGCACATCCACGAGTCGGGCACGGGAGGGTAAAGAACACGAGATAAAATCTTCGCTCATAACACTAGTAGGCGACAGAGGCCGTGCATCTGAATTCTCCGCTTCAGAGCCTGAAGTACCTTGCGCCGTAGCAGGAGTAGCGTGACGAATACGCGGGTCTTCAGGAACGGGAAAGACGGTTTCCACTGTTGGGGTTTCTGGATTGAAATGGTCTGATTCGAGGATCCCATCGAGCCTTGGAGCAATTGAAGGCACCCTCTCGCCAACATCCGAATCCAGGTTGGGTTCTCGCGATCCAGCAAGCCCGCCGGGACGGATAGGGGAGTCGGGACTATTGTCAGGATCAAATTCAGGACCGTCCCAGAATAATGCACACACTCTGCGCCAGCACTTCTTCAACTCCCCTAGAATCTTCAACGAGACCTTCGACCGCGAAGGGTCATCAGAGAGTTCACCGATGAAGCTATTGAGCAGGTCGCAAAAAGTCCTTCGCAAGTAGCAATCAACAACAAAGTCGTCCGGGAAGTAGTTCAAGATCCAGTGACGAATCGCAACGAAGGTCCGGACCCGGACCACCATGCCCGGCCCGTCATCTCTTGCAAATGCCCATCTTAATCTCGCAACGAGCATATATAAGAGATCCACCGGATCCAAGTAGGCGCGGAAGGTGAGAAAGAAATCAGAGAGAAGATGGTAGTCCACAAAGGTTGGTGAGGTGATCTCGGCCACCAGACGAAGTGGGGTCGCAGCCCTAATTGAACCGTCTACCGCATATCGAACCACCGAAGGGTGATCGCAAGCCGGCTTGAAGGTAAGGCCGTCAAATATATCAGGGATGATAGCTGAGCGATGCCTCACAACACCTGGAGGGGGCAGAGTCGATGGAGAATAGGAGCCGGCCTGGCCCATGGTAGGATAATGAGGGTGGTTCGAGGCGTCAGAATGCCGCCTCGAGTGTATCCTTGAGTGAGTATACGCACTTGTGTCTCGGTTTGACGCATCTCTGCGGGAGAGGATGCTCGAGCGCATCTCGTCGGCACTGGAGTAGGAAGAGCCGCGAAAGAAAGGGGTTCCACGTAGGCTAAAACGTGGCGTTCCCAGCCTGTATGAAGGAATTGGAACTTCCAGGGTTGGCACGCCGGTAAAAGACTCCTCTGCCTTTGTCCCCGTTGCCGGCCGCTCTATCACCACCTTGAAAACGCCGGCCTCGTGATCGCGCGCCGATGCGTGCTCGTCGACGGTCGAGCAGGAGTGAGCGCGCTTATGACGGGTGTGAGGAGGGAGATGGGGCGGCGTCCGCAAGTGATAGTCGCCGGCCAGCTTTCTAGCCTGGTTCGAGGACGAGGGCGCTGGTGTCCACACGCTTCCGGACGGCGTCTCCCCCTCCTCGTTCAGGGCGACCAAGACATCCAGGCCAGCGGTGCCTGGCGGGGTCATGGGGAAGGCGGACGCGGAGGCCTGCGCAGCATATCGCTGGTTCGCCGGACGGATCGTAGGGCTGTGGTCACGCAAAAAATGTCAGTTAGGACGGTGCCACGAAATGTTGTGAGACTGTGTCATCTTGTCTTACCGAAGGTATATCCTGCCATTGTTGCCCACGTTCGAGACAGTGAAGTGCCGCCCTTCTCTGCCCACGGGCCCTCCGTCTGCGGGAACGTCATATTTGGCCTCCTCCTCCCTCTTGGCCCTCCGTTTCAAGCTGTTTTCCTTGCGTAGGCCATCCTGTAAGGGCTTCTTCTTGCGGGCGGAGTCGAGTCGATGGACAACGCCCTTGGACCTCGGCGCTGGTACGAGCGCCACCTTGGTCTCTGGCGACCCTCCCATGTCTTGCGTCGTCGTCGTCGTCGTCGTCGCCGCCGCCGCCGCCGCAACAGGACGACTGGAATTTGCAAAGCCGCGACGCGGCGACAGTCGATCTCGTTGTCGCCGTCGAAGGCTCTCGGGAGAGCGAGCCACGGTCATCGCGGACGCCGCGAGGGGGCTGGGCGCGACCTCCATGGCCGGTCGGGCGTCGCAGCAGCGAGCTCGTCGACTATATCGCCGCGATGCTGAGCTGCTCCCTGTGATGCATTGGGCGGGGAGTGTTGCAGGGCGGGGCGAGCGTGTCGGTGGTCTGCAGTCTGTGGAATGCGATGCAACAACAGTTGGCGGTGGTGGTAGAATGGAATGGGGGTGGAATTGAGGGTCGTGGAGGCTCGTTCGTGCGGACTTAGCGGAACACACAGACCGAGGGAACTAGGGGGAGGAGCAGGATATAGGAGAGGACGAGCTATGATCCCAGGCAAAGGGTATATGGATACAAATATATGTCTATATAACACTGGCCACGATCACACCGATTCCTTTCATAACTAAGGCTGGGATGGCAATCTCGTCTCGTCTCGTCTCTTCCCTTCTCTCACTCTCCTCTCCCCTTCTCTTCTCTTCTCTCCTCTCCTCCTATCCCATCCCTCATCGTCTCCCAGCAACCCGCTCAGATCCCATAACCCAACCCCCCTAATCCAACGCGGGAGACGACCCGGGCCCTGCCCCGGCGATCCTGAACCCTCATCTCGGACTCCCAGGATCCCATTCGCGTCACACTGTGCCGTTCCCGGCCAGCCAGAGAGATTGCACGCTGGAAATAAAAGTACTGTGACGGACCTCGATGCTTATGCCCTCATGGCCCTACACGTCATGCTCGTCCCTCGCCCTTCTCCCTTTTCCCTCGATGTCTGACAGCAGGGAGCTTGGTCCCCAGACGGCACGTGCACGGCAAGTGTCCCGATTGATGGATGTTGACGTGCAAGGATTTCGAAATTATCATGTGCGTGCAAGAGACGGTGTGCGGTGTACGCTACGGTGTATGGCTGTGCAGTACTGCAGTTCAATAGGGTACGTGGCTCGCGCTGATGATCGGGGGGCATTGATATCGCGCTTGCCGCTTATTATAGTATATCTTCTTGATAATATAAGGCCCTGGTGCCTCCCTCTCGCAAGTTCTCGTTTCCTTTCTGCTCATCTTTTCTTTTCTTTAAACGGCCCCTCTAACCACCGCTCAACTCTCACGCGGAAACACTGGCCCGTCAGCACCGTCCCAGACGCGGCAAATGGCGACGTCGGATTCCGACCCAAGGCCTCGCCAGGCCGCCAGGTGAAAGAGTTGGAGAGCCGTCCCTGCAAGGTGCAGAGGGTACTTCATCCGGCTGGCTGCTTCGATAGCCTCAGACTGTGTGAAAGTCAGCTCTGGTGTGATGTGAGAAATCAGGCCTCTTCGTAGATAATAATAGCAGAAGGAAGACGGACCAGTTCGCTTATAACATCCTCAACTGTCCTCCTCGTCTGCCACTTCCCGCTCACCATCTGCGGCGTGCGGTCCACAAACATCCAGCTCGTTCCGGCTGCTGTGGCGATGATCTCTTGCAGCTGCTTGGTATCCAGTCCTACCTTGGCACCAAGCATCATGGCCTCCGCAGCTGCGGCCAGGTGTACAGCCGCCATGGCTTGAGCTACGAGCTTCAGCTTCGGATCGTCGGCTGTAGTCGTCACAGCGGCAGAACCCTGTTGGAAGACCAGGTCCGGGCTCTTGGGGAGGTATACCTTTATCAGGTTTGAGTCGTCTTCCAGGCCTATGGCAGCTCTCACGCCTGCGGCTAGGACTTGTTCCGTCGCCGATGCCATGAAGAGCGGGAACTTCTCTGCTCGGCCATCAGCCGTTACAATGCCCTATACCAAGAATATAAGCACCAGTGAAGAATAAGATATACCCAAAGAGCCACTCACAATATCCTTCGTTATGATATTCAGCGCAGAATAGACAGTAGGATCTCGTTCCAGCATATGCGGGACCCGATTGTCAAACATCCAACTATCTGCCTCCGATTTCCTCAGATGCTCAAACGCCTGGCTTGTGTTCAGCCCCAATGCCGCCGCGAACCCCATCGCCTCCGATGTCATGGTGATATGCACCCCCGCCAGCACCTGATGCACCATCTTGACCTTCGTGCCTGCGCCCAAACCTCCGGGAATCAGATACAACTTCTCCCCCGCCATGGCATCCAGCACGGGCCGGGCATTACGCACCGCCATTTCTGGGCCCGAGGCCAGAATCGTCAGCGTCCCCGCCGCCGCACGGATCGTGCCTCCTGATACAGGAGCGTCGACGAGCTGTACGTCTCCCCTCTGGTACTTCCCATCCAGCAGCCTCCTCACGTTCGGCGCATGCTCTGGCGGTCCCGTCGAGCAGAGTAGCACGACCGTGTCGCGCGGGATGGCCCAGATAGCCCCTGTCTCCTCATCAAACATGGCGCTGAGGATCTGCGCTGCTGTAGCGACCATGAACACCACGTACTTTGCACTCTCGACGGCTTCTCGCGGTGTCGTCGAGGACTTCCCTCCCCCGGCGACGAAGCGTTCGAGGTTGGGTGCGTAGACGTCGAAGCCCGTTACATTGAAGCCGTGCTCGACAAGGTTTGTCGCCATGCCGAAGCCCATGGCGCCGAGACCGACGAAGGCTACTTCTTCTCCTGTCATGTTTGCTTTGTGGATGAGAATAAAATGCTAGATGCGTATGCTGCCACCCGTAGACCTTGATAAAACGAATATATATATACCTGAAAAAAATAGGTTTTCTAGACATACAGCTACTTTAGATCTGCTGAGATGTTAGTTAATCGATATAAGAGATTGCGAAATGATTTAATATGCACTTGCCCCTAATAAAACGGAATTGGCGATGAAAGGAATGGATGGAGGCAAAGAACGCCAAAGGTGGGGCTCTTGCACCAATTTATATATTTTCCCGCCAGCTGTCTCCATACCAAACTCGGGACCTGATCGAGCGAGGTCTCTTCTCCTGGGTGCGTGGGGTGGAACTTCAACCGCGCGGATGGAAAAGAGTGGGGGAGATCAACATTATATATGAATCGATCAACACACTGCCTCCGAACAGAATTATTTCAACACAGATCACGGAGCTCATACAGATTGTAATAATTTTCTGTTGATTCCAACAATACTATATACACGGCCCGGAAAGACCAGGCGAGAAGGTTGTGCTGGGATGACTTAAGAGAGTGCAGGTCCGAAGACGAACTCATCCCAGGCCACCCAGAAAGAGCCTGCCCCCCGAAGAAGCAGATATCAAGCTCGAAGGCGAATATCATACCTCGAGAAGCGAGACTCAGTCGGAAAATCGCCCAGAAGTCCACAGCCTTGGCCGGCTCAAACCCCGAAGGTTAGCCCCAGCCAAAACGGGTTCAATTCCAGACAGACACCGGCTGCTTTCAGCCCCACACTAATGATAATGATATTCCAACAACGAAAGAAAGAAAGCGACAGCAAAAACAAAAGAGCAAAAGAATCCCATGCCAAACCCCCAAAACACCGCCGCTGATGCAACACTCATACAAATATTATACAAACAACTTCTGTCTCCTCCTTCTCCTTCTTCTCTTCCTTCTCCTCCTCCGCCGCCCTTTCCCCCCCTCCCCCTCCCCCCTTCACTCCCGTTTAGCGGAAGTACTTCTCCACCTCCTTCTCTACCTCCGATTGCCCTAGCCCCAATAAAGTTTCGGAGAGAGAAGGAGGCAGAGGGTACTCCGCAATCTGAGAATCTGGTAAGGCGTTGACAGCCGCAATTACATCTGGATCCGCATTGCGGAAGAAGTTGTCTTGCATGGCATTGGCCCTCTCCCACTCTACTTTGGATATTCCACTCTCCTCTAACAGCATAGCAAAAGAAGTGTGAGAAGTAATATGGTCCCGAACAATCAAATTCTCCTTCTCTATCTGCAGAGGAGACATCTGTGTAACATTTCGAAGGCTACTAGGCTGCTTTGGCTTGAACTTCTCGGCTTTAGCCTTGGCGGCTTCTGCAGCAGATAATGGTGGAGGAAACTGTGGAAGTTGTGCGTTGCTTGGCCGTGGCTTCGGAGGAGGAGTTTGCGTCCATTGTTTTGATTGTAAGACGGACGGGTCGGGTTCTAGAGACTTGGTTTGCGCTGCATCGCCTGTTTTGGGGGTGGCGATCTCCTCCTCATCGCTGTCGCTACTATTACCAGTATCAGGAACCTTGAAAGAGCTATCAGACTCGCCGAAATCAATGGACTGCAGTGGAGTATCCTGAACCAGCTTGGCAGTGGCCCTGGACTTCTTGGTGGGACTTGGCGATGTACTTGGCTTCATCTTAGCACTAGCCTTTGATTTAGGACTGATCTTAGACTTGGGGCTAGTCCTGGAATATTCCTTATAGGTGGGTTCGAAGTCCGGAGGGGCGTTCCATACTGTAGAAGTAGCCGGGCGCCCGGAGATAGAAGTGAAAGGCGACGAATTGGCAGAATAGTCATCGATGAGATCCTTTCTAGGAGTAACAGGGATTGGTGTATATCTAACACGACCGGGTGATTGCTGGATAATTGTTTGTTCTTCCTCGTCTGATGAATCATCCGAACTTCCAGGACTCGGGACTCGGAAAGTGCCAGGTGGCCCTGCTGGGGGGGTTCTCACGGCCCCCTTGGTTCTCTTGCGCTTCTCGCCAGTTTTAGATCCAGCCATAGACGATCGCTCAGCATCCGAGTCCTCTTCGGCGTCAGCTTCCTCTTCATAAGCCGCGCGCTTTTTGTTTCTGGCTGCAGCCAGGCGGTCTTGTTGACGATGAATCTCGGCGATTCTTGATGGGGATACGATGCCTCTTAGGTGAATTGGCGGCTTAGGCTGGTCACGGCTATTCCGGCGCCGCTCGGTCTGAGGACCTCTATTGCGGACTGACTGCGGTTGCCTCTTGCGCTCAGACTGCGAAGTTTTGGGGCGAGGACGAAGTTTCATCGGAGTGAAGGGATCATCAGCGGACTGGGTGGTAGCCGATAGACCCATAACTGCAGTGCCATTAGTAGTAGCCATCGGGCTATCTTGTTGATTGCGACGACGGTCAAAGAATTGCAGAGGAGATGTGAAAATGCTCGCCACAGCAGACACGCCATTCCAAAAGCCGCGAGACTCCTGCGGTGGTTGGGTTGGGGTCTGGGGGGTTTGCGTCTCGGTAGGTACTTCACTCTGATTATCAGCACTTGCATTGTCTATGGCATCCTTGCCTTCTTGATCCGACGCTATTGGCTCGTCTCGATGGGGTCGGCGTTGAGCAGTGCGTGGTGAGGCAACTGTCTTGGAGTAAGGGTGATGCCGACGTGCAGCGCGAGATGAAGGTTGGGAACGTGTGGAAGAAGGTTGGGAACGGGATCGCGGGGTGACTTTGGCCGCCTCCTCAGTGTTGAAGCCGTCAAGGAGTGCCTCCATCTGTTCCGCATTTGGAACCCGACATGTATCGTCACGCTCAGCCCATTTGACAAGAGCACGTGCCGCATCTATCAGATCAGGTCTAGTTAATACAAATTGTGCTTCAGAATGACAGGTTGGACTGGTGGTGTTTTTAGATTTAGAAATGATCGTACTCGGCCTGGATTCTGATGCCTTTGCAGCTGGCTTGCGTTTAGTCTGTGAATGTATGAGCGCCTTATCTATAAAACCATTTGCCCGAGTACCCATACCTCAAGCCGGCCGGTAGGAGTTTGGGGCAACTCGACATGTCCTCGAAATCTTTTCTGCTGCTCTCGCCAGCTGGCCCATTCAGCGCTAGTGAGCTTCGGCTCATCGAGGAATGAGAATGATTTATCGGAGTCTCCATCGTCCTGTTCTTCCTCACGACTCTCCACAGGCTTTGGACTAGAATGACCAATCGTCTGCTTCAAGGCATCCTGCCATTGTGATGGTATCTTCGCGCCAAACATTCTTTGGTAAAGATCTTCTCTTTCCTTAACTGCTTCGGCAGAGGGTTCAGTACTCGTTGGTTTAGGATCCACAGATTTACTGTAGCTGATGCTGGCAGTCTTTGGTTTCTGTCGGGGCTTGGGTGTGAGGAAGTATGGCTTGTGGACGTAAGAGGCTGGTGTCTCGGTTGGTTGGGCTTGGGAAGGTTCGGGCACCGAAGCTGCATCTCTAGATAAGTCGTCGTCTTGTGAGTTGTATCCCTGAGAGTCTTGTTCTAGGTGGCGCTCCTCTGATGCGGATTCGTGGGACATAGCCCGTTGGGAATAGTATTCTTCAGAGCTGTGTTGCTCTGGGTAGGTTATTTCTAAGTTATCACCATGGGTGTGCTGTTCCTCAGAGCTAAACTCCTCGGTCATCTGGCGTCCTTCCAGGCGCTTCTCTGCAACATGGAAGGGTGAGGGAGGTTGTGGAGGGCTGTAGTTGGTCTGGACGACCAGCATATCTTCGACATCTTCATCGTCGTCTGCATCGTGGTCTTCATCAACTGTCTTAGCTTGCCGAGTTCGAAGAGTGCGCCTCTTTGCAGGCGGGTTCTTGTCTGCCTTGCTCGCTGCACGGGCGCGCTTCTTGGTTGGGGCGGGTTTCTTTTCGGAGGTGGTGGCTACAGCAGTGGTGCTGGGTTGTGAGACTATCCTCGTCTTCCTGTCTCCTTTCTCTCCCTTCTTTTGCGGTCCATATGGCAGCGACTTTAGGCCGCTCGGCGAGGGGTTATTTCGCGTGCGCCGAGTCGACATGATAGCTGGTGTTGATGTGTTGAATATGTGATGTGTTTTGGTGCGGTATGTTGATGTGAAAGAGGTCGGGGAAGGTTGTATGCGCTGTCGGCGCGTATCGCTTAATTTTTATTTACGTCGCCCTATCTCGTGCAGGGAAGGAACAGAGAGGCTCTATGCGCCAGTGGCTGTTCAATAGCATCGGGGCTATTGGAGGGTGGAGATGGACAATGAAGTAACTACCTCGATCCGCATGTGATGTTTGGGGAGAGGGACAAATAGGGTTTGAGTGGCTGTTTGTATTGTTGCAGTTTTCCTTTGACAAGGGGTCTTTCAATGGGGGTGTTGGAGCTGCAAGAATGACTGAGGGAAATCTCAGCCTCGCCTCGCTTAGCAGACTAGCGCTCTTTGATGACGACTACGCAATTCTGTATCAGCGACACAAAGCTAAGCTTGGGAATAGCTTAGCCAGCATTTCACTGTAGTACTAAGGAGGCCAGTTACAAGGGAAAGTTCTTGAACTCCTTAGATTCAGATCACATTGGACTCCGCCCGGGATTATTCAATTCTGATTTCTCCTACCGCCATGATAGAGTTAAACAAGGAAGGCATCTCCTGCCTCCATCCGAATTCGAGAAGATCTCGAAGTCTATTTTATCTGCTCGCTGGTCCAGAATGGATCTAGTCGAACCCTATCCATCCACTCATGCCAAAGCAAGGTCTGTAAATTCACTGTTCCATCCTCCATTCCATATCATGTCGCCATCAAGTTGCCTAGTGAATGGTCCGAATAAGAGAGGTGCAGCGCAGGTAAGCATTGGCTGTAATCCCTCTCATCATCATGCCATGCTGTATCACGATCATTTCGTCCATGCAAGTAACTTCCCATTCCTCAATAGCAAAAAGTCTTCAAAACACAGGGAAAGCCATTGGCCAAAGACCCCTCCTGCAATAACAATCATTTAAAAAATGCTTAACCCATCCGTCAATATTATACATCCTGAGGAGCAGAGATGAAAGACATGACCCAGCAACGCCAGCCAGCCTCATATAACGCCACAGTGAAGAGAAACTCCTTGCTAAATACGTAGCAGAAAAGATTTATGTTGAAGTTTTACGCTCCATTTTCATCAAGTTGGTCGGCCTATCGGGGGTAGTTGGATCCAGGAGACTGCTCATTGCGGCACTGAGAGCCTTGAAATCAACCGGCTTCGTAAGGTAGCTGTTGAAGCCCGCCCGCACGCACTTTTCGAGAACGTCTGCCATTACATTGGCGGAGAGAGCGATAATCGGCATTCGACCAACCGCCTGCTTCTCCTCCCACTCGCGAATCTCACGGCAGGTCTGGTAGCCATCTTTACGAGGCATATGGAGATCGCACTATGATTTTGTTAGCAATTGTCGCTACAATAGTCACAACAACTTACAAGAATTAGTGAGTAGAACGAGTAAGGATGAGAGAAGACCTTCTCCGTGCATTCCATGCCGTCCATTGCGAGCTCAACTTCAATGCCCACTTTGGCTAGGAACTTCAGAAGAACTTTCTGATTCACGAGGTTATCCTCAACTAAGAGAACCCGAAGGCCTTTGTTACCAAGTCGCTTCCCAACATCAAGATAGTTTTGCTTCTGGTTGGCAACATGCAGCTGCGCACTCGATCGATTGCGATCAGTACTGAGGTCACGCTCTTTCTCAGGGTCAAAGATAACTGCAAAACGAGAGGGCTTGACAGGCTTATAGATAAAGGTAATCTGCTTGCCCTTCCCGAGCTGTGCATGACCGTGAGTGGCCGCCATCTTGATTACCTCTTGTCGTTGCACTGGATCTGATAAGAGGACAATCGTGGTTTGCGACAGAGCTGGGGATGTTATGATCTGTTCAATGAGCCCGACGATTTCTTCAGTTGATCCAAGGTTCAACACGACATGAGTGAATATAATTGGGTCATCACCGCCAATCAGTTCTTGAGCCTCAGCACCACTTGACAGAGGAGTTATTTGATGCGGGACGTCCCTTGGAAGTGTGAACTCGATATGCTGAGTAGTAGCCTCACGGCTATGTGTCTGCGGACAGACAAGTAGGATAGAATACATGGGTGGACGGAAATTTTTCGGCTCTGGAGAAGAAGTACTACTGTGCCCGGACAGCTCATCGCTAGTAATAGATACCGACTTTGGAGTAGGTGTTACTCCTTCGGACTTTATTTGTGCATACTGGAAAGCAGCAACCAGTTCAGCATGAGAGGCGGAAGCACGCGATTCAGGCTGTCTATCCGGAAGTGCAAACTTCATCAGTGATATATCATCTCTTACTGCTCGAGCAGCTGCCTCAAAATGAGGTGAACCCGGAGCGACGAACGAGCCAGACGACTGAGTATGCGACCGAGTATATGTAGACGGATCTGAGCTAGCAGAGGATATCACCTTGGGAGACTCGATACTCGAATCAGTCTTTGGACTGATTGTGGCGGGAGACTGCATGAATTTATTCGCAAGGATAGGGTTACCTCCGGCATGCTTCATAGCACGTGCTGAAGCCTCAGTTGAGATTGATGATGTGCCTGAGGAGACTTTGCTCAGTGCTGGGGTTAATGGAGGATCAGGGTGGTCTTCTGAAGTTGGTAAGCCAAACTTGGCTGTGAATTTGAATGTGGATCCCTTGCCAGGAACAGCGGTACCCTCCATCTTGCCTCCATGCAGCTCCACAAGTTGCCTAGAGATGACGAGACCTAATCCACTACCCCCATGCTGGCGAGTGCTGCTACCATCAATCTGGCTGAAAGGCTTGAAGATAAGTTCGGCTTCCTCCTTCGTGAAGCCTCTACCAGTGTCGATAATTGAATACTCGAGCATTATCTCATGGTCACCAAGAGGTTCAGGTGGGTGGGTAACCACACGACAGCGACTAAAGACCTCACCAACGGCCGTGAACTTGATGGCATTACCGATAACGTTAAGTAAGACCTGCCGGATTCGGAATTTGTCGCCTTTGACCATTTCTGGAACGTCAATGTCAACAATATAGTTTAACTCCAGACGCTTGGTGATTGCCATTGTGGATACCATCTCATTCACCTCTTCCACTAAAGACCGGGTATGGAACCATTCATAGGATAGCTTCATCATTCCCGCATCAACCTTGGATAAGTCTAGGATGTCATTGATAATGTTGAGAAGACTGCTGGCACTTGACTGAATGGTATTGGTATAGTCCACTTGCTCGTCGTTCAGTACCGTGTCTTGAAGGAAGTTGACCATACCGGAAATACCAATTAAAGGGGTTCGGATCTCATGCGACATGTTACTCAAGAACTTTCCTTTGGACTCCATAGCTTCCTTCAACTTGGTTTCTAGCAGCTTGTGGTCGTTAATATCAGTGCAGGCTCCAAACCACGATCCGTCTCGATTGCCGAGATTTATATTATCGACTTCGACGCATCGTACAAGGTGCCAGCGATATTCGCCTGCCTTGCTTCTGAGACGGACTTCAGTGGTATAGGAGAGCCTTCCGTTGCTATCAACTGCTACTTTAATAATGCCGGCTTTTGCTAGCTCTGTCAATTCTACAGTAGGAAGGTCATATGTGGAAGAGCTACTGGAGCTATTGTTTCTTGAAAGCGATTTTTGTATCCCTTTCAGTGTCATCTCAGTAGGTGTGTCCGATACTGTAGAAGGCATGCTGGGTTGTCCGCCGGAGGACGTGTCGGATTGATAGCGACTAGGCCCCGGTTTTGTAGACCCCTCTCTAGAATTCTGAACCAGATCAGTTGGGATGTGGCATCTCGCCAGGTCATCAGGATGCACAAAATCCATGAAGCCGAGACCGAGGGCATCATTAGAATCTTGTCCCGTGAATGCAAGCCACTGCTCATTCGCAAAAGTGACGCCTTCATCCTCGGTAGCTGCGAAGATGATCTGCGGTATAAGATTGGCCAGTTGTTTGTGCTTAGCTTCTGACGCTTCAATTTCTTCCTGTCGAGCAGCCTTTACTTCCGCGATATGCTGATCGTGGATATCCATATGAGAGCCATACCACTGAACTATAACGCCGCGTATATCACGAGAACCAACAGCTCTCGTATAGAACCACCGGTAGCTTCCATCAAACCTTCTAATGCGTACCTGCATTGAGAACTGCTCCCCAGTCCGGACTGCATGGCTCCAAGCTTTGAGATAGTCACCCCGCTCATCTGGGTGAATACTACCCCAAGGATCCTCGTACAATTCTGGTACAGTCTGGCCTCTATATGTCAGATAGCGGCTATTCACCCACACAATTTCCCCAGTTTGTGGCAATGCAACAAACACATGTGCAGGCAAAGAGTCAAGCATCAATCCTTTTAAACGGTCAGAAGGCGGAGGCATATCAGTAGGGACACTCAAAGATGGTGTGCGAGAGTGCGCATATCCACTAGCTGAGCCTCTAGCTGGTGTCTCAAAGGTAGCTGGCAGAGACTGAAAGGTTGCTCCAAAATCAGCGCCGTATGAATGCAGCTGAGTATGAAGGTGCTCAGGGTTGCCGGCGCGTTGACTACTAGAAGTTATGCGTGTAAATTGTCCTCGGGAGGCGTGAATGTCAGTTTGAGGCTCGTTGCTATTGATGGATATACTAAAATTAGTGATATGTTCTGGGCGGGCTGCGGGTTCTTGCCTAGGCGTAGGCGTAGAGGAGTGCGTCTCGTCTCGTCCTGATGGTTCTTTGGATGGGTCATCTCGACGCTCATTATTCGGGATACCCGGGTCTTGTGTTTGTTCACCAGTGTTCTGAGGTCGGAGCGGAATCTTAAAATCCGGTGGTGAACTCTCCTTCGAACTGCGCCGAGTACCTGTGATATTCATACCCCAGGCTGCGTCTACACGTACCGGAACTGGTCTAGAGCTAGGTGTGAAATAACTTTCGCCTCCACCGTAAGCAGGGCTTGCTCCATTAGATCGCTTGTCTATGCTGGCACCTGCACTGCCTGGAAACCATCCAGGGGTGCCTCTTGGAGAGCCAGCCGCACTTCGGGACACTGCAGAGTAGTCACTGGGACTTGTAATACTGCTTCCCAATGATGGCTGAGGCGCATTCTCATCAGTTGGGGAGAACGGTCCTCGGTCAAGCACAGCAGGGTCCCCAACCGCTAGACCTCCTGGAGCAACAGCTCCGAATCCAGCTGTTTGAGGACGCTTTCGAGATAATCCTGCAATTTCGTTCTCGAGGGTTGAGTAATGCCGGCAAAGGGAGAATGATGTTGCTAGATGGGGTGACAGATGGTCTAGAGAATGTCTCAGATTAGAAGGGTATGGTATGGCCGGACTAAGAATCGACACGATTGCTATTGGTGTACGTCTATCTCTAAAGGACTCCGGATCTCGTAATGGCTTCTCGGAACTCGAGGATTTCGAGAGTCTGTCTTCTTTCCTTCCTTGGTTTACTGACTTCGATTCCATTGCAGCAGCGTCTAAGCGGAATGATTGAACTGGCTTCGACAGTAACGGGTGAGTTAGAGGAATATGCAACACCGTCCAGGATCTATCCACGCCAATGGCCTCAAGAGGTTGGTTCTTCTTATAATCTTGAAGGGGCGTGATCGGATTAAAAGTCTCTTCGTCAATTGAAACGTTTCCGAAAAATGGATTCTCTGCCGTCTCGGGCCTGACAGCTGGGGACGGTGCTGGAGACTGCGACCATGGTGATGGAGGTGCTTGCTCATACTCTTCATACCTTGGGACAGGGGCCGGCGGCTCATCGGAACCATGTCCAGCTGCAGGAATGCTTTTGCGTTTGTCAATCGTGTGGCTGCGAGAACTACGACGTTGTCGCTGGGTGCTCTTCCCCGTAAGAAGCGACGAGATCCGCGAACTTAGCTCTGAACCCTTAACTTTCTTCGCCTTATCTATAGGGCTTTCTTTTGACTTTGCATTCTGTTGGGAAGGTACGCTCTCCCCCATCTTCCTATCCGTAGGAATTTCGAGGTACGGATAGTCACGAGTAAGCGCAATGACTTTACCACGCTCTAGAACTCTAAGCACGCCGCTGCTATCTATCAAGGGGTCTGCCTCATAATCTAAAGCTTGCAGCACTGAGAACACCTTCCCTCGAACTTCTCTGGAGGCATCATGCGGACTTTCCCATTGAGCAGAAGTTTTCCGGTCTTCAAAGTCTTCATGATGTTGGAGAGACTGGCGACTTAGTGGAGTATTCTCTGAAATGGAGGGCTCCAAAACGGCCTCATGACGTGCCGAGAGATAACTCCTGGCCCTAAGAAGAGGTGGCGCACGGCCTGAAAGTTCGGCAGGTCGACTATCATCAAAGGAGGCTGTGCCTTGCTTTGTTTCTTCGTACGTCGTGAAAGAGTGCCGACTTACGAGATCAGGTCGACGCAGCCTGAGCGTTGATGGTTGTGGACGTTCATCAGCGTTCATGTCTTCTGGATTCAAGGTCTCATTCGCATCGACGCTACTTGGCACCAAGCTGCTATCTCGGGGCAGGCAAGCTAGGCTCAGTGCATCTTCTTCGATAATGTTAAAGGTAGCTTTCTGGCCCCAAGGCACATTTTCGACATCGGTGGAGTCTGCTGGTACGGAAAGCGTTACCCGATCAGCCTTGTACAGATCTCGCATTATGTGAACGACGGTTGTCCACCAAGCATCCAACCCTGGCTCAGCAGCAAGCATAAGACTCAGGTCGTACAGGTTTGGCGTTGGAAAATTCGGGTCTAGAGGTTTTTGCGTATCACCAGGTTGGAAGTTCAGCGTAGAAGCGGGAGTAATTGATCCAGACAGCACTTGATCGTGCGTAACCCCTTCCCATTGGCCACCAGGAAAAATGTTTGGAAGGGCAGTCGGAGACAGTCCTGTGAATTGGCGATGTACGCTGGAAGGCAGTTGCCCGGGGGTTCGCATAGGCGGAAATGGATAAGATGGCGTCCTCAAAGGGAGAGCAGCGGATGTTGAACCCCCTTGAAACATATTTGCTGGCGTTTTGTCTGTATTCGACGATGCCGGACTGGCAAAGGCTGCGTTCAGAGACGGCGATACAGTCTCCTCATGTATGGGAGATACACGAGTTTTTCCGCTTGTTGCGACTGGCCCAACACTGCGCGATTCGTTTCCTCCTAGCCGCATGGCCAATTTCTCCCTGTATTGATTCAACTGTAATTGCGCATCAACCGCTGCGTGTAGCCTCTCCACTTCTTCTGGCGAAACATTTTGCGGCACATGTCCTTTCCCGGGTTCCTTCGCGGCGACGCGCTCTGAGCTCTCAGTGGGTTGCGTAGGAGTCGACTCGTTCTCCACATCTGCGCGCCGGTGGACCATGCTGGGCGTCTGGCTCTCCTGGGCGTGTACGTCTGAGCCTTGGTCTTGTCGACTATCCACAAAGGTGGAATTTGAACCCCTCTTCGCATCGATCTTTGCAACCGCTGGGGGATCTGATACCGCGTCCTTTATCTTGCCCTGAGAGGATTGGCCAGCCTTTGCCCCCCGCCTGCTTGATGTCGATGAACCCTGGCTGACCGACTTGTCGCTGCTGGACTTGCGTGGGCCTGCTGGCCGCCGAGACTGTGAGGAGGGTTTGTCAAGAGGCGATTTTGGATTGGGCATACCGCCTTCCCAGGGTGGCCCTCCTATCGTCTAAGGCGATACTGGGGGCCGTAACGATGCCAGGTTGGCGGGAGTTGCGGTGGCAGGTGGGTAGCAGGTGGAATACCAGCTTCCTGGCGCCTCATCTAAGACGATGCTATCAATCGGGGATTGTGGTGAGATGAGGTGCACGTCTCGTTCTGTGCCGAAAATGACGTCGGTTCGCGCCTGCGCGCTAAGCGACAGTGAAGAGTGAATTGTGACAGGAGCGTCGGAGATCGCAGTGGCGGTCATCGAATCGAGATTCCCGAGCGCGCGAGCACAGGAGCAGAAGACCGAATTGAGCAGACAGATACCGGCGACGGGACAGCCTGACCTGAGAGGATGAGGAGATGCGTCTGCCTCGCTACGCAGAATCGGTTCCAGGTCTGTTGGAATATCTACAAAATAAGGGGCGGGACCGGCCTCCTTTTAAAGTGGATAATGGAGACAGGCCCAGGAACACGGCTGGACATCACCCATCTATACTTGCACCGAGAAAAATGGCAGAGTGTGGTCATTTTCCGCTAGCAATGCTTCCTCACGGTTCTACGTATTGGCCTCGAGACACTCTCCCACACTCTCCTAAACCTCACGCTCCAACAGCAGATGGACCATACTGGCGTCGGGTTGTGGACTGCGCAGTTTGTGCAGCAAAGGCACGTCCTTATGCAAGCATCCTCCTAGGCCGTGCAATAACATGATCATTTCGCAGGAGTCGTGCAAGCTTTTAGGAAGCCGTGAAGACCCTGGAGTGCTCATGACGTACGTGGCGGGCTTGCGCGATATTTCCTGCTTACCGCCTGCCGTGGTCCTTTTTGCGCTCCAGCCGGGGTCCATTATTGGCTTCAACGAAACACTGCATAACACTGCTCGTTCTACAGCTACCCTCACGTGTGCCCTATCACAGGCTGAAGGACAGCACGGCCTCTCTATACCCCCAATGTGCCCGGAGATACTTGTTGTCAGATAGCCACTTTTGTTGCAACCGGGGAAAGACGCCGGCAGCCGTGCTTGGTTGCCCGTGCCTCCTCCCTCGCTGTGCCTTCGACATGACATCATTCTGGCCGTCAATAAGTAGTTATTGTGAGGGCCGCCGTATTCAGGTACCTGACAAAGTAGGCAATGAGTTCACTGAGTGGACCTGCTATTCCTGATACCCCTGTTGTGATATACCTCTCGGTTCCGCGGCAGAGGCTACCACTAGTTCCTCCTGTATGGCGCTACTTAATATACGCGGTATGGAGATACTGCTATTGCAAACAACAGAAGAGCATTTTGGAAGATGTATACACTCGTTGTAAATATTGTGGTTCCTTGTGTATCTTAGGCTCCTCATCCGCTACTCCGGCCCTATATTATGTGTGGCGCTCACTACGATATGCTGGTTGGCTCTGCGGTTACACAACCCCTCTGTCAACTTGCTCCACATGCAAGCCTCACAGGAGAAGCATTCCCAAGAAGAGCAAAGGAGGTGCCAGGTATGCAACTAGGGTTAGATGAAGCGTGGGGAGCACAATTTTGGCTGCCTTACGTTCCAGGCTGCCATATTTGACTCCTGAATTCCCCAGTCTGGTGGCTCTCCCCGGATGCTTAGTCATTACAAGGCACGGTTTGGTGGTTGGTGGGTCTGGTAGGTGAGAGCTCCAGCTTCAATCCCCCGCCAGCCGCGCTTCTCTCCTCTGCCTGAAGCATCTTACAGGCTGCATTGAATACACCATCGAGCTAGACGCTGTTGAAGGTGACATTGAACGTCTGATACTGCTCTGAAGCTGCTTCAGCACCCACACTCTACCCTGCAGTCTGTGTAAGGTTGCTACACAACCAGTAGCTTCGACGCAGACGTACCCGCTTAATTGAACGACAACATGGCAGACCAGCCTTCGAGGGGGCCGGACCAGATCGACCCGGAGCGAGCTCCACTTCTTCCAAGAGAGCAGGAAGAAACCCCTCCTTCTGAATCTCGTGCAAAGAAGACCGCAGCATGGTTTGCTCGCCATGCGGTGCTCATTTTCGTCGGCCTGCTATTCATAGCCGTAATCGCTATCCTCGTTGGCTTCGTGAAGCGTGCGTGTAGCCAAGAGCTGTTGCAGAGATATACTAAAGTTGATATTATAGAGAGCCAAGAAGCAAAGCCAGCGGCCAAGACCTGTCTGACCCCGTCGTGTATTCATGCCTCCTCCGAGATCCTCTACAACCTCGATCGCAACTACAAGGATATTGATCCATGCACCGATTTCAGGCAATTGACTTGTGGTGGATGGGATGAGCGCCACGATCTTCGACCGGACCAAGGAGATGCCTTCACCGGTACAATAATGGCGGAAGAGTCCCAGACGCTGCTCAGACACATTTTAGAGGAGCCATATCCGGATGACTCAAAGGTTGGTACCGGGTGAAAATATCTCATGTTGAAGTGCCCACTAACATTCATGGCAGCATTCATCCTTCTCGCCCGCACAGCTAGTCAAATCCTTATCATCCGTAGACCGCAACAATTTCAACAAGCTGAAGTCTGCCTACGATGCCTGCATGAATGAAGATGCCATCAAAAAAGAAGGAATAAAGCCACTGATGAAGATACTGCATTCCATTGTAACAGCTTTTCCAGTTTCGCAATCATCCTCTCCTGATGAGCAGGATATTGCTGGAGCTATAGATCTTCTCGCTCGATTGGGCGTTTCTGCGTTGATTGCTTTTGGCACTGGCGCAGATGATAAGGATCCCGATGTTGTTGTCGTACAGGTAGCCTCACCAAACCCAATCGGATTACCAGCGAAGGATTACTACAAAGATGACAATGTGGTACAGAGTTATGAGACCTCCCTTGCCCAGGTTCTGGAAGCTGTACATCCTGCATCAAGTGCTGGAAATTCGAAAGCCTTTGCGAAGTGGGTAGATTTCGATCAAATCAAAGATCTTGCGCATGAAGTTGTTGGGTTTGAGAAGAAATTGGCAGACGCATCTCCAGATGCCGAAGATAGAGATGATGTTAACGTGAGTCGCTTGCATCATATACTGAAAAGCCCTAACGTAACTCGATGTCCAGAAATACTACAACCCGATGTCCCTCGAAGACGCTGATCTATTGACCCCGCAAATTCATCTCGCCACTACCATCCATAGATTTGCTCCCCCGGATGTCAAAGTTAACGGATTAATTATGATGGCGCCTGCGTACATGAAAGCACTATCCACTATAATCTCTAGTACGCCCAAGGAGGTGCTGCAGACATATTTCATGTGGAAGATCATACAAGCATACTCATCAGCTGTGGAGGCTGATGAACTGATCCCTTACTTAAGATTCAAGAATCAAATTCAAGGAAAGGTAAATATTTGCCGACATCTTAATTGCTATCTGGCTGACAATCTGAAGGACCCTGATTCACGTCCCGAGCGATGGAGAACCTGTGTAAATCATGTGGATGGTGGAGTTGGCTTCATCCTCAGTCGCTTCTTTGTTGAGAAGGCTTTCTCGGAGAAAGCAAAGAACCTTGGGGATCAGATCGTGTCGGACATTAAGGAGATGTTTATTGAAAAGTTGAAGATAACTAGTTGGATGGATGAGAATGTTGTGGATCTTGCAATTGAGAAGGTCCATAAGATTGTACAAAAGATTGGTTACCCGACCAAGGTATGATCGATCAAAAGTCGTTTTGTCGCCAGGACTAACTGGGTCCAGAGCCCCAATATCATGGATCCACCGAGCCTCAGGGACTACTATGGCGCGCTAGACATCACATCCTCCTTTTTCGACAATCATCTCGCGATTAATAGCTTTGACTTCTCCAGAGAATGGGCCGCTCTAGGCAGGCCTGTTGACCGAGACCGATGGGACATGACCGTCCCAACGGTGAACGCTTATTATAACCCCCCCGGCAATGAGATTGTCTTCCCTGCTGGTATCATGCAATTCCCGGTTTTCGACGTTCAGTTGCCACAGTATATTAGCTACGGAGCATTCGGCTCTGTATCGGGCCATGAACTCTCGCATGCCTTTGACTCCACGGGTCGCCATTATGACCAGAACGGAAACTACACGGACTGGTGGACAAACAGCACCGTAGCCGGGTTTATGGAGCGAGCCGACTGCTTCGTTGATCAGTATCACAACTTTACCATCCCTGGAGCGGACGGGAATCCTATCCACGTCAATGGGAAACTCACTCTAGGCGAGAACATTGCCGATGCGGGCGGTGTCTCTGCCGCGTTCGCCGCCTGGAAGAAGCGTCGTGCAGAGACCCCGAACGAGGATCTTCCGGGTCTGGACTATTTCACGCAAGAGCAACTCTTCTTTGTCAGTTATGGCAACTGGTGGTGCGGCAAGAGCCGCAAAGAGGCAGCTATCAGCCGCATCTACACCGATCCACATTCCCCTGTGTGGGCTCGCATTCTTGGAACGATGGCTAACTCGAGGGATTTCAGAGAGAGTTTCAACTGTCCTGTCAAAGAGCCTGTATGTGAGCTCTGGTAGGATTTGTTCGATAATCCTTGTACGATGTGGCGTTGGGCAACTATGGCAGAATGGCTGTTTGGGATTGGAGATTAAGTTCTGGGCATCTGCATGATTTGTGTGGGTAAATAAGTCTATGTTTATTTTAGGCAAATTTACCTATTCATATAATCGTACTGCTGTTGACAAAGGCAGCGTAATAAAATAGCTCGTCCAAAAGCTTTCAAATTTATAGCCACCGAAATTCGAGATGTAATTTGGTGTTCGAGAACATTTATTTTCTTCTGGTGAAAGAAATTAATGTACAAGACAGTGTAAGCTGTTCGCAGGCAACGGTTTGAGCCCTTCATTAGCCTCGAGTCTCCTTAAGGGTAAATGGCAACGGATAGACTCGCTTAGAAAATATCCCATCCCGATGTTCTTGCTGAGCTGACAGGCAAGACTGGTACTGTAAAAACAAGCCGACTCGAAGATGGAAAAGGGAATAATAGGGTAGTTTTCGTACTCGGCAAGCCAGACGGGCCCGGTTTGCCTTGGCTCATTGACCGCCCATGGAAAGCATAACAGAACAACAGAGTAAACGGGGAATAGAGAGTGGAAAAGAAATGTGTCGCATGAAGCAATGTTTGTCGTGCCCATCTTAGCCTCATATTCCACGCTAGGTGCGGATAGGAAGCAGCAAGTCGAATAGAGAGAGTAAAGCCGTGGGTGCCAGGGACGAGGTTTTCTTTCTTTCTTCGTACTTGCAAGGTTGGGCGGTTGGTGCTGAGAAATATAATTCAGATAAAACCAGACGTATGATGGTCATTGAAAGTGTTTGGTGGTGCTGTTCGATTGTGCAACCATGAGCAGAAAAGCGAGGAGTGCGAAGGATCCCATTTAAAAGCGTCGTGAAAGATTAGAGTGGAAGGGACTTCGACAACCTTTCTTTAATTTATCTCCAAGGCTACCTCTTTGGTATTATTGACAGGGGTAATTTCTGCCACCTGAAGAGTCGGCGCAGTGCACAATGGATATTGAGCCCGAAATCCACCATAGACGTTCAACCGAGAAAAGTAGCCCTGATATCAGTTCCATTGGTTTATCTCCTTCCACAGGGCCAGCCTGTTCTATTTTGTCTAAGCCAATCCTTTGAGCCACAAACAATTTTGCTTCTTAAATGCTCATTCTTCCTTCTGCTGACTGGTAGAGAGCCGACGTTTGTCGTTGGCAGCATATCAGTCAAAGTGTATTCGTCGGGTTCTGGGCCGGAAACTACTACTCATGTGATAGGCAAAGAAATAGATCCTGTCAAATATGAGTCTGACAGTTTGGAGACAGGGATTTGCCATAACCACCCGAAAAATGAGTTCATTCATTTTCCATTCTTGCCGCTGGCCCCGCTCCAAGACGTTTGAGGGTATCGCAACATGGCGAACGTAGAGAGGGTCGGGGTTATCGTCTTCCTGTTCAAGGTGGTGGGCAAAGTGCTTAAGGTAGCGAACATTCGTAGGGCGGCGAAGCATAGGGTCATAATAGGCCATGTCACTTGTGAAGTTGACATAGGTGTATCTGTTAACTAGTTCCTTGGGAATGTGGTCCGTCCAAAGACGAAGAAATCACGGATTTTTTCTATAAAACTTCTGCGCCTCAATTCGAGACTCAATGAAGAGGATATGTTCAACTGCATCCTAGGCCCAATAATTATATTATACAGAAACTGTAAAACATGCCACAAGTCCATCATTTCCTCCATCGTCTTCAATCTGTTGAGCAAGCTGCATGTAGAACGGGAGTAGATCTTGGCATAGTACAAACTCCTCGAAATTGGCGGTTAGCTCGTCTTCCCCTGTTACTACAGACGGGTAACTATTTTAGTCTAGTAGAAAATCTATCGCCAAACGATATAGACCGCGAGTCTCGAGTTCCACTAGTAGAGCCGTGGTAGTTCCGCCAGATCATATTGGATATCAGCATCTTTAAAAAAGGACTATAGGGGTTAGCCATCGAAAAGGTCAATATAAGACTAGTTGACGGTCTGACCTATAGAGTCAACCTAGAGCCAACTTAAAGACTTTGCTAAACCACTAACATGTACCTTTAAAAGGCAGGCACACTCTTTAAACGCTATGTTTATACTTTGCTGCCCTATAGAGTATTAGTTAATGAGTCAAGAAAAATGTCTAAACAGGAGGAATGCCTAGATATGATCTACCTTTCCAGCAGGCAGGCCGCATTTAAACACACTAACCTCTACAGACGAATCTACTGCCTGCCTGCTTTTATATCGCGGCATAGTAGGTTCCTTGGTGCTTGTCCATCTATCAAAAATGCAGCGCTGAAGGCCGTCGATCTATACCTTAGTTGCCTTGGCGCCCTTTACTGTTTTTACTGCAATGCCAAATAAAGCCTTACACTCTATAATTTGGTGCTGCGATAAATCGCTCTTAATCCGGTAGGCTGTCTCCTTTTCCATGTGCGGAGGGCTTGTATTCGCGGGGAGGGATATTGGGCACGTCGGACATGATCGTTTAAGGTTACTGTCAATTTTGTAGTGCTTTGCGTGCGCTATATTGCGGTCAGGATATATTTGGATAAGATACATGGCACTCCTGATGCCATCCTGTACTTAATCAGGAAAAGTCGACCCGCGGTGAAAACGCAGTATGCAAATTGAGAGTTTGTCAGACTCTGGCTGCCGTCTAAAAGATGGCAAGCACTTCTGTAGGCATGGGATGCATAATGAGATGATGTCTCTGCTTGCTTCTCTGGTCTTTCAAGCAGGAAATTTCTAAAGTTTGGAATGAAACTAAAGAGATTGCCATTTGTGTGTTTCCTGTAGTCTATAACATTTTTTCACGAACTCTCACACTGTTGAAGAAAGAGGCGGGGAGAACTAAAAGCATAGTGAAATAGTTCACATATTATTAATATATGCAGCAGGTAATTGAGTTGCCAAACCCTAAAACGTTACTAATTTGAGAATGTATAGTTCTCTCCATGATAACAGGAATCAAATAGTGCTAAAGTCGGCGAGCTCTCCTTCAACTATGCTAGGAAGCTATATTAAGGTTTTCTAGCAACTTTCGAATCGGAAAATACAGCCGCAAGGAGTATCGATAAACTTGAAATGATCACCAAGGCACCACGACGGAAAACAGCGACCAAGAAATGATGTAAATTCCTAATTTTCGCCAAGAAAGCGGATAATAATCCAACTAGTGGTAGATATTGGGTATACTGGTTGAAATAAAATGGAGAACAATAACCAGGTTCAGTCAATATGGGTAGACTCTTCAGCATGTCTCAACCCAAATCCAAATTTCTGCTTTTTAATCCTGGGAACGACACCAAGCAGGATGAGAGCAGCGGAAATGATTATAGCCCATACATTGATCCCCAACGTCTCTTTATTGTAATCAGTCTGCGTTGCTGCGATAGCGGTAGCTAACAACAGAGCCAGGCTCAGGTATCCGCCGAACCGATGCCATTTATATAGCGACTTTGCCCTGTCCTCGCCTCCATATAGGGCTGGGAAGAAGTACACCGTCACGCCTATCGTCGCCTGAACGAACAGAATAATGTAAGTGATCAGGCCCAGAATCGCATGTGAAGACTCAAAATGGGTCCCAGCGTGTGCGAATTTGCTAACTTCGATGATGACAAAGGCGGCTATAAATACGTCTATCGCAAAACTGTTGAAGGCTGCATGTACCTTGGCTCCTTGGCGCTTCTGAGCTCCGGTATGGGTAGGTTGTAAAATGAGAACGGCCTCTGTGACGGCTAGGAGGCCAGCCGAATTCAGGAGAGGGTGTGCAGAGAAGAGGATCAGGGGATGGAGGAAGACATTGGCCCAGACGGAGGAGACCAGCAAGAGGATGCCCGCCTCGGCGAGGACTCCAGTGCCTGGGATGATGATTAGAAGCCTCTCAAAAGTGTTTGGTGTGCTCATTCGCATACCTAGGACAAGGTTCTGATAGAGAGGGAGGCCTTCCTTCTGCGATGCATCGCCTCGCTGTCCAAGCAGAGGCTCTTCCTCACCGATATCGTCTTCAGGGCCAATAGCCCGGTCTGGTATTCCCGTCGCGGATGCCATGGTCTCGGGCGCTCGAAGATGAGGTTCTGAAAGTGCAATTGCGATGGTCGCTGGGGCCTGGAGAGGGGGCCATCGTAAAGGTGGTCGTGCTGTTACGAGACATGCGACTCCCAACACAATGCAAAGTTACCCCTCGATGACGCTATCGGAGGCGGCGACCAATCACCAGACCGGTATTAATGAGCAGATTGATTGGTCCTGCCAACTTATCGCAGGCCCTCCTATCTTCGGCCGTGCCCATATGGCCATTCTGTATTACAAGAGTAACTAGGTATTCAGTGTGGCCAAAGTCCTTTTCAAAGGAAACTAAAGTTGGCCATATTGCCACCAGCAAGGCTGCTGAGGCTGAGATTATGACAGTGGAGGAAGCGTTCGGAATGGATTATGGCGTCTTTTTGGCCCCGGCTGGCTCCAAATCCTAATGGTGGGGTTATCAGGTCCCTGGGCCGGAGGGTCTATTCATTACTCGATAAGAATTGCTGCGGCTAGAGATTGCAGATTCTTCCTTCTTTACACTTATAACATTCAAAGTTTCTCTTTTGCTTTTTTCCATTTGCAACCCCCATCCACGCCTACCTCGTCTATAAACATGACCGTCGACTCCGAATATAAAGTGGAGGATGTGGCCGCCACTCGCGTTGCTCCGGACCACATCGATAGCACCTTCCGTTCCTCTTGCATCGGTGAGTCGTCCCTCCTGCTGTACACAGCGATTCAAAGGAACCACCCTGTTCCACAGCCTCTAACCGGACGGAGAGGAGGTTCGGAAGTCTGGCACGTGTTCATCTTTGGGATATGTTGAAGGGTCCAGATGAGATGGACCGCTTTACACAGGATGTCAGGTGATAAGAGCAAAACTGTCCAGACATTGCCGCACGTTTAATTTGTACTGATACCGTCACCAGATCTAGTCTCCTCTGCCCTAGGCAGCAAGATCCTCGCCGTCTCCGACGAGTGGTTTGCCGAAGCAGCCAATCTCTTGAACCCAGCGGCACCAATCCGCCAGCCGGGTAAGATGGTGTATGCTGGGGCATGGTATGATGGATGGGAGACTCGCCGCCATAACCCGGAGCCTTTCGACTACGTCGTGGTCCGCCTCGGTGTCGCTTCTGGCATTGTGGAAGGCCTTGAAATAGACACCGCCTTCTTCTCTGGAAATCACGCACCGGCCATCTCCATTGAAGGAGTATTTAGCTCAGATGATGCAGAAGTGGTCAGTTGGGCAGGGGGACGAGGCAAATGGGAGCCAATTCTAGGAGTCAACGAATGCGGGCCGTCCAAGCGATTTAGCTGGAAGTTAGATGTACCATCGAAGGCATATACTCACGTGAGGTTGAATATGTATCCTGATGGGGGAATCGCGAGGTTCAGATTGTTCGGGAAAGCAGTTCCTGTATTCCCAGAACATAAAAATGCCATCTTTGACCTTGCCGCCGCCCAGAATGGAGGTGTTGCTGTCTCATGTAGCGATCAGCATTTTGGAGTGATATCCAACCTTATCCTTCCGGGCCGTGGAAAGGATATGGGAGATGGCTGGGAGACTACAAGATCTCGGGGGAAGGACCACGTAGATTGGGCCATTATCCGACTTGGAGTACCAGGGACGATAGAGAGGCTTGTCGTGGATACAGCCTTTTTCCGAGGAAACTACCCGCAAAAAGTTAGGGTTGAAGCCATAGAGTGGACAGACGAGGGGGAGCCAGGAGTATCTAGGGACGGATGGACGAATCTTGTCGAGCCTAGCAAATGCGGTCCAGATAAAGAGCATGAATTCTTGTCGTCAGTTCAGGATAAGACGTTCACACATGTGAAGCTTGTCATGATTCCTGACGGAGGCATAAAGAGAATCCGAGTCTTTGGAAAGAGGAGCGTCTAAGACATTCCACAAACGGACCACTCCAACCACAGTTAAGGGCTACCTAGAAGCCAGCTTGCATCTTGTATTTGATAGAATAAATTGGATCATATCGGACATTGGTCCCCTTTTTCGTGTAGCACGTGAGCTGCTAAATTCCACGTAGATGTAATTGCTACTATCTATGTTTTGGAATTAGCAATTGCTCTCTTATTTAGGAACAACTGAACTCAGATACCCACCTTCTGTCTTACCTCGCAACGTGCATAAATGGGTTTCAAACATATCTGTTGTTGCACGTACAGAGAGGTTGAGGCGGCGTAGAATATATGACCTTAATTTCTCCGAGAGAAGATTTAGGTCACGGACCAACCCGCTTCCTCACATTGGGCACAACTCAACCACTTCGTCATTTCGATCTGCCGCAGCAGGCAACACAGCGCATAAGAGAGAGTTCGCCCTGACATACTCTGCCGGTTTTTCATGTTGCTGGATTGCTGGATAGCAAATCCCCTTACATTACAACCCGCAGATGAGGACACACTTCATGCTGCCGTCGTCATTCTGCAATGGATCTTGGGGACCATGGCGGGGACATCGGCGGCTTTCGTGAGGAGGAAATAAAGAAGCCTGTGGCACTGCCAGACGATCTGCCAAAATCTTTGGATGATCGTAAAAGGGTTTCTACCCACTATGCCGCAGAGACAGAGATGTACGATGCCTGGCAAGGTATGTATATAACAGACCCGACTGCTCCGTCTTTGAATGTTAGCTAATTATATCAGGGCAGTCTCAATTCTTGACAACTCCTGCCCCTGCCAAACCTCTCCAATTCAACAATCTATCTTTGGACGATAATGGATATGTGGACGATCTCATGACGCAGCGGCTTGAGGATAGCGATGCTAGGCTGATGGAGATGCTGGCGGCGCAAGCTGCTCATCGCGATGGCTCAGCGGACGAGGATGAAGACGCAGTTGCGTCTAACGAAAAACTCTCGGATGATGAAAAGAGAGATACACTACAGAAGGCCCTTAATATGGCTGCAAGCAATGGAGACGTCGAACGAATACAAAAGATCCTAAGTGGCAGAGCTAAAGAATTTGTCGATATAAACGCTCCTGATGAAGAAGGCACGGCGCCATTGATCTATGCGAGTTGCTTTGTAAGTAATTACTGGAATTGACTGGAAGTTATCTAATAGAGTCTCATAGGGCCATGAAGCAGTCGTCACGGCGTTACTGGAAGCCGGAGCAGATGTTGACAAGCAGGATCGGAATCAATGGAGTGCGCTGATGTGGGCTATGACGAACAGACACAAAGGCATTGCCAAAGCTTTACTAGACCATGGAGCATCGCCCGATGTTAAATCTTCTTCCGGTCGGACGGCGTTCGACTTTGCAGCACCCGATAGTGAGATCTCCGGATATTTACACGAAAGTGGATATCATATCGGCACAGCTGGTGTTGGTGGCGATGACTTCTATAATGCAGGCTTCTCTCAAGATCGATTTGAGGAAGAGATGGCGGAAAACGAATTGAGGAGGCGGATGATGATGGAAAGTGCAAGAGACTTAGAAGTAGATCTAGGCGCTGTTGGCATTGACGACGAGCCTGAGGTATGATAGACCATGTCCTGAAATTCTTTGTGCTAATTGTCTCCAGTCTCCCAGCGAGCTAGAAGAGGAGATGCAGGAATTTGATTGGACTAGATGTCTACACGACCAAATGTTTGTCTTTCAGGAGAGCGAGCTGAGTCGCATTCTTGATATTATCATCACGAACATGACGCCGCAACGGTCCCCCTCCCAAAAGCCTGTGCCAGCCAATATGATCTTCCTTAGTGCGCGATATGCCCACTATCATGCTAGTCATGATCTCCTTGCGAAGCTTCTAATTAGCGCCATGGATAAGATCAATGATGTTGTAGAAGCTCATCAGTGGGACATGACAATACTTGCTTTCTGGATCTCAAATGCCACATTATTGCTACATTACCTGAAGAAGGATGCTGGTTTGTCTGGTTCCACTACCGAATTCCAGCTCCAGCTGGCAGAGTTGATCAATGAGATCTTCATCCTAATCATCAGGGACGCTGAGAGAAGGATGGATAAGGTTTTGGACTCAGCAATGCTGGATCACGAAACGATTCCGGGTTTTGAAGATATCACTTTCCAAAATGAGTGGAAGATATTCAAGAGAAAGAATACAGTGAAGGAGGAGCCAATAGAGAAGAGGTTTCGTCCCCCTTCCCCAAAGCAACGAGCGAAGCCGTCTCCGCGAAATGTGACCTCGCTCTTGTCCTCGACGCTGTTTGTATTAGACCTCTATGACATTCATTCTGTCATCACCGCACAGATCCTAGCTCAGCTATTCTATTGGTTAGGCGCCGAGCTTTTCAATCGTATTATGTCAAACCGCAAGTACCTAGCTCGGACCAAAGCCATGCAAATTCGCATGAATATATCGAGCCTTGAGGATTGGGCTCGCACAAACAATCGGCAACCAGAGCATTATGAGCATGGCTCTATGACTTCCAGCGGAGAGAATACCGTGGAGTCAGCGCGACGGCACCTTACACCTGTAATCCAACTACTGCAGTGGTTACAATGCTTTTCGTCTCTAGGAATGGACGACCTTGAAGCGCTGGTTGGTACTCTGCAGCAACTTACTCGACTTACACCACAGCAGCTGATCCATGCTGTGAAACATTACCGACCCGAGGTTGGCGAAAAGGGACTGCCGAAGAGCGCTATGTTGTATCTGATCAACTTGCAACGAGAGAGTCAGCTACGTAAGGAACGCCAAAGAAATGCTACTGCTGGCTCTGCTCCGACAACGCCTGTCAAGAGTGCGGGCAAGACGCTCCCGGTCACTCCCGACTCCAATGGGAAGTCACTTGGCAACATAGACGACGACGACGATGCGCCAGAGCATCTCCTCCTCGATCCCGCCCTCATGCTACCTTTCTCCTTGCCCACAAGCACGGATATGCTCGTGACCTACGGTGCTGGATTCGGAGGGGTAAATAGAGAGCGGGAGCGAAAGTACATTCCCACCGCGAGCCCAGAAGTACTCGCCAAGCTGGACCTGAGCAACAATGGAGGGCGCTTGGGGTCGACATACGAGGAGCGGGACTGGGAGAACGAGGAGCTTTGAAGGCGTCAGGCAAGCGCTCGGGAGATAAACAAGCATGGGTGTGGAGTTGGGAGGGGTTGGTCCATGTCGCAGAAACTTGGCGGTAATCTAACGAGGATGCCAGAAATTCTCCGATCCAGATCCAGACTGTTATCGTGATAAAAGAAGGGTACACTTCAGAACAGTGGGCAACTAGAAAGACCTCTTTCGTAGATGCAGTGTCAGCAGGGCACGGAGAGGACACCGTACTGAAAGATATATCCTGGTGAGTGGCGATTTATTGTAGAGGCATAGCAACAGAGCGATAAGAATAGACATGAGCGCACACATACGAGCGTGAGATCATGGCTGTACACAAGGCTGGCGGGGAGAAGATGCTGCGGCCGTGTGGTGATGTATGAGTGTCTCAAGACCTGAATTCCTGTCTGCCACCCTCCAGCCCACTTGCCGTCACAAAGGGATGATGACGGCCGGCGCTACAAGTACAGCACAGTACACGGGGCCGTTGCCATCACGAGCAGTTGGTCTGGTGTGCGCGCATTGATCCTTCTGAGTCGTCAATATATCGGGAGTCGTTGCCTTTCATCTATTGGAGGAACCCCCTGTGCTCACTCAACGCGAATCTTTCACGTCTTCAGCCAGCACTTTACGGTCTCCCTCTTCACACCAACAAAGTTTCCAGCACTCCTATTCAACAATTCAATTACATGTCCTGGTAGCGACGCTCTCGCTTCTCACGGTTCTCCATCACGATCGTTACCAGCGTCGAGCCTCCTCGCCAATTGGTCTTCCCTGGTATCCTGACAGCGCATCGTCGCCGTGTTCGCACTGAGGTGAGTTGGCACAGGCGCAATTGCGCAAGACCATGAAGGATGTCTCCCGATAAATCCGGCAGTCTTCGTTCGAAGTTGATACCCATACCTCGCGAAAATGACAGCATGATATCCCTACGCTATGAAGAGACGATTCCTGCAAAGCCCCCGATACCCGTGACCGTCGCGCCGCCCCGTGCGCCTCCCACCGATACGCACCCTGCGCTGCGACGACCTACAAATGATGTGAGAGAGGAGGACGGTTGGAAGAGAGACTCGGGTCTGGCGCCAACGACCTCCTCGAAAGCCCGTGAGGGCTCTGTCAATACGGTCGAGGAGAATACATCGGGCCTCTCTACGAGCGTAAGCTCACCGGCGGTAAAAGTACGGAGCGCCCCAGAGACGCCTACAAAACCATTGCCAGAAGTGAAGGTTACGAAGAGTGGTAGCATGAGTTCCGATGGCTCGAACAGGTGGAGAAGGCGCTCGTCAAGCAAGAGCAGCAATCCAAAGACGCCCCCAAAGATCACGCGATCGATTCCCACAGAGGAGTTTACTCCGATTACGATGAGCCTACCAACGGATAGCTTGGAGGAGGACTTTCTGGGCAAACTCTCATTTTCTAAGAGAGGAAGCGTGATGCTAGGAGGGAAGAAAGCAATCAATCGCCCAGTGCGGACCAGTGTTGCTACGAAGGGCGCTCCAAATTTCTCTCTCTTACTGTCGCCATCGTCAAAACTACTTTCAGAAGAGGCAGAATTAGAGTCTCAGAAGGTTAGGGCCATGTACGAGACCGTGGCGTATCTCGACGCAAACAGCGCAATTTCATCACCAATAGATTCCGAGTCAAATATCGAGGAAGAGGAAGAGCCGATGACTTCGAATGGCCTCCTCAGCCCAAACGTGGAGAGAGCTATTCTAAGGCCGGGGAGTGCCATGTCAACCAAGAGCGAAAGCGCCATCAAGTTACCCCACGAATTGGCCGGAGGCATTGAGGATTGGGAAGATATAAATGGCCGTGATGTCGATAGATATGGTTTCATCAGTCTTCACAGAGGCCCTTCGAGGTCGGGAACCCCTGAACCAGGACCGCCGCAGCGTGTTTCTACCTCTCTGCGGCTGGCATCGGAATCACCTCGCAAGAAGAGAATATTTGGCCGTGCCCCATCGATAGCCGGTTCTTCAAAGACGGAGAAGAAACAATCTCCTACACGCAAAGTATCTGCCAGGTCGCTAAGATCCCAAAACACCGGCACGTCAGGAATTTCACGGCGATCGGCTCTCCGAGCTGCTGCGAACCGTCTTCCTGGCAACAGGGATCGAAGGTGGATGGACGAGGCTGGTGATATGTTGACTTTACCGCCTGGTCTTGCAGATATTGCAGAAGATGCTGAAGGCGGAAAGGCAGCTGACGCCCTCAAAAGGAGGGAGTGGGAGCGAGCTGAGAAGTGGAGGAAAATGGCCACCGTTGTAAAGTCTGGCAAGAATGGCGAGGGCATGGAGTTCGAGTTCGATGTGAAGAACCCTAAGCTGATCGAGAGGACGTGGAAAGGAATTCCCGATATCTGGCGGGCAGCTGCGTGGCACTCGTTCTTGAGCACTTCTGCTAAGAAGAGAGGGAATTGCGCTACGGATGAGCAGATCGTAGATGACTTCCATCGGCTGCAGGGCCAAAGTTCCGCCGATGATGTCCAGATCGATATTGACGTTCCTAGAACTATTAACAGCCATATTATGTTCAGACGGCGGTATCGAGGTGGCCAGCGACTCCTTTTCCGGGTTCTCCATGCCTTATCATTGTATTTTCCAAACACTGGTTATGTTCAAGGAATGGCTTCACTAGCTGCAACATTCCTTTGCTACTACGATGAGGAGAAGACATTCATCATGTTGGTTCGTATGTGGACACTGCGAGGTCTCGAAAAGCTCTACGAATCCGGGTTTTTAGGCTTAATGGCAGCCCTAGATGAGTTTCAGAAGCTGTGGCTAGATGGCGATGAAGTGACCAAAAAATTGGTAAGGCGCGAGAGACAGCGCTCATCCTTGACTCAACTGACAATTTCTCAGTCTGAACTGAACATCGAGCCCACCGCCTATGGTACTAGATGGTATTTGACTCTCTTCAACTACTCGATTCCGTTCCAGGCCCAACTTCGCGTTTGGGACGTGTTCATGCTTCTCGGCGACCCTGAACCTATGTCTCCTATAACCCCGGAACGGCCTTTCGGTGGGAGCCTAGATGTCCTCCATGCCACTAGTGCTGCATTGATCGACGGGACCCGAGAGATTCTTCTGGATAGCGATTTTGAGAACGCTATGAAAGTCCTCACGAGCTGGATACCTGTTAAAGATGAGGAGCTGCTGATGAAGGTCACGAAAGCAGAGTGGAAACAGCATAGAAGCAAGACAAGAATCTAAGCTTCATTACACTTTCGATTTAAAGACTTCCTGTCTCACGACGGCTACTATACCTATACCGAGTTCGAATAACGCTCTTAAACGAAGATTTCATTTGTCGACATTCGGTTTGCTGGAGGACTTTAGATGGAAACTTCGGATATTCCCCGGGTGCTCACCCCATGTTCTAATTTCTATTTAATTACAACTAAACTATACCGTGCCGACCTCCTACGGGATCTGGCTCGGGGAGTGTAGGCGTTCTCATTGCGCATTCTTGACTTACTCGTAGACTACGTTTCACCTCACGCCAGGACTGCGTGGATATGATATGAAATATGAAGGTCTTATGTCTGGGCGCTGGGATCTTTGCTCTACAAATGTGATTAGGGGAGGTAAAAGAGAGTTTAACATTGGTTGCGAAGAGGTCTATGACGGGATAAGATGCTTTGTACAGTACATGGAAAGATATGGTTGCTTGTATGAAAGTTCCGTAGAGAGGTTCTAGACAAGTTTATGAATCTCAATCTATATCGATACCCTTCATTACAAAGTCATTTATGACCTGATTTTGTCAAGTTGTTCCTCGATTGAGCTATCTCAAATGATCGCGTGACCACAAGGAGAGGAACTGGTTGGGATGACTAATTGTGCAAAGACCAGTTATCTAATTCTTGTTGTCACGCCGCGTGTTCCGAGAATAATGCATTAGCTTCGCGATGAACTTTCATGGCTGATGATTTCTGTGAGAGGTCATCTGAAGGAGATATCTTAGTACTTTATGTATCAGTTGCTATTAGTTAGTCCTCGAAGTTGTCAGTAACGTACTTCATAAGCGACCGATATTGGTACACCTAGGATGAGCAGAAAATGAGCAACTATTTGCGAATAAATTAACCAAAATTTTCTCTGCGGCTTCCCATAGCTCGTATTCAATCCCCCAAGTCCCTCACACCGCTCTTTTCCCTTTTAAATAAGTTCTATTGTCTCAAAAAGGCGGGAGTTTTGGTGTTCGCGCAGGTCCCAAAAATCGGCCGCTTATTTCTTCTACGTAGAGAGTGCAGAGCTCCGGAAACAGGAGGCGCGAAGACTATATCTCTCCCGCCAGAACATCGTCCCGAAAGATGCGAGTCTCTGCTACCAAGCAATTCTAGCAAGTGGCCCTTTTGGCCAGGTTCTAACTATTAACTTCCTGATCTCGTTCATCATGAGTATACCTAATTCCAGAGGCAGAGGGATCAGCCAAAACTCAATTGGCACACTGGCAATGCTGAAGATAGACTGAATGCCAGACTCCTCTGTCACGAAGACCGCGATAGCCAGACTGATGACTGCCGCGCCAGCCAATAGCCATGGATTGCGTCTCTTCTTCCGGATCGGGTCTGCCTGCAGAATAGAGAGGCGCTTGTTGCGCTACTTTCTGTGCATCCAGTTGAGAATTCATAGGACTGTCTCTCTCCATTATTGATTTCATGGTATCCGGGTCGGCAGCGGTCTTCCCGCTCAAAAGCGAAGCATAGCAGGCGGATATTATAACTATCTTACAAGGTAAATCTGGAACTGAGGCATTTCTGGCCGAGATCAAACTTTCAGTACGGAAAGTAAAATGTATTTGAGCGGAAAACAGAGAACAGGCAAAGAAGCCGAAATATGGTGGAGAAAGAGTTTTCAGTTCCGCGTACTCAACATGCTGACATTCGGTATAGTATGCAAGTAAAAAATCTCGGTGACAAAGAAGTCCGGGGAGACGCAAAATATTTGCCCCCAAGGACAACTAATTACAGATATGCGCTTCAGCTATTACTATTAAGAAACCAAGCACTCCGTAACGAACGTAAGGTACCAGCACAGACATAACCCCTCTGGAACCCACCAGATCTGTAGCGAGAACAATCAGCTTGGAAGGATATTTTTGGATACTAAGCCAATATTTAAAGACAGTAGCGTCTGTCACTGACAGAATATACCTGAACGCGACATCCAGCAGAAAACTTGCAAAGACATGCGCCGGGGACGACCAAGAGGCGGAGAGAGAGAGGAGAGAGATGCAAAGCTCAGTGGTGTATGGTGCGCTCACGTGATTCCTTATCACGCGGAGATATAATCTACCGCTGAAGTTCGTTATGGACTACCTCACCGTGAAGTTCTTAAAATGCGTATTTCCTTCCGTTTTCAGGTATTTGTATAAGCTTAAAGTCCCATGGACTGCCTCATCCCGAGGTCAAGTCTTATCTGTCACGGCAGGGTGCAGGGATATTCAATGTCGATTCAGGGCCTAGAAATGAGAAAGAGGTGATGTGTGAAGACAGCTCGTCCGAGACTTGGATCAATGTCGTGCTTCCTATGTGATAGGTTGTACCGGCGAGCAGGCCAGATTGAGATTGTCTTTGCACATGGACTACGGAGTCCGCTGGTCGAGCGGACTTTCGTCCTTGACGTAGAATGAAATTTCCTTGTGGCCAGAGACTGGCATAGATTTGGAATTGTCTCGGATGCACTACCGCTCCTTGTACGCCTCGTGAGAAAAACGTTTTGAGGGTCTGTTTGCTTTTGACCGTGCAGGAGCTTGCAGTAACTAATCTACAGCCTCGTCGTTATCGATAAGGCAAGGCTGAAACAAGTCAAATTTCTCGGGTGGAAATTTTCGGAAAAGTAAGAAAAGCCCAGATTTCCCGCTCACAATTACCCTCTAAGTGTCGAGGGTTGGGGGCGGGGGACTTAGCAATTAGCCATAATGGGATCTCCCGTAGGATCTCGAGGTGTACCGAGCTGCTGGTTTGTGAACACGGCATGTGCGTGGATCAGAAATAAAATGCACTGCGTAAGGTTCCGGACTTTTTCTGGCTAGAGCAGCGGGGGGGGCGTAATCAACGAACTCCCTTAATAAGAATCCATTACATTGTGGCGCCTGTCACCATGTCAATTGGAAGCCCAGGCCAGCTCCAGTTTTACACTGCCTCCACAGGGCACGCATGGGGTTCATACATGCAAGCTCTATGTAGGTACGTAAATATCTGTATCGCCTGTATCACAAAAGGAAGACACACTTGTCTCTGGGGCGCCGCCATTCTTCCATAAGTCACATGGGGCTTAGATGCTCACGGGGCTAGTTTGCATCTCCCCGCCCGAAAATGGCAGGCCAGTTGGATCATCTAGCTGGTGGCAGTGACATTCAAGGCGCCGAGACTGGAGCATCGAGAGTTAGAGGGACCGAGTGTGCATTGTGATCGACTGTGCGATCACCGGCTGTGGAGCTCTTGATCATTCAAGCTCTTCCCACCAGGGCTGCTTGGGAATGGGATTTTCCACTTCAGGACCGAGGGATGAATTTCACGTGGTATCTCTTTGAGCTATGTCTGTCTGTTCGCAGCACCTGGATGCCTCTTGCCTGGTCGCTATAGTGCCATTCGGATAATGGCATGCCTCACGATGAATCTGACTAAGTGAGAGCGATTACCAGAAGCAGATCTCCAGATGTCCACAGTTGTTCTGGCGTACATCTCAACCCCGAACCCTGCCACGCACGGCAAGACTGACAAGCTCCCTGGTGTGGAGGATGGTACCGCAACCAAGTTACGAGGCGCTGGTGAATGCTGCCCGGGTCGAGGACGGGACGTGAGACGAGGGAGACAGGGAGAAGGGGAGAAGCCGAGGCGTCCAAAGATAGAAATGGAATAGAGGAGCAATGACCTAGAGGGGTAAAATATCTCATTGTAATTGAAGGGGTTTGGGAATGTGTGCTGCCGTTGACAATGCAGGGTTCCATCGAGCTGGCTGAGTCCGCGATGTCTCTGGTCTCCGTCCGTCTTGTGCTAAGCTGATCCGATCAGGATAGGTCCAGGACCACCCTCTGCCACCTGCCACCCACGCCCTCGCAAATTTACCAACCGGAGATATTTTCAGGATCCCCGTGCTGGTCGGCATGACTAGCATGATAGAGCACAGGGCTCCTGCAGGCTGCGATTCCCGAGACCAGGAAGCGGAATGAGCTGGTACCTCTGGTAAACGCACAACCCCGGAACATGGCCAATTTGGATCAGGACTACTGTACGTAGTGCAAGGCAAGATAGACGCAATGTAAGGCAGCGGATATCGCAGCGCGAGGTAGAGTAGGCATATTAAGGCGAGTGCCCATATGCAGCGCCAAAAAACGTGATCACGACAGGCCACAGTCCTTCATCTCGTAGTGAAACGCTCGATGGAGAAGCGCCGCCCAGATTGGCCCGGGTCCAGCGCCCCCGGCACGCTGGGACGATGCACTACGCACAACACTGCTCCTGTTTACACAATATCGTGTCATCCAGCACAAAAACATAGTGGGCGACTCGATACCGATGGGGACAGCCAGAGCTGTGTCACCACGGACGACTCCCAGGCCAACCGGTCGGCCATCTCATCTGCCCCCTGAAACCTTCAGCACATCAGCGGCTCTCCCTGTGCAACGTCGCCTCCGCCAATGGAGCGCCCCTCAACCGGCAGCCACGTCGCTCTGCCGTTCCTTGAACCACCAGCGCGTGTGCCCAGAACCATGAAAGCGTGTTTTACAATGAGTACGGGTCCCCCGGGGGTAGTGGATTTGGCGTCTCGGCGTGGAGATGCACTGGTGTTTCAACACGCGGTATCCGTGCAGTGCAGGCCCTAGGGAACCACACAGCCAACGACGCTCCAGTCCTGGACAAAGATGTCTGTTTACCGCTTTGGGATGCATTCTTGAGGACAGCTGGTCTCCACTCTCCGGTCCCACGCTGGCCAGGACGATGGATGGTGGACATGGACCAGTGCTCAAGCGGCCCCGTCCTACAGTACCACCGGACTTGCCTTGATATAGCAGCGCAGAAGAGGATGGCAAGGCGGGGAGCGAGAGCTTACGGTGTTGTGCGCCGGCTGGCCAGCTGTACGAAAGGTATCAGTGCGGGTTACACGGGAGGAACAGTTGCCCTCAGCGCTGGGTCGGGGCTGTCTGTGTGGCTGGCCCTACGTCCTAGAAGGCTCTGTCACAGGCAAATACGGTGCGTATCCCATACAGGTCAGTCTCTCAGAGGGAGAGGCATGTCGGATCTGTCGCTGGTCGGTCGCACACAGTAAAGATCATCGGCGTGGGTACGTCTCCCGCTTCCCCACTGACTTCGCGCTTCTCCAAACCCAAAACTCAATCCCAAACCTAATCCAGCACCACCTCGCCCTCTCTAGTCTCGCATTGCAACGGCTATTTCGCATGAGACCCGCACGCTCGCTCGCCGTCCCTGTCCCAGCACGCCATGGCGAGCCTTGGTCTGTGGGCTGGTGGTACCGTCCTCCCACGTCCTCCCACGTCCTCCCTGATCCTCGCGCCCTGCCGGCGCTGGAGCTGGCTCTGGGCGCGCCGTCCGTTGAGGGCTTTCCCAAGACTGGTGTCGTTGTATAACTGTACCTCGAGGCTCATCGTTCGGCTTCCACCTCTTCCGTGGGTAGTCCCAGACAACTTCGACTTGGGACCGAGGCTCGATAATCCCAGAAGGAAGGACGTTGTGCCCGGTCCAGGTCCAGGGTAAGGGCAAGGTCCGGGTCTCTTCACTCTATTTCTCGTCTCGGCCCTCGCTCTTTCTCTCCCTCTTCGAGGAGCTCCCCCCGGAAAAGGCTTCTTCTCTCGACCTGTCAAGTCTTGGCCTGGTCCCCACTACCCACCTCCCGGCTCCCTCTTCAGGCACCCATACACCAAGCCTCTGTCCTCACCAGGCCCCTCGATAGGGCATCTCGTCGCGCTGGGCCTTGACACAGTAGGGTGCACCTGCCCCTCAGCCCTCCGGTTTAGTCCTGGAGCGTAGTAGTCTACCGGTGCAGACCGTTGCTCCTCGATACATGGGCAGCCGCCTCAGTCCTTGTGCTGCCAGCATCAACCTTATTAGCATAGCCTGATGCGCACCTCCGTCGTCCGAAAGAGATCGTCCCTGCGAGTCAAGCGTCCCCATCGACATCTAGATCCAGAGCTCTCCCTCGTTCCGCGTGTGATCCGCGGGGTCTGGTTAAGCTCCGGTTGGACCACGCAGTCCCTCCCCTCCAGTGTGCACTTTCCGCTAGCCGGTCCTGTCTGGGACACTTTTCATATCCCCATCCAGGGTTGACTTAACCATATCAGTCCCTCTGGAGATGACTACTGCTGCCGCGGTGGGGGTCGATTATTTCCGTCCTACTTAAAGAGGAGCGCAAGATCCTCCTTGGCCTGGAGCTCCCCCTCTCCTCGCCGCCTCTTACAAGGTCACTTCTACCTCCAGCACTTTTTTATTTATGTCTCTCCTTTAGTTCTTTGTTCTTCTCTCCTCGAGATGTTGCTCACGATCAAACAGCCTGCACACCAGAGCTATAGCAAGTCTTTCCATGACTATACTCCGCCTACTCCACCATCCAGCTCTCGTTTCTCCCCGCTGGTGGCTGGTCTCATTCCGGCCGCCAGTAGATCTCTGCCTACTCCCTCAGCTCCTCAGTCCGCGGCGGAGCAGATGTCTACTCCTCATCGCGGCCTGCCGCCGCCGGGGGCCATGACGCTGCCACCGCCTACCCAGCAGCCCCCGCCGATAGCTCAACCAACGCTCAGCCAACCTCTTGGGCAGTTGCCTGCCCCTCCGCAGCAGTGGCAAGGCGCAGAAGAGTCCATGAGGAACTGGCTACAAGCCAAGGCTGAAGAAGACAAGCGGAAGCAAGAAGAGGAGAAGACGAGACAGGAATCTCTCCGTTTAGAGCAGAGGAGGATTGAGCAGGATATGCTCCGGACTTCTTTAAGTGGGGGAATTCCTCCATATTTGGTTCCCATGGTCTTTGCCGGAATGGGCGGAGGCAATCTACCAAATGCAAGCTTGGAATGGGCTCAGCACTACATGTCTCAGGCGCACCAACTTCAGCAACAGCAAGCTCAGCCGCCGCAACCACTACTGACATCGCAGAGTTATACCTCGCCAGAGCAGCTGCAGAGAGGCGATACTAGAGGCCCACAGTATCCAGGGCAAGAGCATCCAGCTCCAATAATCCTTCCATCTACCCCTGCGGGGCAGAGCTCTCAGCAGTCTTCAGGCTTCGTCCAGGGTTATCAGCTATCGCCAACAACAAGTTCTCAGCAGCTGTCCCAGATCCAAGGCGGAGCTTCGAGGCAACAACAGAGTTCCCACCTACCCAGACTGAGTACTGGAGAGATACAAATCCAGCCGACGACGGCGGTAGGACAGGGCATACAACAGGGGCATTCGGTGCAGCAAACGCAGGCAACTCAGCAGCAGGAGCCATCACCCTCGATTTACTTCCACCACTGGCAACCACCAACACAGTCGAGCTCAAGCGGTACGAATCAGCCTACGACCCCTCCAGGCAAGCATTAACGTAGATTTGGTTTCATATGTTCTGGGCTAATAGCGTATACAGAGCCATCTTCCCCGAAGAAACGCAAAGCTACAGGGCCTCAGCAGGCAGCGCCGGCTCCCACGTCCCAACCACAGTATACCCCTTCATCTTTCTCACAAGCAGGATCGTCGGTTTCTACTCCCTCAAGTCGACGTCGAGGACACTCAAGACAGAGGAGTGATGTCGGTTCGAGGGGTTCGGACCCGTATGGACGGCCACTGAGTAGACAGCGGCATCGGCACACAGAGAGTGGCTTCAGCATGACTTCCCCCGTCCAAGACCAGGCCGCAGAACAGCGCCAACGACCACGCGGAAGCTCCAATCCCATATCCGTGTCTGCAATACTGGAGTACAGCGATCCAAGGGCGCAGCCACAGCCTGCATCACGGCAACCTCAGCACGACCCTCGATATTCGGCCGGCCCGGAGATGAGGCACGAGGAGCAACGGACGCCGCCAGAAAAAGGTTCACGACGAGGCAGCGGAGGCAAACGAGATGATGTAAGGGATTAGATGGTTTCAGAATAAGATCTCGGGTGCGCAGGGTATGCAAGCCTCCTGCGCACAGTCCTAGATCGGAAGCAATTTGGCAAGCG
This sequence comes from Oidiodendron maius Zn, assembly GCA_000827325.1. Taxonomy (NCBI): domain Eukaryota; kingdom Fungi; phylum Ascomycota; class Leotiomycetes; family Myxotrichaceae; genus Oidiodendron; species Oidiodendron maius. The sequence goes on along the minus strand of KN832873.1, from coordinate 1,230,187 downwards.
AGGACGATTCCTGGAGCGGGAATCTGCATACCATTCATTCATCTTGCCTAGGGCCTGTCCACTTTGGCTTCGGATATCTATTCTCTGTCGATGTATTACAAAGATACCCAGGTTTTTTCCTTCTTTCTACAGGATAAGGTGGTCCTCTTAGCTCTGGGCGCCAGATCTATTTTTTCTCCACTGCCCAAGGCTTTCTTCAAGATGGGGTCGGGTCAGCACGTGTACAGAGCGTTCAAAGCGGTTCAAAGCGCATTTTCCATCCATTTGCGGAACGAGGGTAGCGATGTACCTTTCAAAGTGGATAGAATAGGGCGGCTCGCATTTCCTCCAGCGTTAGCGGGCGGGGATTGAGATGGCGAGGGGCAAGATGGGGAACTCTCTCCGGGGACATTTGTACTGTATATATTGTGGGCGTTAGTGCTGGGGGGTTTCATTGGGCGGGCGGCGGCTTCGCAAGGGCGAGCGAAGATGAAGGGCCTCCAAGGCATGCTCAGCCCGATCGGATGGGTCGGCCAGGGGTAAAGCAGAACCATGCTAGAAAGAACCACAGAACACGAAATGCCTCAGTCGAATCGAGCCTGGATTTCCTATGCGCAGTGTGAGAGGGACTGTGCCTCGTCCGATCCTCGTCCGATCCTTCAATTTGGCGTGATGCCAGATCGGAAATACCCGTCCTCGCCGCGACGACACGTCCATCAGATCCTTGGCGGCGGTACTGTACTACAGATGGAGCACTGTGCGTACAGTAATATATTCTAGAGCATTCAGTAGTGGCACCGCTGTGCCATGTGCAGCCTACCGATAACAGCCAGACAAACCGTCTTTCACATCCCATCTCACCATCTCTCATTGCTGCCTTCTCACTTCCTCTCAGTCACCTCTGCCTTACCAAGTAAAGTCCTACTCTACTGTACTAGACCATGAGCGTTGGGAGGAGCCGCATAACCGTTTCATCCGCGACGATCCCACCCGCCCAGCTCCCGTCCGCCAAGCCCACGCAAGCGCCCTGAGCGATCCGCCCCCGTTCGGGACAAAAATGATGGGATGATGACGAGCATCACGCACTCCAGGGGTTGCCAGATGGGGCGCGCAACGAATGGGAAGCGCACCGACGGGCGGGAGATTGGATGGCGGATGGGCCACGCGCCGCCGTTGAGCATGCGCCAGCGATACATTGTCCTCTTTTCGGACGCGGATTCCTTCTGGGTTTGGTCTGGCAGCTTTGGGCCATTCCTTACTTTAGGGAGCGAGCGGGGGCGGTTTCATATTAAATGCTGTGGCATAGTGCCACAGTGCGGAAAGCAGGCATGATCTGGTCTATAACAGCTGCGGTATATACGAGGTTGGCGTTTTTAGTTCGTTCGTTTGTTTTGTTTTGGGTGGGGCGTTGGGCGGGCGATGGAATGTTACCTCTATCCGGCGTAATGACAAGCATAGGGATTCCTTCCTGGCTTCTGTTGTTGACATCTGTTTATTTGTTGACATGAAGGATCGATGGTTGTGTGAGATGTGGCTTTGGATGCTGAGTCTAGACTTGGTGTTTAGGCCCGACCCGCTAAACTCTTTTAAAGTCGTCTAGAGGCCCCCTCTTGGTCTCGAATTCTAGTTTCTGTTTATATGGGGAAATGAGGATTCTGTGCAGCAGTGGGATGTGAGCCTTGACGGGGATATTATTCTCTGACGTTTATAATGCATTGATCCTTCATTCTATTCCATTGATCGTTGGCTATGACGTGCCCTTTATCACTTTGATATACCTACCTAGTTATATATCAAGCTTGCAAAATTTTGCGACTGTGGCATCCTGGTGGATACAAGCACCTTTCTCATTCCCATGCCTGTTTCTAAATCCCTCTTTCTAATTCTTTGGACGGGGCTGACTTGAACCCACTTGCCAATTTTCTTGCGGCCTCGGCCATCCCACTTCTCTCGGTCTCTCTTAAAGTGTAGTGGAAGCGTTAGGGTTGTGGATATCATATCATAATCGTAAATGGCGCCGAGTCCAAACATTAGCTGTATCAGTGTCTGTCACGCCGTCTTCATCTTCCTGGTGTCCATCCATCCCTACCATCTACCCCACCTGCTCATCGCATCCAATTGCCAGACCTCAGCAAGAAATCCGTTTGGTATTCTAGGAGCGTTGTGCATGACGAGATGTTATATGAACGCGCGTTACATTGGAGTCTGGTGAACAAGACAAGTGCCAATCGGAGTTCCTCATATGCTGGCGGCGACTTGGCTCTGTCGGCGTGGTTAAGCCCACCTGGCGCTTGTATCAAGTCCGATGACTTCCTGAGGATTTACGAGGATTATGATTACCGTGCAGGCCAGCATTGAGCGCAGCCAAGACAGTGGAACGGCCTTGACGACGTTGTTTTGTACGTATGTGCGGTGCTACAGGTATGTGAAGAGTACTATCCACAGTTGACTTCACAAATCTACAAAAAATAATCACCCAACACCAGTATGATGAATTAAGAGAGAATAGGCACAGAAAAATACTCACACCCCCCCTCCTAATCAGCCAACAACCCAATTCTCCATCCAAAGACACTCCTGTAAATTTAGCTCCGTGACCAACCACGCCTTCAACATCAGCCTCTCTCCCTGTGCCAATGTCGCAGCACAATCACACCAAGTACAGGCTAGAGGACGCCTATTTCTGTGACATTGAGCATTCCGTTGACATCACATCCTGGAATAACTCCCCAGAGGACCTCGGCGTAGCCAACGGCAATGACAGACACAATAGATGACGAAAGTGAAGAGGGAGTGCGATATAGGCTTGGATGGAATATGGGTAACGTATGCCTAGGGTTCTTGAGCCGTTTAGCAGGGGTGTTCATAATGACGAGTTGAGTCGTGACGAGGTTGGGTTACGATGAGTTGCTTTGGAGTTCTAATAGTTAGTAGGAGGCCTATCCATCAAAATGCATGCCGTATAGTACAGTAAGAGATGCCTTGGCCCCAATATTTTATTTTACCATATCAAGACGTTAAGAACCATTTATTAAAGTTGAAGTTGGAGTTTGCGATGCTTTTCCCAGATCATGCGCAGATATATGGCACGTGATCTCGCCTATTACCCCTTTATGTCAAGAGATACGGTGCGCAGGGAAAGATAACCTGGTATTCAGCATAAAAGGTTGGTATATTCAGTTAGGTCGTAAGCTGCTACAACACTCAAAAGTGGAGTTTTACACAGCGCAATACCATTACATAAGCATATCCTTGACACTTTATTTATTCCATCTAAGGGTCCGTTTTAGAAGAGGGAGGTGCTGTCAGGAAAAAGGGAGCAGAGCAATTCCTCTGACTCACCAAGACTTACTGACGATTCATGAATATGATTTCAAGTACTCGCAGGTCCCCGCGAATATGATTCATCAGTGTAGTGTGCATTTCTCATTCCAACTCTACAGACCCTGCGGGTGTTTCTCATTATGTGTACACAATGTGAAGCCTGTATTTCAGTCTAAGTCGATGCCAAGCATGCCAAAAATACATCTTTCCTTCTTCTAGCAGTAGTCCTAGACACAGTCGCCTATCCATGCAGGTAAACCGTCATAACGCCACGCCGATGACAACAACAGCGCTACATGAAACGTTCAACGTTCCTTGGCTACCGGCCTTTCCAAATGCCATATGCAGTGTATTTTGCATCCTTCATTCCAACCGTACCTTCCTCAATCCTCACCTCTCAAGCCACGCAATTGAAATCTACTCCGAAATTCGCTCCAGACCGTTCCCTTCAAAGTCATGATTCTTGTGCTGCGTGTTGTGCGGCCTCGATCGATTTGTTAGCACAGGGCTCGTTGGATTGGAGGTATCAAAGATTGGCGGGCTGTCAGACTCATACGAGCCGGCCATTATATTATTCGTGACCAGTATGGCCGACTGCTGGAGGTTAGGGACCATCAGTGGAGGCTATGTATCTGCAAGTTAGCCGTGATCATGAACGAGCATGGATAAGACTAACTTGTTGAAGATAATGATCGAGTTTCTTCTTCAACACAGCAGAGCGGACGGGTTTGGCGAGGTAGTCGTCCATGCCTGATGCGAGGCACTTCTCTCGATCGCCTTGGATGGCCGAGGCAGTCATAGCAATAACTAGGATCCCTCTGACAGCGTCGATTGGATCTTGCCGCAAGAGCTTTGTGGCTTCATAGCCGTCCAACACAGGCATCTGTACATCCATGAGAATGATGTGGTACGGATTGCCTTCTCGAGCCTTACTCCGTAGGCCCTCTACGGCAGCTAACCCATTGTCATAAGCATCAACATGGCTGAAACCCAGTTTGTCCATGAACTGCATGGCAATCTTCTGGTTGATGGGGTTATCTTCTGCGATGCAGATACGTAGCTGGTCGCGGGAGATAGAGGAGAAATCTGCGTGCGGTGGTGCCGTAACCACCGTTTCGTGTTCACCAGATTCGGGCTTTGCTGCCGGTTCCTTAAGAGCCGCTCTCTCTTGACTATCACCTGCAGAAGCTTCAGAATTCGCCTTGGGAAAGGTTACGGTAAACCAGGCAGTCGTGCCTTCGTTCTCCGTACTCTCGAGCTGGATCTTTCCTCCCATCATGGACTCGATGAGCGACTTGCAAATACTGAGACCGAGACCACTGCCTCCATATTTACGAGCTGTGCTGGCATCAGCCTGACTGAATGGCCTAAACAACTTAGCAAGTTGTTGTTGGGGAATGCCGATGCCCGTGTCCTTGACCCAGAAGGTCAAAGTGACTGAGTCTTTGGTCTCCTGGTCTGTCCTTGCGCCAACGGTGATCGAGCCATTCTCAGTGAATTTCAAGCTATTTCCAATCAGGTTTCCTAAAACCTGGTGCAAGCGTACCGGGTCACCGAATATTAGTGACTGAGGAAGACTGATATCCTGCAAAATATTGACATTCTTAGAGCTCCTCTTGTCTCGGTTGCTGTAAGAAACAGACCGCACAACTTCACGAATCATCTCATCAGGATTGAAGGCAACAATGAAGAGCTTCATCTTGTCGGCTTCCATCTTCGAGAAGTCTAAGATGTCATTGATCACCGTCAGAAGTAAATCGGCCGACACTCGGATAGAGTCTGCCATCTCTGCCTGATCTTTACGAAGATCGCTGTCCCTGAGCAATTCAGAGTTTCCAATGACGCCATTAAGGGGCGTGCGAAGCTCGTGGGAGACATTCGCAAGAAAAATTGACTTCGCCTTGGCAGCTTCCTCGGCTAGTTTGACGTTACGCAGGGCTTCGGCCTTTGCAGCATTCGCCTGCTTCTCGGCTTCGATGGCCTTCGCGAGGGCTTTCTTCTGGACATCGACCATGGAGTTGTTGAAAGCGGAGACCTTCTCAACTTCTTTCAGAGTCAACGCATTGGAGTAACTGATGCCGATTTGATTGACGAGCAGTTGGAGAACGGTGAGGTTGCGATCCGTGAACGCATTTGGCTCTCCTTCAAGATAGAGGACGCCTAAGAGCGGCTTATCGCCATGGCATATGGGGATCCCGATTACAGATTTGCCAGTTGGATGACGTGCGACCCAAGACTCGCTAACATTGCTGAATCGTTCGTCATGGATAAGGTTTGGCAGGAACACAGACTCACGAAATCGCGTGCAGTACAAGATGGCATTCCGTGCAACCATCGCGGTTTCATTGAGTGGCAACCCAGGAATATGTGCCACAGCCCCATTCTCGGGGTCTCCACTTGCAGCGATACTCCAGCCGACGGGATCGTCATCCTCGACAATGATAGCAGCCATGGTTGCTAGGCCTCCGCAGTTCTGCAGAATAATCTCGCACATGGTCTTGAGAAGCTGATCGACCTGCAGCACACTAGAGATGACCTGAGAACTCTCTAGGATTGATGTCAGATCTAGCATATCGAGTGCAGGAAGGCCACCGCCAGCAGCTGGGCGAGCGGAGTCGCCCTGCCAGGCGCCAATACGGTCGTCTTTGGTTTCGCTGATCGATGGCGCTCGTACCTGGCGTACATCCTCTTCGTCGCCTACAAGCGACCGGTATTGTACATGAGCCGAATCGCCCGTAAAATCTGTCTGGACGCCTATATCTGCCGTCCTGAGATTCTTCGTCGGGCCTTGTAAGAGGAAGCTATGCTCATCCTCGATGTGTTTTGCAACTCCGACAGCGCCGAATTGGCGATAAAGTGTCACAGCTTCTCGTAGTGCAGCTTTGGCAGGTCTGCGAGATCCGACTCTTAAGAAGAAGCCCGCCAGAAGGTAATTGCCGAGCGCCTCCTCGAAAATAAAGCCGTGTGCTGAGGCGTGATCCAAGCTCTCTTCGTAAGCGTTCAAGGCAGCACCGTGGTCGTCTTCCATTTCCGAGACCTGAGCCGCTAGCAACTTCGACCACGCAAAGTAGTTTACATTAGAAACAGCTTGCCAGTCCTCTATCTTCGTCATAAAATAGCGAATAAGCTTCGCGACTGACAAGACTTCTTCCCGAAGCTCCGACTCGTACCTTTCGCTCTCGGCAGTCGGTTTCGCTTGATTGACAGAGCGTATAGGGTCTTGCAACTTCTGCCACATCAATCCGGCCAGAGACAGACTGTGGAAGAACATTAAGAATCGAGTAATTCGGGTCGACCAAACACTATCTATGACTTTTAGGTTTTCATTCCCCAGGTTAATCGCTTCCTGGTGGAACCCGTATAAGAAGAGCGGGGCGATCTCAAGGCCTTCGTAGAAGATAAACTGTCGGTCTGTATTCGGGGCTGCATTTCTTAGCCAAGATTTATATATTTGAGAGTTGTGCTGGTGATCACTCAAGATGTCTGCTGCGTTTAAGTAGAAAGTCTAATGCTCAATCGTCAGGCTTTGCTCCTATAGTATATAAAGTCCAATATCTGTTCGGACAAGAATATTCTTACCTTTCCCTGAAGCGCCCTCGCCACCTGCCTCGTCGCAATGATCATGGGCCCGCCTCTGATATCACGCTCCCAATGAGGAACTTCCTCGCATCCATACGTACAGAAGGCTTCCAGATCGGCAAGATGTTCGGACGCGAAAAATTTCAGGTTCCCAACGAGGCCAAAATTTACAAGCGTCCAAATTCTATCGCCTGTCTGGAGGGCAATCTCAAGTGTCCCTTCCAGTCTCGGGATCGAGTCTTGTATCGGCGTCTGAATGTGACCAACGAACAGGTAGTATATCGATTCGGCCCGCGGAATGGAGAAGCCATCATGCCATCGCTCTGCCAGGGCGAGTCGGGTGTTGCCTAGCCAGGCAGCGAATTTGATATTATTGAACCGGTTAATTGCGATCATGGATAGGTATGTGAATGCTTGATCTGCTTGAGGGAAGTTGCCGCGTGAGAGCCATGTCCTCGTCATAATGAGCGTCATTTGATAAAACTAGTGAAGGTAAGTGTTAATGCTCCGAATGTAGGATGGGTGGCTTACAGTAAGCCTACAGGTCCAGAAAGCGGCTGATATCGTCTCTATTAACACAGCTCCTACAACTGAGAGATTCGAATCTATTGACATTTGTCTGGCGATTAGTTCTGTCATAGTCGCATTCTGGAGCTCATTAGAAACCTGCTCCCACTCGGCATCGCATTTCTCGAAGCTAGTATCACTGTCGACTTCGATATCCAACGCACGGAGACACATCTTTAATAGTCGGAAAGCGGAAAGCGAATCGCGTTCTTGTACATAGACCCTGGCCCGTAGAACATACGCAGGGGCTTTGTCGACTGGCGTTTTCGCCTTTTCAATTATGGTCTCGAGCAGCTGCTTAGCTTCTTCATATTTGACCATATAAACGCAACATTCGGCGGCTCGCGTATAAAGTTCGAGGGTCTCATCGTAGGTGACATCAGCTCCATCAGTCCACGGATCGCTTTGTAATAAGGCAAAGCAATGGGTATAGTACTTGATCGCTGTCGGTCTAGCACCACTCTCTGCGGCAGCTTGGGCACAGTCGAAGAGAACTTCTCTAAAGGCCTGCCTGTGCTCTACACGCTCGTTGATTATATCCACTGACGCACAGATGTGGGATGCAATGGTATCCAATAATTGATCGTTTGCAGTGTAATACTTCAGAAGTGTCTGCGCTATTATGAAGTGCATCTTTGGTTGATTACGCCCGCAAAGACTCCTTGCGGCCTGAAGGTATCGATCATGTGCGAAACGAAACCGATCATCATCCTGAGTTTGAATGATGATGTACCCCTGGATCGATGGCTGTAACCCTTCGACAATATCCTTGCCCGTCTGCGATAAACAACAGAGCTCTTCAGAAACCTTGACCGCATCGGGCTCTGGGTAGTTAAATTCACCGCTGAGAAGCTTTTGGATCAATTCAAATGAAAAACTAGCGCCAATGAGTGAAGCCCAAGCAAGGATCGATCTTGTGACAGGCGGCAGTTCACTAAGTCGACTGGTTATAAATTCGCTGTCTAGAATGTCGTGGTAGCTCTTAGTTGCAAAGTGCTTGAATACCCTATCAAGGTCATAACGCCAGCCATTCTCTTGATAGTCATACCATATGCACTGCTTTCGGTGACAAGTGTTGAGCATTTCTCTCATGTAGAAAGGGCTCCCTGCGGTCTTGGACTGGATAACTGCAGCCAACGGGATAATATCCTGTTTAGGTCGGCAGAGAGTTTCGGCAACGTATTGCACAATGTCGTCTTCGGATATAGGTTTCAGGGCTACTCTAGTGATGCCGATGCTAGGAGATTTTATGTATTCTGTCAGAGGTTAGCAGGGCGAGATAATGAAAGCACGGGTGAAGCAAACGGATACCCTCTGTATTAGGAGGTTCAATAATTCCCTTAATCCTTTGAGGTAGTATTTCATCGGGCCTGTAGGTCACGATGATTACCATCTTCATGCCGGATGACACAATCTGCGCAATTAAATCCAGCGACTCGTCGTCTGCAAATTGAAGGTCGTCTAAACAGAAACAAATGAATTTGTGCTGCGTAAAGACACGCAAGACTTCGAGGACGGTATTCAACAAGCGAACGGATTTAGTTGCAGCGCCTGCGCGTAGAAAGTCCTGGGAACTCTGGGTGCCCAAGTTCATACTGTACAAGGAGGAAGGCGAACTCGTGGGCGACGAGTCACGACGGCCGTTCTCTGATCTAAGTCTCTTATTATAGGATTGAGACAGTTGATTGGAATGAGTGGGCTTCGAAGGTGCATTTATGGGACCCAACAAGAATTCAGGGAGAAGCAGAATCTTATGGAGCATGGGCCACGCCGGTTTGACATACTGCTTAAGGATCTGGTGAAAAGGTGTGTTGGTGTTGCTCTCTGAAAAGACCTGCTTAAATAGACTCGAGAGTAGCTTCAGAACGGGTCCAAAGGGAGTTGTGTTGGTCTGGTCGAACTTTGAGCTGGCAAAGTATCCCCTTCGACGAGCCTCCACCTGCACGGATTGAACGAGACAACTCTTTCCTAAGCCAGCAGCACCGGATATACTTATAACCTCGCAACGTCCCTTCCGCCGGAACTTTTGGGCATTGCGATGGCGAGTCACGCCTCCGACGCCGTCAGACAACTTCGATCTAGAACCGGTAAAATCTGAGTTCGTGCTCTCAACCACACTTCTTGACTCTAAAAGGGAATTCTTTTCCCAGATCTTGAAGTTGACAATGGATTGATTAGAACGCGTTGACACCTCTTGTCCCTCCCCAGAATTATGCATGGAGCTCGTTCCGGATCGAACTTGGTTTGCACCACTCTTAAATGACCTAGGGTCACCGGGAAACAGGGATGTTGTACCCAGGGAGCCGGATTTTGCTTCACCGGAGCTTGTATTGCCCCCCTCGCTGGAAAGATCGGCTAGAAGAGCAGTCGTTGCGACGAATGATTCTAGACGACCTTCGGACAAGCTTGACTCGGATGAAAGGCCATTGACATCTTGCATCTGGCTCAAAATATGCTTCCTAGCCACTTTGTCAATAACCTTCACCACCTTGTCATGCTCCTCCATCCTGCCCACCATAATATCAGGAAGGATGAAAAATGAAGAGACGTCTTTTGTTGCAATCTCCCAGTTCTTTAAGGCCTCGGCGTCTCCCATGCTCAATAGCCGTCGGACCTCAACGAGATCATATCGCAAGCCGCTAGCAGAGTGATATCGTTCATGGATTGCCTTGGCAGTCATCTTTTGTATGATCTTGCAAATGACATCAGGGACATTGAGTCTATAGTTAGAAATCCTCGGCAGTCGCCTACTCAGGACTCCCTGGATAATGTCCATCGGGGTATCCCCATCAAAGGCAGCTTGTTGCGTAAGGAGGGTCCAGAACAGGATACCGAGGGAGTATATATCAGTCCGGCTATCTGGCTCAGCAGGCATGCGACCTGTCTGCTCGGGACTCATGAATGACAGCTTCGTCTTCGCCCCAACCTCCTTTGAAAGGGTCGACCATCCTGCGCTGGTGAGGCCGTGCTCGAAAGTGCGAAGACCAGATCCAAAGTTGATCAGCTTGACGCTTCCAGTGTCGAGATTCAAATGGAAGGCGTCGCCCCTGATCTCACCATGCACTATGCGCTGGCCATTGTGTAGAAGTTCGAGACATTCGGTCGCGCCTACAGCAAAGTCGAGGAAGATCTCGAGGGGTATGGGCTCATTGTCATAGTACTTCTCTCGCACGGCCTCATACCTATCGCCGACCTTCCGAGCTTTATACCACGCAGGGCCGTTATCAATATACCGAACGAGATGGTTCATCCCCGCACGCTCGTAGATGGAGACGATGAAGGGGTTCTTGTCGCCCGGGAGGGGATTCAAGCGTACGATATCGACAGGGCGAGCGATGTGGAGGCCATCTGGGTCCACAGATCTAGTCAGGTTCTTGCAGATGTGGAAAGCCCGCTCCTCACGAAGGGAGTGGGTTGAGATTCGGGCGACCACGTCTCGCGACAGCCATTCAAAGCTGCCAACCTGCGAGTGAGTCGAGTCACTCCCATACTCGCTCGTAGGCTTGCGTGACTCTGGGGGGCTGTAGAACTCGTGATGTAGGGAGATGGGGGAGGTAGAAACACTGCTGCTTGAGGGCTTGTTCTTGCTGCCGAAGACCATCCTATTGGGAACTCAGATAATGTGCCTATAAATGAGAGATCAATTCCTTTTCTCACCAGTTAGAATAGCTGGAATGGTAGACATCCTGAGACTCATCCCAGGTGTAGCCCGCTATCTGCCGCAATCGCTCGAAGAGTCGTGGAGGCGGCGCTTCCAGGATCTCTGCGGGCAGAGTGGCAGCGCCGTCCATTGTGACTGCACGGCACTCATATCATGTCTCTGGGAACAGCGGGCCTCTGTGATGAGGATCTTAGGATGGGGAGATGTCGAGGGTTGCTGGGTGCAGGTTCATCTGAGGTTATCCGGAATACAGCAGTTGCGTTGTAGGCGACCTGCGTGGGATGCAGTATGAGGGAGACCCAGAGCTTTATCACTAAATACCGGGGTGTCGGCGATATTGTGCACAACGAGCGATTTCTGCCAAGGCGGTTAGTTCAACGTCACGCTGCTGACGCTGCAGGCTGGTCCCGTGATCTGGGAGATGAGGAATCTCTCTGTATCTCACTTCTGTAGATGATTTCTTCTGGTCGAGAAGTGCAATAGCCATCGTTGTGGTATGTCCGCTTATGGACTTTTAGACGCTCGCTTTCACCTGCAGCAGCATAGAGGGACCGTTACGCATTAGTGGGGGGAAGTTCTGGCCAGGACGGCGGAGATTTCAGGTGTGGCGTAAAACCCACTCCAGGCCCAGCTTGATTGCAGTCGTTGGATGACACTAAACCCCATGCCCTAAGTGCATGCAACTGTACGGTAGCAGTATTTCCAAAATGCTAGTTGACGTAAGAAAGGCCCTCAAGGGGATGCTCTTCTCTATTTCTCTATGCACCACTACCTGCGAAGAAGGTTAATCGACATGCGAGCCCCTCGACGCGCAATCGCTGATGTTGTCTAGTATGTATAATTGCAGACGTTTGTATCTACGGCCCCTAACATGAAAAGCAACTGTATCTCGTATCCTACGCATGCGACAGCCGAGAGAAATATTGCAAATTTGCCGAGATAGGCTTGTATACCCCGTAACTGAAAACCCCCACATATGCCCTTTTTTATTCCCTACCGCATGACTCTAATCGTATTCACATCTATTTGACAGACTTGGAAGTCTTCCGGCCGTGCGAGGACTGGCTCTTGGAGGCAGCACGGTCGCGAGTCGGGATCTCCTTGGTTCCGTTGGCAGATCCATTTGCCATGCCGGTTTTGTTGGCCTCGATGTCAACGATCTTGGCGTCACCCGCTGCATCAGCCCTGTCGGTCGCTTTATTGCGGAAGATCTGGTTGCCCTCAAAGAGTCTTCTTTCCGTATTCTGGCGGCCATTGACGAAATCAGGATAGTTGAGAGTCAGCTCAACAGCACCATTCACAATGTGATCTGCAGCCTCGACGCCGAGCATAAAGGAGTGATCTTGGTTGCCTACAATCTTATTAGCTTCAGGGCTCGGCGTCTGTGGGAGGAACTGGCGTCCTTACCAACTTCGTATCTCCAGCTGCCGAAACGTCCTCGGGAGAATATATCCTTTGCTTGGAGCTTGGGCAGGAGGTCCTTTAGGACGCCCTCACGCTCCAGAGATGGAGTGGGATAGCCGTGGTCGAAGCGTCGGTGGTAGGTAGAGACGATCTCATCGGTGGGCTCGATCATCTTGGTGTTGATTAGACCCTGGATCGAGTCCCGCAGGATGTTTGCCTGGTCGACTGGCTTCATGGATGACTCAGACACCTCCAACATGATGGACCAGTATGGGCCTTCCTTGGGCTCGCTGGACTTGGGTTTGCTGCCGTCACCGAGAGATTGCGTGGCAAGCTTCACGGATTTATCGGGTTGGTTGTATGGGGAGTAGTTAGAGAAGATAGTGGCTCGGTAGAATGGGCAATCGTCTTCGGGAAAGTAGAGCTGTGTTAAGTTAGTAACAATCCTGCCACATAACCAAGGGAAACCTACCCAACATTTATCCCCAATGTTCTCTGGACGATCTCCTCGGATTCCAACACCAATAACGTGGGTGCTGGAAAAGAATAGGCCCTTGCTCAGAGAGATGAGATCGTTGTCGCCCATTTGCTCAACGAGCTGGTCTACAGCCATGGTGGTGATCAACTTCTTGTATCCAATAGTCTTTCCGCCTTTTAGGGTCACAGTGTGCGCATCCGCATCAACTTTTCTAACCTCTCCTTGCTTTCCAAACAGAGTCTTCTCCTTTGGCAGGGTCTTGGCCACGGCGATCCAGATACCGCCAGTGCCGTCGCGGGCTGGGAAGCGGAAGGTGGCATTTGGGCCCCAGTTTCCTGCAACCTTCTCGAGGATGACGTTTCTCACACATGTCTTGACATCGGGAGCCGCAACACGCTCCCCAAGCCATTCGCATTGCATCTAGCAAACCCAATTAGTTACCGGGGTCTATACTCGTTGGCGAGTACATACCTTGGTGGTAGGAACTGCCCACACTTTGTAGTTATATGGTCGCATGAACAAGTCAGCAAGTCCCGTGCCCATCATTCGTAGAATCCATTCGTCAAAGTTCTTGGGCTTATTAATAGCGGTGCGGCGCAGGAGAGCAGCATCAATCATGCCATCAATGCACTTGACCTGCTCAGCCTTGGGGAGCATAGAGACGTTGTTCTGGAGAGGGTATGGCACCCAGACATTCTGCATGCGCACGTATGAGATACGCTGGTGGGTGTACCAATCATCCTCTTTGGGGAGGGCCTCATCGATGCAGTCGTCAAAGTACTTGTAGTGGGAGAATATGACATGTCCACCAACGTCGTAGAGCTGGCGGGGTCATGTCAGTTGGGTGGAGGACGCGGAGAAGGCGCCGGGAGACTCACGAAGCCTTCAGGGGTGACATCAGTGGAGGCCAGGCCGCCAGGAGTCTCGTTGGAATCGATAATCATCCACGATGGGCCATCCTATATTGTATATTAGCTGATGCCAATAGGCGGTGTGGTCTGGAAGGAGTCTCACGATCTGGTGCAAGCGCTTTGCTGCGCCGAGACCAGTTGGCCCAGCGCCAATGACAAGGACATCAACATTACTGTGCAAAGAGAGGTTAGCCACATTGGCGATCCTGATTGATCCAGAGTCGCAACACAGAATTGCAGGAAAACACACATGTCAGGCATCTTGAGAGTTGATAACAGAGTGCAAGGGGGTGTAGATAGAGGGGATTGCGCAGGGCAATGCCTTGTAAGATGACAGGAAGAATCACTCGCGGAGAGCAATCTGCAGAAGAAGGAGGGACAGAGGAGGAGATCTGTTCGAGGACAGTTGGGAGTTGAATAGGAGAGGGAGAGAGAAATCACCATCCGCCAGTGTCGGTGGGGAGGGGTTTGGATTTATTTGGGCAGGGATGTTTATATAGAGGCCCGATCAGGACTAGCCTGAATACGAGCCCAAATTTGTGCCTGTGGCTGCCTTAGCGATGCGTGAACTGCGGTACGGCAAGATAATTATGATTGCTTGGATATTTAAATTATTTTCAACGTTACTATGATCGTGTTCCCCTAGCAAGGCAGGTCACCCAGAGATAAATATACCACCACTCTCGAGCCTGTGTTGTGCACGGGGTCTGTGGCGACCAGGTTGCTCAAAGACATGAACGTCGTTGTCCTGGCACTGATGTCTGGTCTTGTCCCTCTGGCCTTGGAGCGGTCGTTCCCCCAGGCTCTAGCTTTGGAGATGATCTCTCGACCGCCTGGACGATCTGGGTGTCGTTGCAACATCTGATACGTACGATGTCTTGCCCCGAAGTGGCCCAGCCGGTTTTGACTGACTCTGGCCATTCCCGTTGATGGCTTACCATCGCTGTGGTCCCTCATTAGTATCTCCACGCTCGACAGAGCGCACGAAATTGGCCCAAAGCGGCCCCCCTGCAGCCACCACCCAGGTCGGCTGGTTGCAGGAATGATTGACCGTGGGCGAATTGCGATGGTCGGCTGGTGTGGGCTTTCATCATTTCACAGGCGCCCCACCAGCATTGCGACGTGAAACCCGATCGGCGCGACTCCCGTCAACGGCGCGAGGCAGTGGAGCGGTGGGAACTGGTGTCTCGAGGAAAGGAAGAAGCTTTTAATTGTGGACTCGGGATACCTGCTTCCAGGCATGGGCCTATGACAGCGCCTACAGACGGGGCCGGAGACTTCGCCAGCGGTGATCAGCCTATGAGCAGAGACTGATACTATTCTTACCCTCCGCGCGCCTGAGACTGGTGCGAGGTGCATCCCCGTCGACCTCATCTCCTCCCCCTATTCCAGCCGGATCGGGGTGGAAGTGGCCACTTTCTCCGTATCCTGATTTCGCCTCTCGCTGGCTGGCTTGCGTGTTGTTGGCCACGGCTCCGCCTCGTGTGCGATTGGCCCCCTTTCACAGCCCTTATCCAACGGAACGCCGTAATAATTATCAGCCTGTTCATCGTGCGGTCGTAGAAAATAGGATTGTTGCGCTAATCCTGGGTACCTCAAGCCGCATAGTCCTGCCCATACATTTCCTTGTACCATGTCGTTGCACAGGCGCCCCGTATACGCGAGTCCCGTGCTATCCCTTTTAATTCCTTCCAAGCCTTCCAGCATCCTTCCTCCCTTCTCCTCTCCTCTCCTCTTCAACTCCTCCGACCAACCTCCTCCATCTCCCTTTCCATCCCTTTGTCCCGCAGCCTCTTTCTTGCGATAGAGTTGGTGATCCTTCTGCCTGACGCCAGCCAGCCAGTACACTCGTTCATCTCTCGGTTGTCCCTCGCATACAATGGCTGAAGAAAAGGTCCGCGTTTCTGGCGACATGTCCAGGCCTGCTGACGCTCCTATCCTCCCCACCACAAACCCAGACGTTGAGAAGAAGGCGGCACCTGCTCCAGAGGCTGGTCTTCCAGCGGCCGCCTATGTCGTGTAAGTTGGCCCTTTCAACATGTGAATGGCACTGCTCGCGTCGACGACCCCCTCCCAAGTTCTGCCAACCTGGCACTAACCCTCATCCTTTTTCGCAGTTTCTGGATCTCGCTCAGTGGAGGAGTCATTCTCTTCAACAAGTGGATCTTGTCGACCCTCAAGTTCAGTATGTGCTCTCCCTCCTGTTCCTCCTGCCCCTTCGATGATGGCGACGACCGCCCGCGAGCCGTCGCTCACAATGTGCAGAATACCCCATCCTCTTGACAGCATGGCATCTCACCTTCTCGACAATTATGACCCAGGTCCTGGCGCGCACTACCACCCTCCTGGATGGGCGCAAGAAGATCAAGATGACGGGCCGCGTTTACCTGCGGGCCATTGTCCCCATTGGCGTCGCCTTCAGCTTGAGTCTGATGTGCGGCAACATGACCTACCTGTACCTGAGCGTCTCTTTCATCCAAATGCTCAAGGTATGCCGAATCTGCCCTACTACAACTGCAAACAGCAACTGACCGTACCAGGCTACTATGCCTGTCGCAGTTCTCATCACTAGTTGGGCTCTCAGGGTTGAAGAGGTCAACTTCATGAAGCTCTTCAATGTCTCCTTTATCGTCCTCGGTGTCGTCATTGCCTCCTTCGGCGAGATTGACTTTGTCCTGGCCGGCTTCCTGTACCAACTCGCAGGTCTCATCTTCGAAGCTGTCAGAATCAACCTCGTTGAGACCTTGTTGAATGGCGCCGAGTACAAGATGGATCCCCTTGTCTCCCTGTACTACTTCGCCCCGGTCTGCGCCGTTATGAACACCATTGTGGCTCTCTTTATGGAGGTTCCGCAAGTCACAATGGAAGAATTCAATGCTATCGGCATACCTATCTTCATTGCCAATGCTGCATGTGCATTCATGCTGAACGTGGCTGTCGTCTTCTTGGTAAGCCCCAGGGTTAATTATTGCTATTATCTGCAAACTGCTAATCCCTGCTCAGATTGGAAAGACCTCTGGTCTCGTCCTGACACTCTGCGGTGTCCTGAAGGATATCCTCCTCGTTATCGCCTCTGTCCTCATCTGGGGAACCATGATCACCCACCTCCAGATGTTCGGCTATTCCATCGCCCTTCTTGGAATGCTCTGGTTCAAGTTTGGCAAGGAGAAGATAAAGGAATACTTGTCGCAGGCCAACCGCGCCTGGGCCGAGTTTGGCTCCACGCGCCCCGCCATGCGCAAGGTTCTGATCTTCGGCCTGGTCGTTGTCACCATCTTCGTCCTCTTCGGTGGATTGGCTCCTAGCTACGACCCCAAGGATTATATTAACGCTGCGAAGAATGCTGTCGGCAGCGTCTAAGCGCAGGTCATACCTCAAGATCTCCATTTTCACCCTTGCATGACGTTTGGCATCTTAATGTAATCATGTCCCCCGGACCGCGGAAGAATCTGGTTGGATGACAAAATTGAGGACGGGCAAACTCTGGGCTCGTCCATATGCTTCGAGTACATAATTGCCCTAGATATTTTCTCTTCTTTCATTGTGTTTTCACTTCATTTTTCATTGTGCAGTTCTCCACTCGGGCATTCAGATCTGTACCAAGATGGGAGCGTCGCGCGCGCGTGCTACTTTTTTTTTTTAAGTTACAAGGTGTGAGTGTCTGCACTGGCCCCACCTTGAATTGCGTATAGAGGGTGGGAGTTCGTCTATGGGGCGCAATGAATCGTCGGGCATCTGTCAAGCGGTGTGCTTTGCTTGTATGCATAGCACTGGACCGGACTGGATTGGAACGATGGAAAGCGTATAGAGCGGGCAAATAGAGTAAAAAAACCTTGATGACACTCGCGTCCTAGCAATAATGATAAGTGATGGTGATATATATTTCTGATTACGCTTCATATATGTGACTTCTGATGTAGCTTTAATCCTTCGTGGAGTGGACTTATGCCAAAGTCCTGAATAATGTGAATCTTGAAGGTAGGTAGTGTCTAACGATATTATTTATGCATCTAAATGAATTGGAGTTACAACGCTGAAATGGCCTGCAGATAATTTATTTTGGAATTTACACAAGCATAATGCGTGATAAAGGATACTTATGATCTGACATGATTAGACCTGTACTCTGCTTTCCATATGGCATAGGGGCACAGTGTTAAAGATGATTATGGAGTTTAAGCAGCTAATTTCAAACACAATGGGCAGTGATGTTCTTCTCGGGCATATTTCAAAGAACAGGATTTGGGTACGTTGGATATCAAAGGTATCTGGCCTTCACTGCTGGACAAGAGACAAGTCAAAGGATGCGGCGAAATACAGCATTGTTAGCTCGTTATTCGACTATAATGTTATGCATTGCAATGCCATGATAAACCCCCCATTCCGGCCCGGATACACAGACAATCGTTCAAAATCCTACAAAAAAATCAGTTAGATACAATTCTCCATACCGTGGTGAAGCAAAATTACAACGTAGGGGCGAAAACGTACTAAGGGGGGTGAAGAACCATCTGTTCTTTCCCGAAGTGTATCTCTCCTCAAAAGCCTTCTTGACGGTCTTCTTTGCGTCCTCCCGCTGCGACACCTCCTTGAATGTGTCCGCCGTCACCGCACCCTTCAGCCCCTCCAGCTCCAAGGTGTATCGTGTGGGCATCAAGTGGTTGTAGTTAATGACCTTGATAAAAGGCTTGACCTTGCTGCGCTTGGTCTGGCGGGTCTTGGACATGCGGCGGGTTATTTGCAGTGGGTAGCGCTCGATGCCGGCTACCAGGGCGTGAGGGTATGGGTGCGACTTGTTGCCAGTGTCTTGAGGTTGGATGATCACGACCTGTGGGTTTTCCGAATCAGCTTCCTTTCTCTTCTTTCCTCTGCTTCCTCCAGTCCATTTGGAAGAATGCTTTAGACCGCCTTCTCGAGGAGATCGTAGATTCGATATGTCGGGGCATGGTGCTGGGTGTTGGGAGAAATTTACCTTCCTGCCGGCATATCTGCCCCGGGTGATGATGGCAACACGGCCAACCTTGAGGACTGCAGATAAGAGTTAGCACTTCCAGATGACGATGCAAGTAAGAATTAAGTATCGCGACGCTGGGATGCACGCACACTTCATCTCGACTTTCGTTGGTGTCGATTGTCGTTTGGTAGTTGCTGAGCGTTAAGCTGATCGGATTTCTGCAAAATTGTCGTGCGCCGGCTTTGCTAAGCGAGCCCTCCCAGTTGATTGCTCACGTGATGTTAAGCGACCCTAGCCGGTTTTGGATGACCCCAGAAACCTGAGAACATCATCGAAAGGCTCGGCCAAGTACAAATACCTACGATAAGGTAGGTGTGTACTCTTCGAAGGGTTGAACAGACATAGCGACTTAGTCGATCTGTAAATATACCTCTTGATATTGGTCCTCTCTTCGAGAAGTGAAATACGACTAGCTTCAGGTTTCTCAGTGAAAGGTTGCATTTTATCTTAGGGAGAGATACGGATCAAATAAACATTTAGCCAAGAATAGAAACGCATTAGTCTATAGTATATTGGCTCGAATACATTACAGATATCCGCGAGTATCGGGTTGGTACCGTGGTGCGTGACCGTGAGCAGTTGGATGCGTGGTACCAATAGCCTTGATCGGCGCTAAAACGCTTTGGGTTAATTGTCAACATGGCTTGTCAACAATGCTCCCATCCCATATACCTGCCTCTCCGCATCGCAAAACCCTTCCTTCAAGATCCGCTCGTCTTGATTTCTAGCTTTCCCTTGAATACTGAGTGGCCTTCAACTACATGGCTTGAGCCGCTTTTGGCGTTTCCCTGCTTCAGTCTGTTAGTTTGTTCGTTGGTATTTAAATCACAATGCCGGCAGTCGAGCGAGAGGCCTTGAGAGACGGCGAAAGGCGCCTAAACCACCAGAGCTCTGGCTCTCTGGACCTCGGTCGCGCTATTGTTCCTATGTGGGTTATACTATCTTTGAATGCAAAATCAATATTCTGACTTCCGTCCAAGGTGGGACAGCTCTGATCCGGAACGTGCACCACCACCACTTCCTATGAATCCATCCTCACCAAGCCTTGCTTCGCGGCCTAACACTTCAAGCGCCATACAATCTGCGCATGCCGCTCTGACAGAAAAGGCGAGAGAAAATACCTACATCAGCAATGCCACAAAACGCATCGAAGCCTCCCCAGAACGATCGTTAATCAAAGGTGCCGCACATAAACGAATGCAATCTCTCCAGACGGGGGCTGTTAGAGATATAAGCAACATGATTGAAGGAGGTTCGTCATTAAGTCTACCTAAGTCGCCAGAAAAGCCCAAGCCGACAACTTCACACACGTACAAAGAGCTTGTGGAGACGAAGTCGATTGAGAGAGACAGAAGGATATCTAGATCTTCTACACCAAGTGGTCGAGATACACCGAGTCATGATACACCAACGGGACGGCCATCATTAAGGCGGCCTCCACAGAGCATATTGGGCGAAAATACGCCACCACAGTCGGCAACAATGCTAGCCCTGCAAAACATGACAATCAAAGATGTCGATAGTCCCCTGTCTAATGTCTCCAACGGATCTACAGCTCTGGTTCGCGCTACACAGACATACGATGGGATATCAAACCAGATACTCAGCCTCACCAGCATTGCTACGAGCCTTCAGAAGGAAATGGCTTTGCTAAGTAGGCGAAGCAAAGATAATGCTACGGATCTTGTCAGCCTGAAGGAAGCGACGAATGCTAGAGATGAGGACATCCGCAAGAGCCTGAGAGAGCTTGTTAGCAACCTAACCGACTCCGCTAAACGGTCGTCTAGCAACATTCGTGATACAAATGGACTATACCTGGAAAACAAAGCCCACACATCTCCAGCGTCGAGAGAGATCAAGCCATTCGTACTCCCACGGATCCCGAGCCCGGCAAGTTTTGCGGCCTCGCTAGATAGGGAGGCTATGGTTACTCCGTCTAGCTATAACCCCGACAGTGTCACCAGCATTGCTCTCCTTGAAAAAATTATTCGAGATATGAGCACTAGAGATGGGCAGGATCTGTTGGTATCTCGCCTTGGCGAGGTATCCGACCGTCTTGCTAAAGACAACCTATCCACAGCTAGGAAGCTCGACGACCTGATGCAATTCATCAAAGAAAACAGCAACTCTCAAGCCCTTGTAGCGCATAATGGCGGCAGGGGAAATTCTTCTGGGCGGCGAAATTTCAGCTTTGAAGAGCCTGAGAGATTGGAATTGGAATACAACCAGTCAAAGTCAGGCCCTATGACCGCTCGAGTGGAGGCTCTACTCGGCCACCAAGCAAACAAAGAGAATATCAGAGCACCGGGGCCGACTCGTGGCGCGGAAATCATCAACGATGATATTATAAAGCTTATTCGCTCTGTCAAGGACAGCGTCGCCCAAGGCGGTGGACTGACAGCGGAAGTGAAAGCTTTAGTTCGCGAGCTTCGTGGCGAGGTTCTCGGGATGGGCCGTGAAATGGGTCGTAAATTGGACGAGGCAAACGGCAAACCCCAGTCCAAAGATACTAGTGGTGACGAGAAGGAACATGTTACTCGCATAGTGCAAGAGAGCCTGGATGAGTTGAAGCATCATATGGACCATATTTTGCGTGAGAATAGGCGGCAATCCTCCTCATCTTCGGTATCACGCCAGACTATCGACTATCAAGAAATCTATAATGCAGTTCGGAGCGCTATCAATGAGAAACCACCACAGTCAAGACAACCGGGTTTACGGAGAGAGGATATCATCGACGCCGTCAGAGAGGTCTGGGAAAACTACAAGCCCGAAATCGAACTTCAGCACTTTGGCCTAGAGCGTGAAGAGCTTCTGGAATGCTTAAAGGAAGGCCTTCAAGAATACGCCCCGCAAAGTAGTTCTAGGGGAGCGGATGGAGCTAGTCGTGAAGAGGTTTTCACTGCCGTGGTTGAAGGCTTGAAACAGTTTTCGCCGCCACGAGTAGAGACAGCGAGCCTCTCCCGAGAAGATATTCTTGATGCCGTACGAGAATGCCTGGAGGAGTTTGAATTCCCATCAGCTCCCATACCGGAACCAAGAGAGGCAGATATTACGAGAGATGATATGCTTCATGCCGTTAAGGAAGGTCTGCACATGTTTGATTTTGCTGCCAAAGCGGCTTCTGGGACTCGTGGTATTGGTGGCGATCAGTTTCGCGATATCGGATTTGATTCTATGGATGCTGGTGGAGAAAGCGGACCAATGTCAGAGAGTCCTTTTGGAGGGCAAGTTCTGGATCGGCTTCAAGATATCATGGATACAATGAAAGCTGAATTCTCGGTTGTATCAAAAGAAGCGAGACAAAATGTGTCTGCCCATGGAAGAGATACAGAGCAAGTTCTTGACGCAACAAAAGATGGCTTTGATAGGCTTCGCGCTGATATCAAGGCTTACATTGATAGAGCTTCTGGTCTCCCTGCCAAGGACGATCTCCTAGACAGCATGCAAGACAATTTCAGCAGCCTTCGCGAGGACATAGAGGAGCTTCTCTCTAAAGGCTCAGGAAGCTCTCTGGAGTCGGTGCGACACGAGCTAGAACTCCTCAGAGAATCCATGACTACATCCATGGTTCGTGGCAGCTCAAGCACGGATAAAGATGAGATCCTTGATGCTATTAAAGATGGCCTCGATACTATACGCGCAGATATTGATCGACCCAGAGGCAGCAATGAGAGTATTATCTCCAGCACTGGTGAGATACTGGATGCCCTCCATGACGGATTATCAGGCTTGCGGTCCGAAGTTGAGAAAATTGGCAATAAGCCTGTTGATATGACTGTTAACTATGAGATTCTGGATACCTTGAAGGCGGGCCTTGAAGGAGTTCGAAATGATATCGACAGGCTTCGTGAAAGTGGGCACAGCGATCGTGCTGTAGCTGAGATTACTGATGGGGCTGTCATAGCAGCAGAGTGCTTAAAACGCGACGACATCGAGAATCTCGAGGTATTAATTACCCAACTTCGCATCAAAGTTGAAGCCATGGAATCAATGCCACCTCCATCTATGCAACCCCCACCTGGGTCATTGTCGAAATCGGACCTTGCAGCTGTAGAGGAGATGATCCACAATGTGCAGGAGTCAGTGGCTGGGATGTCCGACCGAGGCACTGAAGGCGGCGACTCTGCAAAAAGGGAGGATGTCGAGGCTATCGAGACGCTACTAAGAAATACCAAAGCTAAGATCGACGAGATAGATCCAGAGCAGATCGTGAAGAAGGATCATCTTGATTCTGTAGCAGCCATTATCTGCGAGACACGGGACAGCATCAATGATTTAGCATCTCATTTGGACGACGTTTCAAAGAGAGAGGAGATAAACGTACTCGAATCTCTGCTTCGGGATATTATGATAGGTCTAGAGGAAGTGAAGGACTGTGCAGCAAGGGAATCGGAAGATATCGAGAGAGTCACCAAGACTGACGTTGAGGCGATCGAAGCTGTCTGTCTCGATGTTAAATCAGCCATCGAGCAGGTATTGTTGTCGGATATTGCAACTCTAGCAACGAAGGAGGATGCCAAGAATTTGCAAGATATACTCAAAGAGTTCAAGGTCCGGACCGAGACACATGCCCAAACTAATGCTAAAGCTTTTGACGATCGACAAGCTGAGATCGTCGGGGTTGGTGAGCGTGTTACGGAGGTCAAAACTTTCTTGGAAGAGCTTAAAGATGGTATCAAGGAAAAGATGGAGGAAGGTGCCACAAGCATTGAAGCTTTAGGCAAACTTCTCGAGAACCTTGGAGAGACCATCAGCCAGAATGCAAACATTTCAGATGATATTGAAGACATGTTCGAGACCATGAAACAGGAATTTGAGAAATCAAATTTGGGAGTGGTCGGATCGAAACTTGAGTCCGATGAGAAGTTCCAGCAAACATGGGACAGGTTTGACGTGAAGATCGATGAAAAATTCAATGAGTTAATGAGCAAATATGATGACGCTCAAATTGCGGCAGAAGCCAAAGCCAAACTCGGAGAAGAAAAGAATACCGAGACCGAAGCTGCATTGCTTGGAACAAAGGCAGTAGCAGAGGATTTGAAATTGCTCATTGATACTCTGGGTACTACTTTAACGGACTCTACCGATAAGATGGACGAAGCTTCAAAAACGGTCTTCAACAGAGTTGAGGAGACATTTGTTCGAGTTGGAGAAACGCATACCGATGCCAAAGCAGAGCATCAACTAACACGAGACCAAGTCCTTAAAGCCCTCGACACCATTGAAGGAGTTCACCGTCATGTCACCGAATACAACCCTAAGATCCTCGAGTCCATCAAAGACATTCTTGCCATAGTTGGGCAGCACTATGAACACTCAAAATCATCAACTACAACTATTCAAGAGAAGATTGCGGGAATACCTGCTTCATCGCCTCCACTGGACACTCCCCTCCTTCGTGATACTCCCATTCAGGAGAAATATGACGATGCACAAGTACATGAGAAGTTGGACAGGCTAGTCGAACACACACGTACTGCAGAAAAGTCCTTTGCCCATTTAGAGAAGCTTGAGGAGGTCCACCAAAAGGTCATCCGGACCGCAGCAGAAGTCTCCGAATTCATGTCTACACAGACTCGGCTCATCACTAATGATCACGAAGACAAAGAAAAAGTCGTCACTGCTGCTAATATTGCACTTGAGAAAATCTTGGTGCAAAAGGAGTATGTCCAGAGGGCCGTGGCCAGCCTACGTGAAGAAGAAGACCATTTGAAGGAGTCAGTAGTCGTCCTCAAGGCTGAACGGGAGGATCTGGCTCATCAGAAGATGCGGCTTTCCGCCGATGTTTCCAGTCTTGAGACGGCTCTCAGACTTCGTCGTGAAGAGCTTCATATGATGGAAGCACGGGCCGAAGGTCTTGAGCGCCGCATTGTCGAGGGTGTCATAGATCACTCCCGTGCCCTTTTAATCTCGAAATCTAATAAGGGCCGTGATGCTATGAGTCGGAAGAGGGTATCTAACGCAACTTCAGCAAGTGGGTCGATGCTCTCTAATGTAACCACCGGCGCTTCTCTCCCCGCCCTTGTAGCCCACAGTGCTGTCACAATGGCTATGGGAAGTGGTCGAGCTGTGGCCACTATTCCTGGCAATAGCACTACTGGCGCCTCTAGGCGTAATTTTTCACTTAATCAGATTACAAACAACGTTCCATCAAGCGGCTTCAAACGTAGCAATAGCGTCAAAGCCCCAGGATCCTCAGGGTCTTTGAGGAAATCCAGCTGGGGCGGAGCACTAGGGGACAGGTATGGAGAATTGAACAAGGAAAATCTAGCCTTAAAGGAAAGTGAGGAGTACGATGAGGGTAGCGATGATGGAGAGAGGAGTGACGGCGCGACTATGCGAAGGAGTAGTAGAGGGACGACGATAGCAAACAGGGGTATCGACAAGAGTATTGATGAAGGATCAGAGTGGACTGGTAGTATCGATGGCGAGAATCACGTAGAGGAGCTTGCTAGAGTGGTATTATACGAGCCAAGCGGCGAGGTTCCTTAGGGATGTCAGTTGTTTCTCAGTGGGCGTTATTGACACTTTTGGTTCGTGGTGGCGTAGTGTTCGGATGATGAAGGATGGCTTGAATAGCGTTTAGCGTATTAGGTAGTTATTTGTTACAATTCGGTATGTCGTGAACTTGAGCGGGAAGATATAATATACAAGTCGAGTATTGTGCAGTACGTTTGCAGCTTAACACCATCTCTCCTTTGCGCGAATAATCTTCACGCCATCCATCCACGGCCACAGCACTTTTGGAATTTTGACCTCCGTCTTCCCTTCGTCCCAGTTATTCTCCAAAATTGCAGCTAGCACTCTTGGGATGGCCAAGGCGGTGCCGTTAACAGTAAAAGGGAAAACAATTTTACCCCCTTGGGTCCTCAAATCAAGCTTAGTTGCCAATCTCCTGCTCTGATAGTCGGTACAGATACTAGCTGATGTGACCTCTCCCCATCCATCATCTTTTTGCCGTCTCGAGGGAAAGAAGGCCTCAATATCTTGTTTCCGGGTGGCAGATGC
Organism: Oidiodendron maius Zn; assembly: GCA_000827325.1. Classification (NCBI taxonomy): domain Eukaryota; kingdom Fungi; phylum Ascomycota; class Leotiomycetes; family Myxotrichaceae; genus Oidiodendron; species Oidiodendron maius. Next base: position 1,204,259 of record KN832873.1, on the reverse strand, counting down.
TCCCAGATCCGTGCTGGGCATCTCTATAATACGACAATGAAGGCCAAGCGTTTGCAAAATCTCGGTCTGGATGGAGAGCATCTCCTCGAATGCTTGCGTAGACGCCTCATTCGAAGGTAGCGTCCATGCAAACATCTCGACCTTTGTGAACTCGTGGACTCGGTATAGGCCCTTCGTGTCCATGCCGCGAGCACCAGCTTCTGCGCGGTAGCAGCGCGAGACGCCGACGCGTTTCATTGGAAGATCTGCTTCCTCGAGAGTAGTATTAGCTTTCATCCCAGCTAGAGGGATCTCAGCCGTCCCTGCGAGGCTTAGCTCCGGTTTTCGTCCGGCATCGCCAGTGCTTTGCTGGATGTGGTAAATTTGAGTCTCGCCATGCTGGTCTCGAGGTTGGAAGCCACATGCGGCAGCAATATGGCTATATACCATGCTCGGCGGACTTGTCATTGCCCACCCACGTTTCCTAGCTATGCTGAGAGCATATTGTACTAGTGCTTGCTCTAACTGTGCTGCCTCATTCAGTAGGAAATACCATCCCCACCCGGTGGTTGTAGCCGCCCCTGCAAAGTCAAATAGATGAAGCTCGCTGCCGATATGTACGTGCGATCGCCAAACTCGATCAGATGAAGAGGGATAGGGCTCTGGGTGCTCATTAATATAGCCAATCACTCTTGGCTCGCAGCCTGTAGGTGTCTCGTCGCTGGTGAGGTTGGGAATTGATGCAGCAAGATGGTCGATTTCAGACATGACAACCGACTCTTTCGCCTCAATCGCAGAAATCTCACTTTTCAATATCCGGGCTTCCTCAATTATCTGCTCCTTTGACATCTCCTTTATCTGTCGCGCATCCTCAGAGTCTTCTTCTCGAAGGTTGGTGGGATTCGCGAGTTGGAGCTTGAGCCGGTTGTTTCGCTCCCTCAAGGTGCGGCCCTCCCGCTGGTAGGTATGCCATGTCTCATATAAGCTATTTATGCGGGATGGATATGTTGACTGTGCCTGGTAGTTGCGCTGCAGGCAATTGTGCTCGTAAAGTTGTGGGTTCTGTCGGATATGCTTAATGTCTATCGCCGGCTTGGGAGCTACAGACGGGCGTGGAGCTTCGGTCTGCCGACGCGTGGAGGCATGGAAGGGACGTAGTGGAGGCCGTGTAATCATTCGTAGACGGCATCGCAGGCATGTAAACGATCGTTGTGAGGCCGACATTTTTTGTGGCCTGCGAGCTTGTCGTTGGAAGCCAGCTGACGAAATCTTCAGAATTTCGAGGTGAGGGAGCAACGATGAAGTCCCGCCCCTGGTCATTAGCCTCCCGGTTGCTTCAACACAGCCAGAATATATCATTATACAGCACCTAGTATGTAAATTGCTTTAAGTCCATTGATTGCGTGACGTAGATCTACCTTTGAAGGTATCTACTCTTCTGGGTATCTATATATCGCATCGGTAACTTCTATATCATACTTCACCCGTCATACCATGATCGAGAACAAAGAGCAAGTCGCAACTCTGGCCGTGTGTTGCACAAAGTGATTGACACTCGAGGTATGCCCCGAATTGCAGACCATGCTTCCTCATCCCCAGACACCTAAAGTCCAGCTTGTTCTATCTCCCGCTCCTGACTTGAATGCAGCTGCCCCCATGCTTTGGCGTTTGGCAGTAGCACTCACATCAATCTCCTGTGATGCGCCCGCAACCCCTTGGTGATGCCACTGCTCTCTGTCGACTATTGATACTGCTGGAACTTTCAACTGTGACACTAGACTGCCACCAGACCAAGCGCCGAGCGACTCTACAGAACGAAGATATCCTAGTTCATCTGGCTCGATCTGCCTGCGTATGTGGCGTTTTATTTGAGTCTCAATGGGATCGGGCTCTTGTTCAGCAAACGCTGCTGCGGGTTTTGAGGGCAAGAGATCGCCAGTCTCTTGTAGGACTTCGGTAGGCCCACTGCCAGCTATTTTCCTTCGAGATTGAAGGCTTGGGTTCTCTCGTAGCTGATCAACAGCCTTGCCTCTAACGGGGTCCCAGCCCCATTGCTCGACAAGAGACTTGACATCATCCACAATGCGTTCTTTTAGGCCAAGGAGATTCGATCCTCCGCCGACAAATACAATCCGCGACATACACATCGACCGCACATCAACGGGCAGTAGCAACAGAGCGCGATATACTAGTAAATGTAGTGGGAGTTCCTCATCATCGAAATCTTGGGATAATTTACCAGCTCCAAATAATGCCACCTCACAAGGCTCCGCAAGACGTGAAAAGCGAATCCGTAATGATCTTGGAGGATTCGTCGAACGTAGAGGAATTGTTATATCCGGGTACCCCTCTCCCTTTTCGCTGATATTTAGTGACCTCATACTTGATTTAAGCTCGTCTTCCTCAGAAACTGGCGCGAGTCCTTGAGATGACGCATCCGAATACAACTTTTTCGATGGTTTGCACCACGCCACTCGAGTAATAATTTCCTCACACTCTTCAAAGCTAAGGATTTTTGGGTGGGTATCTTTTGAATCAGTTCCTTCCGGATATTCTTGTGAGGCTTCAGGGTTTATGGCATCAGCCAACATCTTGTACATCTCTTCGCCGTACAGCTTCGCTCCTCTTGTAGATCGTCTACATTGCACTTCCCGATATTCGTATATACCACTCACAACTGTTTCTGCCCAGCCAACATCTACTATTAGGGCTGAACGAATACCAGCTGCAACAGCTGTGAGAACAGGAGCCGACATCAAAGATATTGTTGGTGGTTGGAAATTGTTGAAGAGGCTATCCAACACTGTTGACAGGAGTGGGAGAGGCAACGCAGATGGAATAACCAAAGTCATCCGTCTTTGTCGAGAATCAATAAGGAGATGCCTATTCGCAAATTGTCAGAAATGTATCCCAATGAATGTTCTTCTCGTTCTCACTTCGTATACGCTTCACGAACTGCTCTCTCAATCTTTTCTCCAACTAGACCTAAGTCCAGGCCTCTCAGATCGGGTCTCCATAGCTCATATGCATCTCCCCAGCCACTATATTGTACCCTATTCCTCCAATCCTTCTCATATCCTACTTCCCACTTTCTGTAGTCTCCAGGCCGCTTTTGATGCTCCGGGCCAAAGTCAATTACCGCCTTTGGCAGAGCTTGACCCGCAAATCCTGCCCTGAGATATCGACTCCCTATTTCAATAACTATAGTATCTTCTTCGGCACGTAAAGCAGAAGGCGATCCGAACGTTGAAGATATCGTCCGCAGAGGCGTGTGAGGACTTGAAGGGGATGCAAGATTCACAGCTGGTTGTTGGCGGATATTTGAAACATTGCGATGATGCGGTACGCCGGTGGTCGACATTGCTGCAATTGCTCACAATAATCGCGTTTCCATTTCACTCATGATGTATTTTGGACGTGGCGCTGCTGTCCGGAGGTGTGGGAATTTGGGTCGGGCTGCTGTGATTTACGGATCACAGCGATCAATTCGCTTAAGGCCAAATGCGTATACGAAGTAAACTCGCCTTGAATCTAAGCTTCGTATTAAAGGGCTAGACATCGTTACGGCAGCTAATTCCAGTTCCTCTGGCAGATGTGGCAGAGCTGGTACACTATACATCTCTATGTCTTTGTAGCAGCTATCTTGCCCGTCCACTCGCCTCTTTTATATCTTTAAATTATGTATAAGTTAGTAATATTTACATAGCTCTATTCTACTTAACTATATCTACTTTCCATGTATTATTAGAGGTTCCGCGTGCTATATAGCCTAGGTAGTAAGAATATTATTATTATTATTTTATCGATTTTCCAAAGTCTCTATGGTTTATAGGTACTAGAAATTGGTAGGGTCGCTGTGATAAATTATATGCACGACCAGCTTTTATCGCACCCTGGTACAGGTTTCCCTGACGACGTTAGAGAACAAAACATCAACCGCAATATCTCCCGACATATAATCCTTCCGCTCAGGTGAATTCTTCTCGGTGCCACGCACGATTTCCATTGGACAAAATAGTATCATAGTTTCAGTACGTTGACATGGAACTCTGTTTACAATTCTGGTAAATTTCGGAGCCAGTTTGATAGTTCTAGATTGTTGACAGTATGGGCATCAAAGGGTAATACCCCACTAACTTACATATATCAGCAAAATCTGACTTTGAGCAGAATATACGGCGAGATTGGACCAGGGGAGAGAATTTCGCTGTCAAAGCTTGCGATAGACAAATATGAAGAGGCGGGACGTCCGCTCAGAGTCGCCATTGACGTTTCCATATGGCAGTTCCAGATACGAGCTGGACAAGGTATGTCGATCAGACCACAACTTGTATCCTGATACTCACCCAAATTATTAGGTGGTTCCAATCCTGCAATTCGAACATTGTACTACCGCCTTCTGCGCCTCCTTTCGGCCTCAATTCAGCCACTTTTTGTGTTTGATGGACCCCGAAAACCTGCTTTCAAAAGAAACAAGCAGAGTGGCCATAACGCTGGGTCACTTTCAAATGTACTGACAAAACAAATTCTCAAGTTATTTGGCTTTCCATTCCACATTGCGCCTGGTGAAGCAGAGGCTGAATGTGCTCTCCTCCAACGCCAAGGCATTGTAGATGCAGTCCTCAGCGAGGATGTGGACACTCTAATGTTCGGATGTGGACTAACGCTGCGAAATTGGTCCACCGAAGGATCCAGAGGCAACCATTCTCCAACCCACGTCTCTGTTTATGACGCTCGTGCAACAAAGTCCGGCAAATCTGGGCTCGATCGTGAAGGTATGATTTTAATTGCCATGATGAGTGGTGGTGATTATATTACTGAAGGCATCCCTGGTTGTGGTATCAAACTGGCCTGTCAGGCTGCCAGGGCTGGCTTTGGAAAATCTCTATGCCGACTTTCTCGATCAGATACTGCGGGCCTTGAATCCTGGAGGAAGAGTCTTGCTCACGAGATCCAGACAAACGAAAGTCGGTATTTTAAGACCAGGCACCTGGCTCTCACGATTCCCGAATCCTTCCCAAACAAAGAAGTCCTCGGCTACTATACCCATCCTGTTGTTTCATCGGCTTCAAAGATTAACAAGTTGAAGGAAGAAATTATGTGGGATGAAGAGGTCGATATTCCAGGACTCAGATTATTTGTAGCGGAAACTTTTGAGTGGGTGAACAGATCGGGAGCAAACAAATTCATTCGTGGTTTGGCTCCAGCTCTGTTAGTTCACAAATTACGACTACGTGGAGACCGCGGAGATTCTGATTTTGAAGATCTTGTTCTCAGAGCAATGAATGAGATGGAGTTGGTGAGGGCTATATGCGGGCAGAGGATCCATCCCAGCACAGATGGTACGCCGGAACTAAGGCTTATATACCATCCGAACGATATCGTGGGCTTGGATTTGAATGCTGAAGAAGACGGCATTGAAGATTATGGGCGAGATGGGCTGGCTCCAGCCATCCAGGACAATGGCATAGAAGCTTACTCTTCTGATGTGGCTCCTGAAACTATGAGATCAGCAAGCCCGGGTAAAAGATCAACACCTACGTACGATCCTACTCAACCAGAAAAGCTATGGGTGCTTAAAACTATCGCAAAAGTCGGCATCCCGTTGAAAGTTGAAGATTATGAAGCATCGCTACGAGATCCAAAGAAGTTCCTTACTGCAAGAGCGGCCGCCAGAAGAGCTGCTAAGAAAAGCGACATGAAGCCGGGAGAAATCGAGAAATGTGTCAAAAAGTCTAAGAAAGACGCAGCGAAGACAAGCCACGCAATATCAGAATCATCAGAAGAGCTACTGGTCTCTCCCAGCCGACTTCCACTATCCTCATCACAGACCTCAATCCCTCAAGAGAGGCTGAAGTCTTCACGGCGGGCGCCAGTATCAAGAAACTCAACATCTAACCAGACTTCACGTACTACGAGGTCATCTCGGATACACACTGAGAGTGTAGCCGCAGAATTAAATATAACAAGGGCAAAAACAAGGAAAGCTCTGATTGAGAAGCCAAATCAAAATACGAATCCTTGGACCTTAGCTCAATCATCTCTCACTTCTTGCAATAATCTGACAATAACAAAACCCGTGAGTCAACGAGATAAACTAAGCAGCCCGGTAGGCATGAGGCATGGCGATCATATAGATATTTCTTCCAGTCCAAATGCATCGCCATTCGGTCTCATGACATTCCCATCCAACACATGTCAAAAACATACGCACTCCACACATAAAGAGAACGTTACTTCAGTCATCACGCCACCGAAAGAAGACACGTTCGACAAACCATCCCAAAGAAAGAAGACTTATGTGAAATCACCATTTAAGGCTAGATCATCTCAGATAGCTCTTGGCCAAGACCAATCTCCTACTCCAGAGCCCGTCCGCCGCAAATTTGATTTCCAGGCCTTGACATTCAGAACTCGTTCTTCCTCTCCCGCCTTCCCAGTGCTAGAATATTCTTTTCCAGGAGAGGCGTCTCGTTCTGAACCGTGGTCGCCAGAAGTTGGAGATCTAAAAGACGTAGGTAAACACAGTGCAGTTCCAGAGCCCGATCCTAGCAGAAGAGAGCCAGAAATCACTACCATCACATCATCTCCTCTCGCAGCTAGCCCAGCAGGAATAACATCCCCTCCCCACCACGCAGGTGCATCACAAGACGAAGATTCTGCATCACCTGCCGTGAAAGCATCGAGAGGTAAGAAGTACCTACTACTTCGAGAAAGCCTGCCTGGGGCGTGGAAGGAAGTGGATGAGACCGTGGTTAAAGGAGCGAGAGGCCGTGCGTGGCGGCAATCGCAGGTGGAGGTGTTAGATATGACTGAGTATTGAGGAATGAAGTTGAAAGGCGTTTAGGTAGTTGGATGGAGTAGGATTTTGCGTAGATGCCACATAGTATAGCATACAACTTTATATTACCTTTAGAGTCCTCAATTCGTATATCCATATCTGGCTAAAACGCATTTTTTGATCATGAACTAATCACCTCCGAGCTCAGTGCGCACATACACACGCACGTAGAAAATCATACCTCCTTAAGTGCCGAAAAGGGGCATAAACGAGCCCCCACATTCGCATCCCTGAACATAAAAAGTGACCAAACATATAATCTATTTTCGGCCCTTTTAAATCATATTTTCTACTTTCTGTTGCACATCGCACCTTCGGTATGATGCAAGACGTCCCGTCATATGATGCCCTCCCTCTGTCAGCCGTGTGCTGATGACGGGCTGATGACTCGCCACGATCCACTATGAAGATAGGCACGTGATTTATGATGGAAAGTTTGGCGTATTACGAGATGATACAATAGGATATTGGGATAATATTGGCTTTCAACCTACAAACAAAGAGGATGAAGATCATGTACTGTACACATTGTAATCTTATGTTGTGTACGCGGACTGTGTATTATATGCAGTTGACCAAAACTCCACACATACAAAATCGACAAACTCGAAAACTATCTGGGTATCCTAAACTAAACAGCGCTCAGCCTGCCCAAGTCATGTATCATCTCATCGCAATAGAAAATATTTCCCCCAATGCACCTCATTAATGACCTTTGCAAGTCAAGTGGAATCGACCTTATGTATCCTTGCGCCTTATATTATATCATATTCTCTTACCTTATTCCGATTTCTTCGTATCTACACTTACACTCATCTCATCCTGTTACAACTCATTCAACCATGGGAAATCCCTCGGGTCATCAACCACGGTGCATGTTAGGCACGAGGTATTCGCACCCTCGCCGAGGAGACTGCTGTACATGAGTGGCTTCACGATTTCTCTCGCCATGGATTTCATTTCCTCGAGTCGCTTCTCAAATTTCTTCAGGTTCTCGCGGGAGTAGATCTCTGGGTTCAACTTCAAAAACTTCTTGCACTCGTCATGCTGGAGATAGGTAGTAGGTGACGTGCCGAGCGTGCGGTAGACATGACCCAAGTTAGTCGGTTTAGCAGAGGAGGAGTGTTGAGCTAGGGAAGGAGGAGAGGGCTGCTGCGGTGTGGTGCTTGTACTGCTTCGAGAGTGGTGGCTTCCCCCGCTCCGGGATTGGGGTGGGCGAGATACAGAAGGTGGATTAGCGGGAGAGGTGTTGTCTGCCAGCCACTGGCGGAATAATGATACTGCCAGCCAGTCCATGTATGAATTTTGCGGGGTAACTCGGTCTCCTCTGGAAGTGGTAAGGGAGAGGCGGAAGAGTTGCCCTTCAATTTTGGCTACGATATCTTCTAACTCCTCAGCTTTGTCCTCGATGACTTGGAGAACGGAGTCCGGAAGCTGATTTCGGATATGCCGCGCGCCCATGGGCCACGCTCCAACCACGTGAATCAAGGCCTCCTGAAATATGGCTTTTGATTGCGAGAGGTATCCGAGCTTGAGATATGAAGAGGGGTATTTAGCAACCTGCTTCCATAGACGAGAATGGAACTGCAGGAGATGGTGCTCAATTCGCGGACCGACTACCGCCAGGGCATCGTATAGGTCTGCGAGGGTGAGAAGCGACTTGCACTGGATATAGGCAGTGGCTATGTCGATGGGGTCGAGAATGGGGGGGTAGTTGTAGAATATGCGGAAGAGATTGTCGTAGTCGTTCAAGAGATCCTGATCATCTTGACTGATGGGAGGCGCGGCCACAGGCGCCTGCGGCGAGGATAGAGAGAGGTTGGCCATAGAGTTGAAGAACGAGGGGTTCCCTGAATGCGGCTTGTTGCGCACTGGAGGAGGCCTCCCATCGCTCGACCCGAACAGAGACATAGTTGTGTCCTCCTTCTGCACCAGCATAGGGATGTCGTCGTCGCCCGCCCCAGGGTCTAGCTCGTACCTCCACCTCTTCTTCACTGTCACATCCCTCTTGCTCGACCCTGCTTCCGCATTGTCCCCTATTCTCGCCAGCTCCACTCCTCCACCACCCCCGCCCTCCGTCGCGCGTGACCATTCTTGGCTGGTGCTGGCATCGAAGAAGCCCGAGCACTGGGTGAGGATGAGCCGGTGCAGCAGGTACCGATTCGAGTGTGCGCCAACTTTGATTATGATCTCGACGTCACCACTATGGGAGAAAACCGGGAAGTCATTCTGCGGGATGTAGGAGGACCCTCCGGCATGCGAGCGTCCCCTCCCATGCCGCCGGCTGTGTCGTGATGAGACAACGGACGAGGGACCGCGCAGCGTAAGGTCGGTCGAGTATGAGGGCTGTGATACCATTGTAGTCGTAGATATCTGTGCAAGATTATTAGCATCTCGTCGTGAGATACACGCAGAGGGAAAGTCTGGCTTGCCTAACAATATACCGTGTCCGCGCAGCGTGGGAACGAGGTCGTCAGCGTAGTCCGCTCTGGTGAATTCTTCCTTTCCGTGTCCTGTGCGCACAGCGCGAGATCCAGCTCTTTATTATCTATGTCGAGAGAAGCAAATGTAACATTCCTCGAAGGTTCCCGTCCTCGATTAGCCCCCTTGGCCAGGACAAAGCACAACGACAAAGGGGCCGAAGACTCTTTTCTCCCTTTTGTCTCCGCCTCGGCTGTGCTCGACGTTCGCGCGCTGGACAACAAGAGTGGCGATGACCAGGATGGGATCCCCAAAAAGGTCTTGTCTTGTGCGACTCCCGGCGGCCAATGACCCTGCATGCACCTCACGGCCGCGACGAGGTCATCGAATCACTCCCGTGGGCTCCTGATCTGCGTGCAGGTTTTGTGGTGGATTCGAGGGCCACTGGTAGCCAGTCTTTGGCGCGCGCACGCACAACTGTTTTTTGCACGAGCTGAGGCAGAGCTGAGCGCGGCGGCAACTGGGCAGCAAGTGGCCACCACGCTCCCACCAATAAATAACCGTCACATGTTAGGATGTTCTCCTGGTTGTCTGGTCGTGGGATTACAATGATCGCATCATACCCATGGATCCGGGACTTGGACTGTTGAAACAGTGATTTTATTTATCAGCTTTTTCGAACTTTCTGGAGAGGGGGCCAAGCGTGCTCCCCACGCCAGCACCTTTACGTCCCAGCCTTCAGATAGGTTAGGTATCCTTATGACCACTTTGCCTCCCCTTTCTATGTTACATGGACGAGGTCCTGTCCTCTCCAACCCACCGCCCGGTCCCAATGCTAAACAACCTTTGAGCAATCCCCCCGGATGAAGACACTAACTCCCCTTTTATCCCACCCCAAGAAAACATGAAAACATGAAAGCATGAAAGCATGAAAGCATGAAAACATTAAAGCATAAAGCATCTAGCTCATATCCATCTCGAAGCCCAAGGTCTGACCAGCAATCTCAGCATCACCGTTGACAGCCTCTCCGTCAACCCCGTCCATCTCGACAGCCTGGGTTTGGATACCCCCATTGACCTTCAGTATCTCTCCAGCTTCCATGACGGCCACGCCATCGAAGATAGGCACCGGACCACGAAGGTTCTCCCATGTCTCCTCCAGGCTGGTGCTTACTAGCCTGCCCTGCTTCAAATCTTCGCCAAACAGAAAATAGCCCTCGTTTGCCTCGACGAGATAGCTAGCAAGACCCCGACTCTGCAGCCTGATCTTGGCATCCGTGACGGGGTAGTTGTTATCGATATACCTCGCCCATCCCCGAGCAGCGGCTTGAATATCTGGGTCAGCGCTGATCAGAGACCAGCCGACGCCCAGGTGGCGCGTGAAGTCGTCGACGGTGGGTTCTGCATTGCCCTTGCCTGGTGATGATGCGCCTGGAGTCGTCATAGACCCGTTACCCATAGGCTCCTCTACAATTGAAGGTGTGGACGTGAGATCAAGTCTCTGGCTCTTAGCAGCGCGAAGAATTGGTCTCTCTGGACTCGGAATCGGCACCGCAGCCTTTGCTTCCTCCTCAGCCTTCTCTTCGGCCCAGGTACCGGTCTGGCTGCTAGCGGCGATTATATAGCTGCTCCCGCCCGGTTTGATGAGCGTCATACCCTCACCATACACCCACTCATCCTCATTATCCCACTGCGTCGAGTCCTCAACAGATTCCTCAGGTTGAAAGTCGTCCTCTAGGTTGAGTGCAGCCTCGTCGCGTGACCGCTTGCGGCCGGCAAGCGAGGCTGCGGGCGATATAGGTGTGAGATTTGACCAGGAGGACGATTGGGGGTAAGAATCGATGCCGCTGGGGAATGGGGAGTTGAAGGTTGGGCGCATTGAAGGCGAATCGTAGGAAGGCTGAGGGGGCATTTGGGGCTGTAAGACGCGGATTGGCGAGGAGGTTTGGCTGTAGGATCCCATGGCGGCGAGAGAGGTCTGGAACAAGGCTTAGGGCGGGCGACAAGAAAGAAGCAACGACGACAGATAGAAGGAGGAGTGGGCGAGGAGAGGATGAGAATGGAGGAGGTTTGAGGGGAAAAGTAAAAAGTATGTCTGATAGAAAGAAGAGCTGGAGCAGCAGTGACAGGAGAGGAAAAAGAAAGGGAAATGGGAGAGGGATGTTTGGCCTTGTTCTTGAGGATGAAGGCACGAAAGGCGCACCCGGTACGTTCGGGTTACCGCCTGCTAATTGGCCCGTCGGCGATGGATGTTGCGCACTCTGCCTAGCCCAATATGGGATAGTGAGCTTATTTGCGCTTAAGCGAGTTTGCTAGGCTGGTTTAGGCAATCAGCGGGGAAAAGGTTGTCCATCCGAGAGAAACAGATGACGCGACGATTTTAACAGGTCAGCTTAATAGCACGTGATAAAGAGTAATGTTTGATGAAGTGTACTTTATTAAACTAAAAAATGCTGATACTATCGTGTTAAATATTTCAGTCTATTTAAATAGTAGTTTCGAAAGAAAAACTAAACTATGAGTTGAAACTCACGTGATACAACCATACATAGGTCACATGATCTTTTTAATTTACCTTCTACGCGAATATTGCAAAAGAGGTATTATATATTCACAATCGATCCTTGTTACCTCATAAAGCATCTGGCTTGATAAGCAGAGGTGGGTGATATTATAATCCATCACGTGCTGATTGAGGACTTGATCTTGTTGATTTGATAGCCTTAGCGATATGCGCCCATCTGCCTGCCACAACATGTCCCCGCGCTGTGGACTCTACACACAAATCCTTCTACCAATTCGTTCACCGCTCACACAATGGCATCTGTCACGTCTCTCGACCAGGACATGCGCCGACTTCGCATGGAGCGGGTAACACCACGGGCTGAGGAGGAAGTCCGGGCGTTCATCCAAGCTTCCTTGAAGCCGGACCAAGTATACCCAGGAAAGATTAATGAGCACCAAAAGATTCAAGATAGGGAAATTGATAATAGGTTGTTAGTCCGGCTTGGGCAGGAAGGTCTGTTTAACTTTATGGGAGATGGAGTTGCTCTCTGCAGGTAAGTCTGTATGTGCCAGGGACTTTCAATACACCTCTTGCTAATATCGGCTTGTGTAGGCTTGCAGAACGAGCAACAGGTAAATTTCTAAGATATAAAGTTAACCCAGCCAATGTGCATCTCGCCCGGGAAAATGTCTCACTGTTCCTAGCGGCGTGCAATAGTGATCCTATCAACCTTCATTCTCATGATACATTTCTCACCATTGATCTCACCGAGTCAAAAGATCTGGCGCAAGTCTTGCAATGTCTTGGGGCGTTCAGCAGAGCAGCTCATCGTCTTCAACCTTCATCCTTCCCAATACAGGTCGGTGGAAAGGCTCGTGGAGGTGTGATGAGCCCGCAGGGAACCGGAACTCCGAAAGCCGGAGGTGTAGGATTGACAGGGCGACCACGTGGAACATCCAACACAAGTAATACCTCTTCCACATACACATACTCTGGAGCCCCCGACTCTGTAACCCTTAATATGACTGTGGACTTATCAAGTAGCGGAAGATGGAGTCCAACCAAATCCACATCTGGTGTTACTCCACCACCTTGGAATGAGTTTCAATATGGTTCTCTCAGAGGTGCAAATCAGGGCAATTTAGGAGTTTCATTTGGCGCCCCTCGACAAATTACTAGTGCTTCTCCGCATGTGCCAAGTCTAGCCGAGAAAGAGAAGGCTAGGAGGCAAAAGCAGGAGGAAGAGGAGCGCTTAAGGCGCGAGGAGCAGAAGGTAGAAGAAGAAAGAGTAAGAGCCGAAGAAGAAATAGCCCGAGTTGAAGAGGAACGAAAATGGGCTGAGGAGGCTGCAAAGACAAGGGAAAGGGAGCAGTTAAGAATTGAAGAAGAGAAGCGAATGTGGGAGGAAGAAGATCGAAGATGGAAACTGGAAGAAGAGCGAAGAGAGAAGGAAGAAAGGGAAGCAGAGGCCAGGCTAGAAGAAGAGCGAAGAAGGGTCCGAGGGAAGAGCGATGCTCGACTACAAGGACAATTCCTGAGTCAATACCAAGCAGAAAACAGCCGGGAGGCGGAAAACAGTCGAATCAAAGAGTTGGAAAGGGAGCTCGAACTAGCCAGAGAACGGGAGCGCGAATATGAACGAGAGAGACAGACCAGGTCAAATGTCCGTAGTTATCAAACGGCTGAGGATCAGAGTGTGCCAGTCCGGCGAAAAGAAGAAGCTATCAAGGCACGCTCTCGTTCACGGAGTCGGCCACGGGCACCATCGAGTAAAAATAGCGATGACAACTGGCGACAAGATGAAAGGGAATACCTCCGGCAACAGTGGAGTGCCAATCAACATAACGGAGATCAAGGCACATCACCACCATCAAAATCCCCTCGGCCCTTGCCAGAGCCAACACCTCCTGTCCGTGTTAAGACCAACCATACAGGTCCTTCATCCCGCCCACTGCCAGATCCCGCAAACTATATATCGCCTAAAGAACCTCCACGGGCATTACAGTCTGTCCAAAACCGTACAGATCGATATTTAGCATCTAACCCAGCCCCTCAACAATCCCAACCCAGGACCACATACTCGAATGAAATCGGTGCGTTCGATGGTGTTGCTGAGCGAGACGCAGAAGATCAACGCCGGCTTGCGTCTCAATCAAAGACAAAGGCAGGAGGATGGGCTTCGATGTCTCTACTTGAAAGAGAAATGGAGACGGAGAGACAACGGCAGCAAGAATGGGAGCAAAATTTGAAAGAGAATCAGACAAAGCGTGGTCTTGTTGGCCCTCGGCCACCTCCAAGATGAAGATGATAATAGTTTATCAGCGGGGATGCGGTTGGTTTCCCTACATTATAATAGCCTCTGTACTAAATAATGATCTTCTCCGGATCTGCTCCCAATAGTTTGGAGAGACATGGACGTGATGAACCTAAGGACCATTCGTATCTTAACTGCCCAAATATAACATGTATATGTATTAGAGTCTACTATCCCCCTTTCGCGTCTGAATTATGGACTCTTACATAGTCTATGGTTGAAGATGCTCTGTTATCCTGGTTTTACGGGTTACTGTAATTTACGTCTTCGTTATTCTGCAATGAGGCGGAGTATAGCTGAAAAATGAACGGGATTTCTCGATTGGCTGTCCCAAACAGAAAAACAGCAACTTGACACGGCCCGAACATTGGCAGGAAGATACCTAGCGGCCTGTCGAGTTATTTGAGCATCACGATGTATTCAGCGCGATATAAATGACTGAACAACGTTTGCTATGTTCTTTTTCTTGTACGACCGAATTGTTGGAAGCACAGCCTGGTGGGCTGTTTCGTTACGCGCCCTCTGTACCTTGTCAGCCTTGCACCGTGCACAGCCTGCGACAGCATACAAAGGCTCAAGTATTTCCAGTCCTCCAAAATGACTGCCTATTACGACCTTCGAATTTTCCCTCCTGCCATCCAGAATGGATGGCCTGAGTGCAGCTGGCGGCGTTCTTGCTGTTATATCCCTTGCCCTTCAACTCGCGGAGGCAGTTAATACGATCAAGCACTTCTTTCGAAATGTGGCCGAAGCTCCAAGGGAACTGCAGAGACTTATGCAGCTCGTCTTGCAACTGGACTTGATAGTCGAGAACGTTATTGTCATTCTTAAGAGGGAGGAAAGCAAATGGAATGGACAGACTAGCTTTTCCAGAAGCATTCAAGATTCGATTCTCAACTGCAAGACTTGTTTAGACCCAGCGGTACAATTTTTGCAGGATAACAGGTCAGCTGCGAGAAAGAAATGGGGTGTTCTAAAAATTTTGAAATCTTTGAAAGTTGCTTCTAATGACGGAGACATTGAAGACATCGAATGGCGTCTGCATCGAGCCGTGACCACACTGGACGTCACTCTTACGTTAAACATGAGGTATGTAATGCCAGCAGAATACCGAATGTTACTTATATTCCAGTAATTCTCAATACCGAGACACTACTATGATTACGGGCGAGATCCGCGCTGTTACCAATGAAGTTGCCCTCCTCCGGACTGATATCATGTCGACAGGAAAGGTTATTGAGATTAATCTTGAAGGCAATAAAAGTACGGAGACTATGAAAACAGATGGACTGCGGTCTCGATATCCCCTACTAGCTTCTCGACGTGAATCGACTACTGAGACTCGCTACAAAACCTTTCTAGGTACTCTTTGCATTCGTCAGGTAGAGACTACCCTTTCCTTCGACAATGACCACGAGCACGCAATGAAAACCTCGGCCACACGGAGCAAAAGTAACTGGTTTTTTATACCAACATTCCTTTCTCGTTGTGTCGAATTGCAGTTCCGTAATACGTATAGGTCTATATTCCAGGGTTTAAAAGTCTATCACATCGTTGATGACCGAGACCCGATTTGGAGTGTCTGCTGCGCCGAGAATGGCACGACATTCCGGGCCTATTTGCAACATAATCGCCATAGGATCGACCCGTTTATTGTTGACTCTGGTGGATACAGCTTGTTGCACGTAGGCACAGCTATCAGCAAATATAAAAATTGCAATACTGACACCGTCATAGGCTGCCGCTATATCCAAGAATTATGAGACTTGCGAAGTGCTACTTCAACTTGGTATGGAGCCCGGTTTTATTATCGATGAGGACGGCCAGTGAGTAGAACTCCTCCACCACATTGATGATGTAATATAAATGCATGGATGCAGCGACGCTTTGAAAACTCTTAATCCATATTCACACTCAGTTCCGAAGAGGGGAGTATTTCCTCAAAAAACCCTTGAGCTTTTCGTGCGGTACTTTCCCGAGTGCATCGAAGGGAGCGTTCTACGTTTCTGGGACTATCTTGCAATCGGCTCTCTGGAGGAAGCCATAGAGCAATGGGTAACGCGAGAAAATATCAATCTTTTCAGAGACTCGCCCATCCTCTGTGCAATGAGATCGATGCCCAGAGCCCGAACTTGGCCCGAGAAGTTCAGATATATACAGATCATTCAGAAACTCGTCAAAATGGGTGCGGATGTCCACCGATTTTCTGAGTCGAGCAAGGTATCACTTCTGCATGAAGTATTAGCCTTGACAGAGCAGCCTTGGGACGTGTCAGAGGCGTTTAATTACTGGATTCTTATTCTTTTCTCATCCGGTGTCAACACCACTCGTTATCTCCAGGTTGAAGAGGATTTCTACAATAACAATAACTGTACTTTCATAGAAGATTGGGAAGGATACCGTCGAATTTTAACTCTTGACAGTGACAGCTATGGAGAAGCCGTCTTTAGCTGGGAATGGTGGGTAGAGCCTGAAGCTGCAGGCTATGAAGTTGTGAAAGAGTTCAAGCATTTAGACCCTGCCATGTTCTATTGGCCTTTTAGAAGAATATTTCTGTTAACGAGCGAGGCTAAAGCCTTCGATGAGCTACAAGCAGAACGTTTTCGGAGAAAGAAAGCAGCCAAGCGTGCGAAAACAAAGGTTCTCGATGAAAAGCAATTACAGCTTCCAGGAGCATGGGTTGAGTGAAGAGGAGGAATGGTAGAGACACATGGATGGCTATCTACATAATATCTACATCTAGATTTACTTTTTTCATCATCGATTATGTATTAAACATGCACTCTCCCGCACAACATATTCTCAGTCTTTCATTCATTGCCGCGGAGATATCCCTTCCTATTCTCTAGCCATTCTCCTTCGTCAACATGACCTCCTTCCTCTCTCGCCCTTTACCCCACAGCTTTCACGCGCTCACTCTACCATTAATTAACACACAGCAATCACCTTCTCCTGCCGTTCATGACTCACGTCACTCATGCCAATCTCAAACACAAGCCCGAGAAACATGGGCAAGCCGAGGCGAAGAGAACGAGCAACTCAGAGCTCCACACGTTCAAATGAACTCCCTAATTCCCACCACTCAGGCTGACTGACCCGCATCACCCCAGCCGACGATCGCGCCCCTCGAAAAACCTGGAGAGGAAGTCAACGGTCACCCGAGAACCAACGCACGGTGACGCAGCTATTCGGGTCGATTGAGCAGCTGCTGAGATTTGATGGACGAAGCGATTGGGGTTGCTGGATGCTGGTGGGTGGAGAGAAGGGAGCGGGGGTATGGAGACGGTGTTTCACGTCGGACGCGGGATTAGCGATCGGCTGGCTGGGAAGGGGTTGCGTATTGATGAGGTTAAAGTGCAGGAAACTTGGTTTCCGTGTGTTTTGGGTTTTTGTGCTGTGGTTCCGTTGTATGGAAATGGAGTGGCGAAGGTAAGGGGGAGGCAAGAGAGGGTGAGAGATACAGTAGGGGCTGTCACCTGTACAGAATCTTGGACAGAGATAAACAGTGCAGCATAGTGAGCGTGACTGCTACAGAGTTTGGTGCTACAGCACACTTCACTGAATGGCATGCTAACTAACAACTAAGGCAATGTGAGGCACCCTACATCCCGTACGTCGTCCTCCCGTGCCACTTTCCGGGAATATGGAGGGGATAAAATAAGCAGAAGAGGCACGAAAAAGCCATTCTGCATGGTAAGGTCTCTCTAAGCTGCCCACATTCGTAGACATGCATTTTCACACTGTCAGCCAGCGGGGCCCGTGGCCCTTGACCCTTACGTTACGCTATATCATCATCATGTAATCTGTCCATTGTGGTTTTGTTGCGCTCCAGAGAGGGTTAGGAGGGGGGTGGTTGGTTTCCATTTCCTTATTATTTCCTGCGACGCTTTCTGTATCCGTCTTATATCTCCGGGAAGTTATACGCACACCACAACTTTCTGGGTTTAAGGAGGCGCTGCTTTTACACAGAGTGGGAATGGGATTGGCAGTGGGATTAGGGGTATGCAAATCTCTCTTGAGGTCCATGGGAGAAGAGGAGGGGGTTGATGCCATTGTGTTTTATTTTTTGCTTGATAAGGCATCTCATCGTGATAACGACAGCAGCGCGGGGGATTGTGAGAAGGCTCTGCACCGGACAGGATTAGGAAACATGCACTCGGTCCTCTATCTAGCTAGTGATACTAGGGAAGCACTGTAAGAAGAGGATTGATAATAGGTGTGTAATAAGTAATTTTCGTGGATATATCTTAGTTGCAGTAGGGGCACGTGAGAGTCCCACATTCATTGTATTACGTCTTTGCCTCCAGAAGGACTTAAGGATACGTCGATATGCAAAGTACACACTACCCCATACTATGTACCTATATCCCATGTCCCTTCCACGCACCATTACGGAATATAGCGAGCAACCAAACCCCATGCCTCCCACCTCGCCTCCCCTATTTCGGCCTCGGTTGCGTCTTGCCACTGCCTCGCTTCTCCCATCCCGTCCGCCGCTTTCCCTCCGTTGATATTCGGCCGCCCCCTCTGGGTTCACACCGCTACGTATCTTACCACAATTGCCCGAAAGGGGACATTGATCATGCCTCCGTAAGGGAAACGAGCGCCTGCGTCGCAGACCGCCGAATGGCTCCCCACGCGGGTGAGGAGGCACCGAGGAGGGCATGATTGCGGAGTGTCGGTCTTGTTTGGCGGCGTCTTTCGATTACGGTACAGGTTAACTCACGTCAGACGGAGATGCGATAGTAAGAAGGACGCGAGAGTGATTGGGTGTGGCGGCATACACGGCGAGGGGGACGGGAGGTGCGTGTGGTTGGCAGTGAGAAGGGGAAGAAGAAGGTACGCGGATTTCAGGGCTGAGAGAAGCGCTGGCTGTTGCTACGGCACGGCGCCTGGCTGGCTGCAGTAGTACTGTCAGGTGCAGATTAAGGTGTTCTGCTCTTCCCGCCGGATGTACAGGAGATGCAGCCTTATCGGTCATCAGTGAGGGGCTTAGAAGGCTGAGGGCGACCAGTGCACCAGGGAGAGACGGGTTTGGTGGTGGTCATGCTGGGCGATATGAATGTGGGGTGGATGGAGGGTACTTTTGCTCGAAGACGCTAGGGATGATACCTGGATCGAGAAGCAATGGGCTTCCACTGTACTCTGTACGTCTGTAGATGGTACGCCCCGTACGAGGAACTGATATAGATGGAGAAGCAAGGCCGTGTAAATGCAGGACGAGCTGACTTTGTGGACGAGGGGCAAGGTCAGAACCTATCTGGACCAGCTGCAGTCATTCCGGCCGTCTTACGGAGCCGTGCTAAGTATAAGGCACTGCACCTTGTACTTCGTACCTCTGGTCCGGATGAGACAGGTTCTGAAGTTATCATCATCCAATCCACACTAGACTAACGCGTGGACGAGTACTTTTCGCATCAGTTTACGTCAACCAACGCACCCTCTCCCCCATGGAGACCAGTACGATGACGGTTGCCCTGCTCCAGCGCAACCCAGCCATGACACCGCAGCAGTTCTCGCACCACTGGTTCACACAGCACGCGCCCCTCGTTGTGCCCATGTTGCTGCACTCGGGCATTGCGCACTATGAACAGGCACGTGATATTCCCTTCTTACCTCTTTCAGCTCTCCAACTCTGTCATTGCAAAGCCCCTCACCTATCCCCTCCCCTCCCGCACCTCCCTCCCCTCGCCCCCCTCGCCCTCCTCGGTCCTCGCGCTCTTCTTCTCCTGTCATATATGAGCAAAGGAGAGAAAATAATCAGCCTGTGACCCTAGTTCCACGGCCCGCTGACGGCCAGCGACCCGGGCCTTGAGGTGAGCGGGTGGGACGGCGCGGCTGGGATCGTCCGTGCGGACGCGGACTTGCCGAAGAAAGAGACGCCCAGCTGGGTGTCGGCGTACCACCGGGAGGTGGTGCTCGTGGACGAGCGGCGTTTCCTGGTCAGTGAGGCTCAACTGCACTACAAGAGAGTGGGCCCCGGGTTGGTGAGCGGCGAGCGGAGGGTGGTGATCCAGGACGGGAGGTGTGTGATCGCGGTAGGCGACGAGGTCTGGCAAGTATGGAGGGAATATGAGGCCCGCGGCAGGGAGGAGGAGCAGCAAGAGCATGGCACTGAAGGCGAGAATAGGGAAGGGCCTGCCGACGAGTGAGGAGACGCCGCGAGCGCGAGGAGGATGGGTGAAAAGGGAGAGAGGCGGGGGTAAATGGGATGGAAATGGAAAGGAAGAGGGGCATTGCATTCAGACCTTGGTCTCGTGTCCAATTCTTGGCGATATACTGAGGTTACACTGGAATGGGGCCTGCCGCAGCGCATCATGTCTCTCGACGAGGAGCTCAGCTCCGAAGAAGCTTCAGCATGTCGTCCCGACTCTACGTGAATGTTGACTGTGTCGAGCATCGTGAGATATCATGCCACCCTTCCTCTTCCTCTTCCTTCCTCTCCGTCTCGCTCCGCCTCGAGACCTACTGCAAGACTGATGTCAGCCGGTGGGCATCGATTATGGTCATCCGGCGACGGGTCGAATGGGAACGAAACACATCGTCGAGGTTCGATGCGCACGATGTGCACCGGCGGGCTGGAGAGGGCCAGCGGGCGTGGGGGAGCGTTGCACGACCCTGCGGGCTCATTGCGGCAGGTCGCCGGGTCAGGGAAGCCTCGTGCGAAGGGGATTGGTACAATATGATGTATCATATGCGGCAATCCGCACCAGCAGATATGCCTGATGCTCATGTATGTCATGTACCAGTATGTCGGTCATGTAGGGCCAGAAAGGGCCATAGCGGGGCACTGCATAGCAGGACGCTGGCGGTGGGAGGAAAGCCCCAGTCCAGCATCGCGTCGATCAAGCGGTTGCGTGCATGCCGCCTATGGACCCTCCCGACGCAGATGACTTGAAATAGCTACAGTACAGCGGGAGGGGAAAAAGAAAGGAGCCCTGACTGTCGGGATGGCGTTGGATAGCACGTCCTTGCTCGCTCTTTTTGTTTTTGTTTTTGGATCGTCCGACGCTCGTGCGTTTCTATGCCGAGGGCTTTCGTATCCGGAAGAGCAGGAGACGAGGAGATAGGAGGGCATGCAGGACGGGCAAAGGACAAGACGAGTCAACGTAAGTCCCTCTCCGTCTCGTGCCTTTTTTCGACCAGCAGCGGAGGAGACCATCCGTGTGTTGTAACACGAGCCAAGGCACGCGCCGCTAAGGCCGCGCCTCTCTCCGAGGCATCTTCATCTCCTGTGCAATCTATGCGGGCCAGAGGGTGGCGGGGCGCGTGGAGGGCACTGAGGTCGAGTGGATGGAGATTCTCCAGCAGGACTTTGCTCCAGGATGAGAAGGCCCGCATGGCTGCTGTGCGCAGTGTATGGATCGTGAAAGCATAAAAGGTAACAGTAATGTTGCGGTGGCATGGGCTGCGCAAAGTCCCCGGGGGGCCTATCCTCGTATCGCCGTGCAGCAACTGCATGCAGCACCGAGCGGGAGGCCAGGATTGCGATTCTTCCTTCGGGCTTCGAGAAGGACGAATGCGGTGAGGGGCTGCCAAGAGCCTGCTTTGGGGGCGATTGTACGATGGGCGCGCGAAGCGTGTGTATGAGAGCGAGGAAGAGGCGAGGCTCGGGGATGGGAGTCGTAGTCGTAGAAGGAGAAACACCACCTCCAACAAAGAAAATGGAGACTATTCCCGGGTGCCACCATCACCACGATGCTGTAAAAGTGTACGTTTCTAGCTTTGTCGCCGCCGAGACGAAACATCTGTGTTTTTTTTTTTTGCACCCTCGCTGCCTGCGTCCCAGCTGGATGGATCGCTATGCAAGAGCCACCGTCCCATCCCACCCCCTATCGCGCATACTTCGACCGTACCCGCACTGGCAGCACCAACCGCAACATCCTTATGCCCGTACGGCCTATACCCCCCCCCTTCTACAACATCGCTCAGCACAAGTCCGCGTGCGTGCCTTGCGCGCCCCATCCGGGCGACCACACCCTCCTCCGTCCCATCACGGCGAGCCTGCGAGGTGCAGCTCATCACAACCAGCGAGGGCCAGCGAGTGGCAGCGACTGCAGACCCAGCTTCGTTCCTGACCTGAAACGGTCGGCGGTCGACGCGCTGGGACCAAAAGGGAGCAGATCGCAACTGGATCGGCCTGGGGAGACAGCGCGGCGGTGCGGCAGGTCCAGTCGATCCGTCGGAAGCTGGCGAAACACTGCACAGACAAAAGACAGCGCGCCCTCGTATCGCCATTCGGACATGCCTCGGCCATCCCTCGTAAAGTCCCCCAGCCAGTGCCGTCGTCATCGTCAAGAGCAGCGCCCATCTTTAATTGCTGGCTATGCCCACTGCTGGGCCGCTCAAGCCGTGCCGCCCTACGCAGCAGCAGCCCTCCTCGGATTCGAAACGGGAGCGTAATGGCGCAGACAAGCACCTCTGGGGACGCGGGAGTCCCATTGGCGCAATGATGCCCGTTTGACTGGGTCGCCCAGAGCCGGCGAGCAACGACGTCACCGGCGGGGGATCCTGGACGTGCCGGCATTTCAGTGCTATCGCTGAGGTGACATGGCGCCACCGCGAGAGAGACCCAGACGAGGGCGAGGGTGATGATGGCTGGCGGTGCTGGACGGCGCTGCTGGACAGGATGTACTGTACAAGTACGAACGAGAAAGGGAGCGCGCACTAGCAAGCAGGACGGAAGGGGGTTACAAAGTTACGAAGTCACGAAGGTACTCGTATATGGCCCAGGCAAGGCATCTATACGACCATTATACTACTTGTATGCACATCTAGCTGGATCCATTCTCCCGCCAGGGACAGCAGGAGATGAACACAATAGGAGTAAAACACCAGAGATCTCTGGCGGCGAAGAAGCGCCGGTTGGGCCGCGGCATCGCTCTTCCCCCTGCCCCCCTAGGGAGGCAGCGAGAGCAGATGAAGGGCAGCGGTGTGATGGAAGGAAAAAAGGTTCGAAGGCGGTGTCGGGTCCTCCTCCTAGGTCCCAGTCGGACACCTCACGGTACTGGATCAATGGGGGTGCTCTCCCCTTCCCTCTTCTTGCGGATCCGGTCATAAAGGTGCGCACAACCACTCACCACGGGGCAGTGATGTGACGCGGTGACGCTGAGACGAGGCTGGTGAGCGCTCGCGGAAGGATTGGCTGGCGCCCTGGGCAAGAAGTGTTCACGAGACTCGCGTGGTCTAAATACAGCTACAGATACAGGAGAGCAGCATGTAGCCCAGCAGAGAGCACGGCGGTGTGGTGCTGGGGCCGGGAGTTCGGGGGGTCAGTCTGTCATCAGAGGGCAACCAAAAGGGCGTTACGCAGAGAAAGAAGGCATGTGTGGGTAGGAGGAGGAAGACGAGGGATGGAAAGAAGGGGAGGGGGGTCCTTGACATAGGTACAACACGGCTACATTCTTACCTACATAGGCGTCATTGTCCTCTGGGCGAAAACATGAGGCCCGTATGGTTTCCTTCCCTCTCGACCATCCTCCGCGCTGCTATAGCTGCTTGAGCTCTTTGTCCTGGACCACAACGACAGCTGTTGCTGCACCTCGGCCGGCTCTCCTCTTCTTTGATCTTTTGTCCCTCGTACGGAAAAGCGTATAAGGTAGGTGGCACGTCCCTCTATTCCCACCAGCATCGCACATACGTCAACGCGATTAGATCTGACGGATTGGCAACTCGCAGCGCCGCCCAGGTTTCGCCCCGTCGCTCTGGTCTCCGCCCTGTTCTCTGGCCAAGCTGCGCAGATCATCATCAGCATCAGCCCATCGCGCGCTGGCAATCTGCCTTCGTCTCTCTCTCCCTCTCTCAGTCTGCCTCGGTGCTCTTCTGCTCCTCGCCCCCGGAAATTCGCCCCCGTCGAGCTCCTTGGAGCAGCGCAGTCTTCCCCTTTTGAACGGCGATTGACATTACCCTCAGACAGGATCGCGCCCCCTCCAATCTCCAGGCCGGGGACAGGACTCTTAGTGCCACCCGAGCATCCCAGCCCTTTCGTGCCTGTTTCCACTGTGACGTCCGCCCGTTTTTTTCCTTCGTCCCACCACGCGGGTCCCCCAATTAATCCCTTCCCTCTGCGCCGGCCCCCTGGAGTGCCGCTAATTGTCGATTCCCAGGCGGCGAGTGGATGGGGATTTGGTGGATTAGGCTTCGACGGTGATTAGGGAGAATTCATGTTAATGGTGGATTGGGATTGGCACTTGGCCGATTTGCCTTCACTCACTTTCTGGCCTTAATCTCCTCTGCTCCCGCCGCCAAAGAGCAAGACAGTCAAAACGAAAGAAAAAAAAATTTAACACGACCGCTGGCAGCCACGACTCATAATAATATCAACCACCCCCCTCCCTCTGCATCCACGACGACTTTTCTACTTCTACGCCTCCGCTGGGGCATTATTATCTTCTTCTCTTAAAATCTCTCTTAAAGACATACGACTTCTTCTTCCCCTGCTCCATTCATCAATCGACAATCCTTCTCTCGAAACGAAACAAAATCTACGAACTAACTACGCTCTCTCTCTCTCTCTCTCTCTCTCACCCTCTCTCTCTCTCCACCCGGCCGGTCCCCAGGGTAATATCAATCCCTCACCCCCGCGTCCCAATACCTGCCCTCCACCCTTCGCGGGCACCACGATCTTCCTGAACTGGCCGCCTGCATCTGCGATCGCTCCGCTTGATGCAGGACGATCCAGCTTATCCTCCCTCGCCGCACCACCTGACGACCGCCCAGAGGAACCGCTGCTGCTGCTGCTGCTGCTTGTCCTGCACCTGCTCCTTCTCCCCCGTCGGCGCGCATCGCATCGCATTGCCCCGCCCTCTGTCCTGGCCCCCTCCCCTGGCTTGCAGACAAACAATCTGAAGAGATGCGTCCAACCACCGCCAGCCGCCGTCTCTGCTAGAACTCTACTGCCCATATAAGCCTGCCGGCGAGGCTGCGCTGCTCGGCGCGCAATTGCAGAAGAGAGGGCCCGCCTCAAGCAAAACCCACCACTTCTCTCCTCCGCCATGTCGAACCTCTCCACTCCCCCATCTCCCATTGGAATGACACTCTCCTCCATAATGTCTGTCACCCAACCGGCTCCTCCTTCGACCCGCCAACCCTTCACCAAGCCGAGCCATGTCCAGACCTCCTTTCCTCCCGTCCTGTCGGCCTCGTCCCTCCCCGCGTCGGCCATCAGCGCCTCGTCCGCCGCGACGTCGAGCTCCCCTCAGAACTCCCCCGTCATGTCCCCCGAGATCGCCCAGCTCACGACGAACAATTCGTCCCTGCAGGCGTCCCCGGACGGCCTGCGCGGCCGCGATGCTGAGCTCCCCCCGCCCTTCGAGCTTCCCGAGTCCATCGAGGCACGCAAGCCAAGCCAGGGCGCCATGAGCGAAGCCGTGGCCATGAGCAAGTCCCCCGGCCTGATGCGGCGCCTGTCCAACAGAGCCACGCAGTTTGCAGGCCGCCGGAGGCAGTCCTCGGCCACGGCCATGAATAGGGAGCATAGCTCAGGCCCGGTCATCAGGCGGAGGAGTGACAGCACCAACACCGCGCCGGAGTCTGCCAAGGGCTCCCTCTTCAACGATTCAGACGACGACATGTATAGCTCACATCCAGAAGAGCCCACGGCGCTGAGCCTGGAGTTTGGCGACTACCCCAGCACCACGGCGTCCGTCTCGTCAGGGGCGACGAACAGCCCCGGTCCGGGACCCGTCATCCCCGCCATCTTGCTCCAAGGGACGGTCATGACCAAGGTCACCAAGAAGAAAAAGGCGCTCGTGACGCTCGTCTTGGAGAACGAGGCAGCCAAGGTCTCCTGGGACAAGAGCCGGCCATCGAAGGCCTTCTACATCGACGATATCAAAGACATCAGGGTGGGCCGGGACGCAGAGAACTACCGGCGAGAGTTTGGCGTGCCCGATGCTGACGAGCCGCGCTTCTTCTCCATCCTGTACGCTGTGCCGGACAAGTCCAAGGGTCGGTCACAGAAGATGATGCACCTGATCGCCAAGGATGAGCCGACCTTTGATCTATGGACTACGACGCTCGACGCCATCTCGAAGCACCGCCAGGATCTCATGGCATCCCTCTCCTCCTTCCATGACAAGGCGGTGAGAGCTTACTGGCGGACCGAGATGAACAAGCAGTTCCAGGATAAGCCGCATTCCGAGGATGAGGAGGAGATAGACATCACGGGTGTTGAGAGGATGTGTCGGTCCCTCCACATCCACGGCTCCTCCAATTACCTCCGCACCAAGTTCCACGAGGCTGACACCAGCCAGACAGGGCGCCTGAACTTTGCAGAATTCCAAGAGTTCGTCAGACTCATGAAGCGCAGGGAAGACGTGGGGGAAATATACCGAGAGCTGACCTCAGAACTGGACAAGGGTCTGACTGTGGACCAGTTTCTCTGCTTCCTCCGGGATACCCAGGGCGAGGATGTTGGCACCGATCGGTCTTACTGGGAGGGTGTCTTCGCCAAGTTCGTGCGCCGATCCAAGTCCAAGGAGCAGGCCCTACAGGATGCTCTCGATGGCGAGGCCGCTCGCATGAATGAAGCCGCGCTCACGGGCTACCTGATATCCACCTTCAATGTCCCTCTGACCGCCACACCTGCCGAGTACTCCCTTAACCGGCCACTTCACGAGTACTTCATCTCTAGTTCGCACAACACCTACCTCCTTGGTCGCCAAGTAGCTGGGCAATCGAGCGTCGAGGCTTACATCTCCGCCCTCAACAAAGGGTGCAGATGCGTGGAAGTGGACTGCTGGAATGGCAGCGAAGGTCCCGTCGTCATGCATGGGAGGACGCTCACCAGCCAGGTGTCGTTCGCCGATGTCATGTCGACGATCAGCAAGTACGCTTTCGTCAAGACGCCATACCCTCTGTGGATATCGCTGGAGGTCCACTGCAATCCACAGCAGCAAGCCATGATGGCCCAGATCATCAGGGACACGTGCGGCTCGAAGCTCGTGACAGAGCCGCTCGACGCCTCGGCTGAGCAGCTCCCCTCACCATCACAGCTCCTGAATCGCATCCTGATCAAAGTTAAGAAGCCACGGTCGCTCGAAGAGACGAGGTCGCTGGAGCAGTCCACGGGACGAAGCCGGGGCAGCAGTCTCAGCTCCCCATATTCCCGGCCTCTCCAACTCGATAACGCCACGATCCCGTCAGGATCTCTGCCCGCTGCTTACTATGCCCGGTCGCCTCAGGTCCTCCGTCGGACCCCCACTACTCCGGCGAGCGATGGGCAGGAGAGCTTGACCAGCAGCGCCAGCGACAGCGAGGGCTTGGCCGACGACGTGGCCAAGGCCAAGGAGAGCCGTCGTAACAACAAGACCAGTAACATCATCAAGGTCCTGGGCGAGCTCGGAGTATACAGTGCCGGTCTCAAGTTTCACGGCTTCGACAGCCCGGAGAGTAAGACGTATAATCATATCTACTCGTTCATGGAACAGACCTTCGACAAGAATAGCAGGACTGCGGACGATAAACGCGCCGTCACGAGGCACAATATGCGGTACCTGATGAGGGTGTATCCCAACGGTTGGCGGGTAGCGTCGACGAACTTTGATCCCATCAAGTATTGGAGCAGAGGCGTTCAGATGGTCGCGTTGAACTGGCAAACCTACGACCTAGGCATGCAGATCAATGACGCCATGTTCGCAGCCGGCACTGATCAGACGGGCTACGTTCTGAAGCCCAGCGAGCTGCGAGAGATCAAGGTGATCCCCAACGTCCCAGAGGAAGCTGGCGAGGGTCATATCAAGAGGGAGCGCAAGAACGTGAACTTCTCGATCGATGTCATCTCGGCCCAGCAGCTCATGAGACCGAAGGGGCTCGCACCGAACCGAAGCGTCGACCCTTATATAGACATCGAAGTCTACCATGCAGATGACAAGCTGAGGGAGCACAAGGGTGTGGTTGGCGAGGCTGGTGGTCTAGATGCATCCGGCAAGGATGGTACATCTATATTGGGCGTACCACATAAACTACGAACACAAATCGTCCACGAGAATGGCTTCAATCCCATCTTCAAAAGGCAGTTTAATTTCGCCCTCACCACGCGGTACCCCGACCTCGTATTCGTCCGCTGGTCGGTCAGGTGCTCACCTGACGGCCAGAACTACAGTGATCGCGGCCCACCCCTAGCTACATACACGGCGAAGCTTACCAGCCTCAAGCAGGGTTATCGCACCCTGCCCCTCCTCGACTCGAACGGCGACCAATTCCTCTTCTCGACGCTTTTCTGCCGCATCAAGGTGGAGCCTGCCACCAGCATCTATGTGGACAGCCCGCCCGAGGCTCCGGAGAGCGTCGGCGTCTTCAAGACCATCGGTAGGACTGTCTTCAGCCGCACCCCAATGTCGCCCAAAACCCCCCCTGAGAGCAGCTACGAGAAATAAAACGGCTTCTCCTCTTCACTTCTACTGTACACTTCCGGCATCGCACCTTTTGAGTTTTCGAGCAAAAGTCTCAAATCATTCTCGAGACTGGCTCGCGTGACGTCTCTATCATCATCCGGATATGCGTCGCCTTATCCAGCATGCTTCTCCTTTCCTCATCGGCAGCATTCATCATCATTGGAATGGGATATCATCATCATAATCATCATCATCATATATAGGAGGAATACAAAAGTGGCTCGCGCTGCGTCTTGCATGAAGGTTTTTATTTGCTTTTTTAGCTAGCATCGCATCTGCATCGACATGTCATGTTGGGGTTTCATATTCCCCTCAAATCTCCTGGGCTAGCTTTCTTCTTTTCTCTCACGACAGCTGCGCTGCTCGCTCAACCGCTTTTGCAAACCTTTTGGCGGCATTTTGCTTCTTATTTTAAAACGACATGTCACATTGGGGCTGGAGGAGATCACCTCTTCCTTATCCCCATCTAGCCAGGAGTTTCTTACTAGGCACGGTGCACTGGCGCTCGGAATTACCTCATGTGCCCCAGTTTCTCTTTTCTTATGTCTGGCAACTTTTACTGATCCGGTTTATATCATTGCTGGGATATTTTTGGGAGTTTATCGCAGAAACTCGTTTTCATACGATCGCTTAGGCTTGATCGACATATTGCTGCATTGGGAGGAATTGGATTTTGCTTGGGATGGGATGGGATTTTAGAATTTTTTGTTTCTGAATGGTTGGACGGTCGGGTTTGCATGGAAGGGAGAGGGGGAGGGAGATTGGGGGAAAGGATTAGGGACGAGGTAACAAGACTAGCATGAAGAAGAGAATGTAAATGAAGTGATGAAGCTGTATGAAACAATTCCGGAACATTCACACGTGATGTTGTGACAGGTTATGGTCTGCCTGTACAGCCAAAAATTTTGGGGCTTGGATGTACATATTCTGTGTCATACAAGCACAGGTACGCAGGTTATTTGTCCCTCATAAAAAGTGTAACTGCCCTGTCTGGCCTTCACGTCCATGGTCCTCTTAGAAAGGCCACTTCTATTTATCTAGTTATATCCTTCCCAAAAATACCCTTAGACACCTCTAGAATCGCTTGACTTTTGTACCGCTAATTATTTGAGCTCTATTCGTCTTCATCTTCATTTTACACCTTATATCTATATTATTCAGATCGCTTGTATTTATTCCCATAGCACTAAAATAAGCCCCTTTTTTAAGCGAAGTGGGTAAATATCGCCCTTGCTGTGGACTTTATAAGTCAGGGAAGTGAGGTATTTCGATACTGTATGATATATAAACGGATGAATTTATCGCACTGAAATTTGGAACTTGTGAGGGGAAAATTTAGTACATTCTTTTGAGGAGGTCGGGTGTTGGTGAATCTGAGGACTTTGTTTCTTTTGTTGGGATGGAGTAAGGCGGCGGAAGGTGGGAAGGGGGGCGCGGTGCGCGCGGGTAAGTTAGGCAGTAATGTAGAGATAGATTACACACGATATCGGACGAGGATAGAGATTGATATGGGATGAACGAGGAGACAGTTCTATAGTTATTGCTACCTGGTCTATATTGATGAGTGTTAAGCCAAATAGGCTCTAATTCGTGATCTAGAAACCCAATAAATACTGTATCTGAATGAGTGTACATGTACATCAAATGAAGAGCCAGTGACCTCGTACAGTGTGACTGGGGTATATATCTATCGTACAAAGTGTGCTAATGAACTTTCTCTGTATCTCCGGGACGAAAAAAGCCGCCGGGAGGAGCGGTGGTTGTCGTGTCTCTCGTGCTAGAACGCAATATATGTACTTTACGGTATGTTAAAAATATCCGTTGAGCGTCCGCATCAGTACTTTTCGTGCGTAGATTTTAGTTATATATTGGACGGCGTAGGGGAAGTTCCCTCTTCCTCTTGCTTGAAAATTTCGAATAGGGCTCGAGGGCTTAGGCTTCGAGAGCACTAAAAGGCCGAGATTTTGTATAGTGTTTTCTTACACGTCATCATGCTGGGACTGATCTATTGGCATATTGAGTGGAGAGGGAAGCGCTCCCGGTCTGCGGTGTGTAGAGGACACAAAGCAAGCTTGTAGATGTCTGATGAGCCGGTCTACTCGAAGAAATCTAGCGAAAGCTAATGCTCATCTTCTTGTCAAGCACCTCCGCTAGGAAGGTGGCCTGTTGGATGCCGAGCTCATCACCGATCAATTTCAAGTTGCGCGCGACGTATCGCCGGGTCGCGTCTGTGGTGACGTTCATGACGCCTGCGTACCACAGCGGCCAAAGGATGAAGTACGGGCCGGACATGCGCATAGGTGTGCCCGCAGGCCCTCGTTCTGGCTTCCACGGACCTATGAACGGTTGCGGGGTTGGGTAACGATTGAGCCGCGAGACGTACCCTAAATGTTGGGGCACAGAGGCGAGAATGTCGGCTTGCATGTTACACATAATATCAGTGCTTAGCTGGAGCTGCGCTGTGTGGGATGGGTCGGTAAGTCGAGGAGGATGTTCGAGGCTGGCTGCCTGGATGGTTTCGTGAATTCTTTCGTGCAACAGGCAACGGAAGCAGCGCATTCCGTTCCAAATTTGAGCGACCCAGTTGTCATGATAGACGTGATAGCAGCTATTGTATAGCAGTTCAGGCTCGGCTTCGGTAAAAACGGTCTCGTACTCCCAGGTATCGCATGGATTTTCGAACGCGTCCTTCAGCATGCAGTCGAGCTCTAGGCCACGAGTGATAATGGTATTGGAGTCATCGAGCGTGCCATCGCAGATGCTGGCGTTGTAGGCGGTAAACTCCATCATGACTTCCTGGCAAGTGAGGCCTGGGCTGAAGAATGGAATCATTTCTCTGGCCTCTCGCGTCCACTCCATGATGTAGTCAGGCAAGGGGATGTTCTTCTGTACAGATGTGACCAGCAGCATCGACACCGTCTGCAGGAATAACTGCCGTCCTTCCATCGTGCTTATCTGTTCGCGGCCCCGGAGCTTGAGGAGTGCAGACGCGCCAAAAATGTGATCGGCCCACGCCTTCAACGATTTCTGATCTGTGCCAGTGATCGCCTCATAGATGCTGAGTATATGTATGGAGATCAGAGTAGAGTCCCTCGTGACCAGAATAGGAGATCGGAGAGCTTCGTTTGTCGCCCGGAGCGCCTGCACGTATTGATACTGCGC
This sequence comes from Oidiodendron maius Zn, assembly GCA_000827325.1. Lineage (NCBI taxonomy): Eukaryota > Fungi > Ascomycota > Leotiomycetes > Myxotrichaceae > Oidiodendron > Oidiodendron maius. The sequence goes on along the minus strand of KN832873.1, from coordinate 1,172,640 downwards.
ATGTTTCATCAGCGAGGGAGCGTACACAGAATGTGAATAACCGGCGAGCCCGACCGCCTTAATGCCCGAGAAGAGGTACTCGGGCAAGCTTCCCGTCATCTTGTGCAGTATGGCCATGTGCCCAATGGAAGGGCCTCCATCAGGAGCCATCACATAGTTATTGAAGAAGAAAGCTACTGCGCGCTCCTCTATGGTGGGAGCGAGGTTGAGGCGCGGCAACGTGGTCGTGTCGCTGAGCACAAACTCTATGCCATCGTCCTGATCTGTGCTGCTCTTCTCGGAACTGGCTGCCGACTTAGCAGCAAAAGTAAGCTTCTGGCTGCTGCGGGCTTCTCTCGCCTGGAACTTCCGCACCACCTTGCCGCTCTCATCCTTGAAAATCACGTCCTCCAGCTTACGGTAGCCGGGACACTTGCGGCGGGCATTGACACATTGGCCGCATCCTTCGGGATTCTGATCGCACTGTAAGGAGTCAGAGAAACGATTTGGCAGAGGACCGTGCCAGATACAAGATGCTTTTGGCGTGCTTTCCAGTCTCGAAGCAGGAAGGGATATTGCTGGTTACTACTCACCCTTGTCTTCCTCACGCGACATGCATGGCAGCTACGTGAGGGCTTTCCACAGAAGACCATGATCAAACTGGCTCTAATAGACCTCGAACCTTTGGAATATTGAAGCTACGTCGTACACCCCTCTTTTTGAATCTCCCGAGCCCCTGAGAAGCGTGACAGCCCGACGGCGGTAGCCTATGGACATTGCCTGTGTGGCTTAGATTCAAGGAAGGCAAGGGGTTCGGCATTGGCCGAAGGTGTAAGCAATGTATAAAGGCTTCAAAAACCCACAGAGGGACTGACGACGCTGTGCAGATAGGATATTGGGGCGCCAGATTGGGTGATTTTTGAAGTTCACACAACCATGAGGTTTAAAGCGTCCGAAGCCCCACCGCTGCTGAGCCACTGTAGCCTTGCGCTAATCCCAACCAGGACCCGGGCAAATCAGCCTTGTCGAAGCGACGCTAGTCTGTATTCGGGTCATCAAGATGTTCACCAATCATCAACGGCCGGCAAGGAATATCTTGCCGTCCCGCGTTTTGGTGCTCGCGCATTGCGACTCCATCGGGTAATGGCCTCTGCTGGATCGTGGATGCGAAAGTGGACTGGAGGCTGGCCGGCGAGGGTTTTAGGCAGTAGCTATTCTTCTACGGTATGGACAATATTATATATCTCAGCTTTACCTTTCGGGTGTATGGTGGGATGAATACTTCACTTGTTTCGTTCTGAATTGATTTCTTCCATGGCGTATTTGCTGTATAAACACATCAAGGCCAAGCGAGCTGCCAGTGCCGCGGGCTCTGGCCTTGCACAGGAAAAACTTGCGAAGGAAGTCAAGTTGTGCGATCACCGGAGAGATATCAGCCTCGACACTCTTGGCATGCCCGCAGACATATCAGACTTTGCAACTACTCCTCAACTCAAGGACGAGAGCCCAAAGGGGTTGGCTGTGGACAAGACCCAAGCAGCCGCTGGAGAAATTGGCCCTTGCCAGCAGTGCAAGCACGAAAAACGAGCCGCGAGGATATACCGATGGAAGCTGATAGCAGGGCTCTTCTTGCCTTTCACCGTTCAAGCACTCGACGTCACAATTGTGGCTGGAGCCCTCCCCTTCATCGCCTCAGATTTCCGTAAGTGATTGTATCCTCCCCCTCGATATATTATATCTGACGTTCCTCAGACGAGCTCTCCCAGCTGAATTGGATCGTGACCGCGTTCAACCTGACATCTGCAACCTTTATCCCGGCATGGGGCCAGGTAGCGGATGTCTATGGTAGATACGCCGCTTTGCAAGTTGCAATCATATCTATGCTGATTGGCAGTGCATTGTGCGCTGGGTCACCTGTTACAGCCTTCCCAATGCTACTGTTTGGAAGAGCCCTTCTAGGCATGGGCTGCGCCGGGCTGAACATCGTGACGAGAACCGTGTTGGCTGACAAGGTCACCCTTGAGGAGAATTCGAAAAACAACACGATCTTCACCCTTGTTGCTGGTATCGGATACGGAATCGGTCCCACGATCGGCGGTTATCTGACCTCGGTCTCTTGGAGATGGGTTTTCATCATCAACATTCCCCTCGGTCTTATCGGGATGGTTGGAACCCATTTCGTTCTAAGGCCAGAGCTCCTTGGTCCCAAGCCCATAATTCGTTCAGATGGTATGGAGGATGATCGGCCCCCAACTTTCCTCAGAAGATTAGCTACCATTGACATTGGAGGCCAATTCTTCTTCCTTTTCGGTATGGGCCTTCTACTACTTGCTGTCACGTGGGGTGGCTCGTACTATGCTTGGCCAGATGTCAAAGTCCTCGCTCCACTGATCATTGGTGCCATCATGCTTGTATGCTTCGTGGTATGGGAGTTCTTTATGTCACCTGGTCATTATCTAGCAAATCAGTTTCCTTATCGGAAGGCAATGATCCCTTTAAATGTGCTGGGCACAAGGAACGCGGGCATTATCATTTATGTTAATTTCATTACCGGCATGGGTGAGTTGAGTCGTATACCCTGTGTGAGCTGTTACACTTACATCTCTACTAGCTATGTACGCCGTATTCTACTTTGTCGACCTCTACTTCACGCTAGTTCTCCAATATGGCCCAGGAAAGTCAGGCACTAATATTATTTTCTACCTTCCTGGTCTTGCCGGTATGACCATTTTGCTTCGCATATTTGCCTTGCTGCTAACATCAACCTCACAGTCGGGACCTATCTTGCTATTTTCTTCCTCAACTTCTGGCCGAGACGGACTTTCCCTCCCTTATTTATCGGCACGCTCGTTGAACCAGTTGGTATGACACTCCTGGCGCACGCCTTGACTATTAAGTCCGAAGGTTTAATATTCGGCATGCTGGCCCTCACTGGCGTCGGCACTGGTATTCGCCTCATGCCAGGCACACTGCACGGCGTCGCCTATCACCCAAACAACATTGCACCTATGGTCTCCCTGCTCCTACTGGCGTCTAGCATGGGCGGCGCACTTGGATTAACAGTCATGGAGAACATCTTTAATGGCCACCTCAGCCATGCGGGCTTCAACTTCAGCTCCTCAAACCTGGCAAGTCTCGATGCTGTTGCTGGCTTGGATGATGCGACTCAGCAGAGACTGGTGGATACGGCGAAGAGAGCTATAGTACTAGCATTCTACGCCATCACCTCATTCCTTTGGCTCGGCATGGTCTCCATGATAGGGCTAGGGAATGTGAGTATTGGGAAGAGGGCCAATGGCAAGAAATCTCAAGACAAAGTCTGGATGGGCGGCTATCTTGTAGGACTACTGGCGCATCGCAAGAATGGTTGGGGGGTTGTGGATAAGGATGGCCAGTTACGACCTGCTGAGATGTAGGTGCGAATTTAAGCGGGAATCCGAATAATATAGATGGGTAAGGTGTTGGGGGGGATTTCTATATGGATAGACTACATTTTATCTTGTTTTCGCTATACTCTGTACCTCGATACCAGTTTTAGCGCCTGCGCTTTTCTTATTACCACGAGAACCTATCCTCATCTAGTAATTTGGACAAAATAATATAATCATAAGTTAAACACCTTAGCCTTTGTCCTTCATCGTTTCAAGCTCGAATACGTCAAATTTACCACCTACCATTCGTAGAGTAGTTATCCCGAAGTCACGCGGCTCGATTTCTGAAGCTAAGGGTCACGCCTCCCCCTTTATCCCATTCCAACTCACCGAAGACGTGGTTGGCCATTTTTATGCATTTCTGTCTGCTGCGGAAAATCATAAGTCCGATTTAGACACTGAAAACCCCAGACTTTTAAATCCTGCATAAGGGTGTCTGTAGGAAGCGGCTCAGAAATTTAATCAAATTAATGTACTTCAGTTTTATTGTTTTAGTTGCAACGTCCTGAGGCCAATAGTTTGTTTGGTGATGGTTACTTCTTTTTCTTCCTTTTAGAGGCTGAGCACGGCCTTCATTGTTGTGCCGATCTTACTTGCTCAGCCTCTTCGTCGGCGCTGTCCGGTTGCCACGCGGCACTAAATAAGATTTCGATGATAGGACGATTTTACGAGGAAAGTAATATAGCTTGGATAATATATGGTCTGCTGAGAAAGACTACGATTCCGCCTTGAGTCGGAAGAGGCTGGGTAGCGTAGAGGTGTCATGACTAAGCTCTTGCAATTTTGGTTGGAGGGACTTCGGAAAAAAGACATTCATTTTCCTTTTATACTTGGAGTAATGTTATGTATATCCACATGTGTTGGTACACGCTTGAACCTATCCCACCTCTCCCAGATGGAATCTATCTTGTGATAGAATTACTTCATCCAATCCTGGTATCTAATTTTTGCATCTCATGCCTCCGAAGATAGCCCTTAACTCTCGAAAGGTAGACTATTATTTACACAAACATTTCAGCAGCATGGAGATTAAACCTGTAACCTCGTCCTGCTGGTTATTCTGGACTTGCTGACCGCTCTGGTATTGAGGTTGGTGAGGAGCCTGGTAGCCTTGCTGAGGGGCGGAGTGAGGTTGCTGATGGCTACCGTGCTGTCCACCATACTGTCCACTATGACTAGGTGGCATCACTGCCGGCCCGCCTTGGAGATTGACATACATGCGTCCTTCATTCTCCTCGGTAGCGTATTGCAGGCCGAGTTCTTGGCACACTTGTTCGACGCGGGGTTTGATCTTCTGGACATGGTTCACCGAGTGGTTTCCTTTACCAACGATACTATGAGATAGTTAGTAAGACTATTCTTCAGAGCTCATACGTAAAGCCGCATATCCAAAGAGGAGCCAGATCGTAGGACTGAAACACTATTGACCTAAAGGCCGTGAAGTAAAATAAAAGTGAGAGACTTACACATGCAGGCCCCGCTGTCCCTGCTGCTGCGCATATTTAATCCGCTGCTCTAGAATCCTCTCGGCCTCCTCCACAAACTGCCCGTGTAGGTCGATGGTATCCGCATCTACTCTCCCAGGAGCGTTATTCTCGCGAAAGATGAAGTCGGACGCCTGCTGGTTGTACGCATCCATCTGGGCTGCGTGCTTCTTCCCCTCCTCAGACAGATGGTGTGCGGTAGCACCATCCCCACGCTCGTATGCCTGGTGCGCCTGTATGTGCGTTAGAGTGTGTGGCTGGATGGTGAATTTGGGTTCGGGACTAACGAACCTTGTCTAAGCAGCTGCTGCGCTTGCCAGCTTCCTGGCGCGCGAGGTTGCGAAGGCGGTCATACTCTGCTTCGGCGTCGCTGCTCTGGGAGTGATTGAAGGCTAGTAGTGTCAATTGTCAGTATCCTTCCTATCCATGTGCAGATCTGAGGGGCCGGTGGCGGAGAGGTACCTTTCCCGCCGAGGTGGTCCATTTGGTACGATACCGCAGCCATCTTTGCGACAATGGGAGAATGAGCGTGAAGGAGGGGAGAGAGCAGGTGGGCAGATGCACTTCCGGAGGAGGATGGCCGGCAATTGAGGTTTATGTGCAGAAAGATATCAAGCAGATATGTGGCACTGCTTGGCAACTAGGGAATCTAAGGTCTGCCTTAGCCTCTATCTTTGCGGAGTCGCCCAGGGGCTCGGGTCAGGGGTGTTCTCTCAGCCTCGCCACCCGCTGCCCGAGGCTGTTGGATGCAAGTGGGATCAAAAGTTATGGAATAGTACACAGATGAAACTATTGCCATTTTAACCTCTGATATCCCAAGACTGGCACTGGACTTCCAAGCAGAAGCGAAGCTAATCTGTGATTATGACTGCCAAAGAGGATAAATACCAGTCACGTCAGCGAGTTGCGAGGTATGAAGCAGGTATAACAATCTCTACAAGTCTCTCAGGCCGAATATTTAGATATCTTCAAATTTATTAACAGACTAGAGTCCTTTGAAATCTCGCAGACGCTTCCAGACAGTCCTCTCATCTTCCCACACAAACCAGCCCTAAATGCAGTCTGTTCCTCAAGGCAAAAAGTTGGCCGACGGAAGCTCCTCAAGAGGCATCTTCTCATTCAATACCCTTACGTATTGACTGCACATTTGAAAAGTCATTCATGCTCCTAATTAGAGGATTGAATTTGTGCTTCATAAATTTACTGCCCTCACACTGTCTTTAATTCTTTACCTTGAACCTCAATGGAAATGTATGCCTTTGTAGAGCGGTGGGTTCCTTTGGACGAGATAGAACCATCCTTAGCTCTGTGGCGTACTCCACCAGCGTGGCGATTGCCAGCTGGAAAGGGGTATTTGCTACTCTTGGTGAGTAGATACATGACTACCTATGAATGATCTAGAAGAACACGCCTTCCTTTTACAACCGCTGAATCAACAAGGCAATGCTATATGGGCTAAGTAGATGGCAGTGCGTCACAAACAATTTAAACGAATATGCAATAATACGCCGTTGTCTAATTCAGTGTCATCTAAGATCTCAGCTGTATTTAGGACTGCCATAGCGAGACACCTTCCTTGAACGAGATAGATAATCAACTCGGATCCTGGTACATCACACCTACAGTATCCCACATGGACAAGGATCGAGGATGAGAGGTTCAATAACTAAGGTGATTCATTATGCATTACAACAGCGGTGTGAAAGCGCAGCAGCGAAATATACAGAGATTTAATTCCGGCTGCTATGTCTGATGGATGGGACTCTTCGACTCTGCACTAACTAGAGTCTACCTCGGCATGCTTGAGCTACCAGTATCCTTCCATCACATTTCATACATAGGTCCGTGATTCGATGACAACAATGATGGAGCCAAGATCAGGTTCGAGGTATGAGTGCAACAACTATGGTATAATAAACGACCGCCGTATTTTTCAAGATGAACGCCATGGATCCGAGAATAAAAGGAAATGCTGCGCTTATACGCTGCGCCACACGTATATAGCTCGCCCATGCTCAAACGGGTGATTAGATAAGACCGCAGAGACGGAGGTTCTCCTGGATGATGATATCTGTGCGCGTTTGTTAGCCAAGCGTCACTGAAATAGGTTACGAGGTCAGGGTGCTTACCATTAACGGCTGCCATGACGAAGCGGATCTGGGTGGTGTCAGTGGCGCAGGTGAAGTGGGTGTATATCTGCTTTGTCTCGTGCTGGTTCAGGCTGACGAAGCGGTTCAAGATGTAGTCGCAGGCCAGAGAGTAGTCATCACCGCCTTCGTAGTCAGGGAAATAGTTCTTCATGGGGCTGACTGGGAGCTTCTCCTTGAAGCGATCAATCTTGTTCAGAAACAGGATGATGGAAGTCTTGATAAACCAGCGGGAGTTGCAGATGGAGTCGAAGAGGGTGAGGGCTTCTTGCATACGGTTGACAGTCTCATCCTCGAACAAGAGCTGATCGTACTCAGAGATGGCAACGAGGAAGAGGATAGTGGTGACGTTCTCAAAGCAGTGGATCCACTTCTTACGCTCAGATCGCTGTCCACCGACATCGAACATACGGTAGGTGAGGTCGCCAATAATGAAGGTGGTCTCGGTGATACCAGTGGTCTTTACACGCGACCGCAGGACATCCTGGTCGTTTGGCATGTAGTCGTGCATAGCGATGCGATCAATGTTGTCAAAGTAACTGGGGGATGCTGCGTTAGCGAAAGAAATCAATCCTAGGCAGGAAACTTCGACTTACTATCGGGCGGAGTCGTTGAGTTGGTACTCGCGTGATCGCTTGAAACAATCCTGGACACCGCGATCCTTCCAGAGCTTTGCAATGGCGTTGCCGACCTCTGGGGGAAGGTTGTCGCCCTCGATCTGTTGGGGCTGCATGAAGATGGTCTGGACGTGGTACTCGGCACGCTGGTCAGCCAGGGGAAGCTCAAGTGACTCCATGGCCTCGAGAATGACGCGCATGGACTGGACAGTGTTGCTGAAGATGATCTCTTTGAAGGACTCTCGCTCGTCGCGGGAGTACCCACCCTCGTGGATGAGCTTCATCTGCTTCAGAATCGTCGACTTTCCAGACTCACCCGCTCCTGTCTGCCGGTTAGCACGGCCCGACACACTCACCAGAGCACAGGGGATGGGACTAACCTAGCAGGAGCATCTTGATCTCGTTGCGCTGCAACATTTTATCACGCTTCAACTGGTTCTCGATCTCCTCATTCCTGAGCTTCCCCTCCTTCTCCTCAGTACTCATTCCGCAACCCATCTTGGCGGAATATATGGGGGATTCGGATGAGAATGTGGTTGTGTGGTGGTGATGGGGTTTCGAGAGTTAGGGTGGTGTGGTTATGGGCGGATGGTCGCCTCGTTGCTGAGAAATGCGATCTGGAAGTAGCTGACGGCTTAGCGAAGGTACAAGAGACTATGGTCATCTCACTCGAGCGACAAGAGCGGGTCAAGCCACGACAACTGTGTGCCCTGCAGGACAGAGAAGGAGATGATATGGAGGGAGCACAGCGCAGCTTGTCCCATCAAGAGTTCGAAGCGTGCGGGTGTGAATGAGGGCGATTCGGGAAGGCCGTGTCGGTCGCGCCAGAAGTGTTTGGGATGGGGATTGGCAGGACGGAGCTTCGGAGGGAAGGAGAAGCAGCTTACGAGAAGAAATCGGGGACTGTCTCAGGAATGCACAGCCGATGGACGACGCTCCCAGATGCAACAAAGGGGGATTGCGCGATGGGGTGGTAGTGGTGTTGGTAGCAGTAGTGAAGGGGAGTAGAGGAGGTTAAGGGTTGGAAATTGAGGAGAGAGGCTGGGGGGAGCGAGAGGAGGTGAAAGACGAAACAGATGCGAGTCGCGGCCTCAGGCGATCAGGAGATCCGGCATTCAATTCTTCTTAGCGAGATAATCTCTGGGCTGAAAAATGCTCAAAACGGAAGAGGGAAAGGAAGAGTATGGGCCAGGTTGCACGGATCCAGACATCTACCACATATATACACAAAAATTAAATATGGGCCTAGTCTCCCCTTCCACGACGTTTCTTGTTTCCTTGCCGGTGGAGCTCTCCCTCGTCCGGTCGTGGACAACGATCTCTGCGAGTCTCTTCCGCTGCCCCCCTAATACCATGTGTATCATGCCATGCCATGACGGCTCTGTGCAGCGGCGGTGAGGTTTCAGTCTAGAATCTTACAACATGCTGGATCTGCCGGGAGGACAGACGACAGCGTCCCTCTGTACAGACCCCAACCTGCACGCTGATCTAGAGGTCTTGCGGGATGCATTTTTTCCAGAAAGTCTTCTGCCACCCTACTGCTGTCAACCATCGGAGTCGCAGTTGTCAGCGCAATACGGGAAGAAAATCCAGAGTCGCATTGACCCGGGAGGGTAAAGCGCGTGATCAGGCAATAGGGGTAATTCGATAGTCGCGAATCCCTCCATCGATAGTCTTAGCCCAGATCCCAGCGCTGCTCTTGTCAATCCCTCGCATTCATAATCTTACTGCCATGCCTGCTCTCCACACAAACAATGGCGCATATCTACACGTCCTTAATGGAGCACAGGTCGATTTTTTGCAGTCCCGCCGCCGGCGTCATCTCGCTACCTTGTGCTCGTCTGCTATCCACAGCCATCTGCGCCTACTGCTGTGCCGCTTGGGGTTGTGCGCGGCATAACTCTAGTGAAACCTTGGTTGCTGCCCAAGCCAATGAGAGTGGCCTAGCCGATGAAATGCTGACGGCTGAGAGTCGAAGGACTTTGAAACTCCTGCTTAGTATCAGATCATTTCGGTGGGACTGTTTCAGGGTCTCTGTAACTCAACTGTCCCTATTTTTAACTTGCTTTCGACTTAGGTGAGCAAGAGTGTCGGTCTGGGGTTACTTCCTTTTTCCCTTCCAGAAGGAAGGGAAAAACATCTCTCCTGGCCCAAACATTCGACGGCAGTAATAGCAATCATCATAGACAGGGGTAGATGCTGATCCAATCCGTCTAGCACCGGGAGCTGTTGATGTGCTTTAGCCCCCCCCGGCAGTGGCGCACTGCACAGTGGGTAACCCTCTCTTACTTCCGTGTATTCACACGTGATAATGCACCTTATGCTTCTAATTAGTAGAGCTAATCGTAATTGATGTAATTAAGAGTCAAGCAAGCTTTCCAATAATAGTTGAGAAGTCGAGAAGTTTTCCTTCTAATGGCTGCATTTGCTACATGGGAACCATCTTCCGTTAGGCAACATCCCTAGGTTCTGCTTGAAGTAAGGGATCATGGAAATGCAATGATCATCGTCCGGTATAATCCCCTTCGTGTCTTGCTCATTGGCAGCCAAAAATCTTCTTAAGATTCTTAAATCTGTTGCAGCTGTATGCCATGTAAGTATTACCGTTTCACTCTGTGTTGCCGAAGCCTTTCTATCCAAGAGACGAAGAGACCTGAATCCTTTTCAGCGGACGCCTACCCCAATGAGAGTTCAATTCGGGTGGCGCAGAGTAAGGAAGAAAAGCCTCTTCGAGTCTGCTTTCCGTGTTTATGTAATGTTTAATCTACCGAATTATCAACTGATAAAAAAGTGGCCCAATGCGTTTCTGTGGTGCTTCATAGCCTCGAGAGCAAATCTCATTTCTTGGTTCTGCTTCCGTGTACTCCTAGTCCGGGCTAGATTTCCTTCACCATCATCTATCATTTGCATCCTATAACTGATTAGAATGATGGTTACGAGAGAAATACAACCAGGCGTACGATTTACACATAGTTTTATCACCACGGCATAGTGCTCTTGCCGGAGATGCTGCTCACAATTTGACGAGAGCCTCTTGAGAGTATCTGCAACTCGTAAATATGGATGGTTATCTCTATCTGAGTAGACACAATGACCTTGCGTCACAAAGCGCCTGTCAGATGCTGGGAGAATACACCCATACCCAGCCATTCACAACATACACATCTCCACGATTTCCTCTCTAGTCCGTATATAAACTGTATTCTGACTTCATGACGCATGCTTTATTTACTCTAGCAAGACGCACGAAGGGCGTTATCCTCCTCTCAAACTCATATGCTCTTTTGTACAGTGCACCGCTTCTCCCAAATCTATCCATCCCCTCTTTCTTGAAACTTTCCTACATCTCTTCACGGTCGCTGGATCCGGATACCCTCCTTCCCATGCCTCAAAAACGAGCTGTTGCACTCTTCATACGCTCGCCCCGCACCAAATCCCAGGCCGACCCATGCCGGCCAGGCCCTCCGCTTGAAGACGAGCACCGAGAAGACGACGCCGAAGCCCACGCCAATTGAGGACCGGATCAGGAGGGAGGAGAGACAGTGATCCCACTGTGGATTGACTTCTCAGCACATCTGCTGTACAGCGCAGACTACTCACCTGCGGGGGAAATATGGAGTGTTTTCGTTACGAACCTTCTCATTCAGTAGAGCTTCCGATAGAGGTTTGTTAGGACGCGACACCGCGGGTGGCGGTGGTGGAGAGTTCGTCGAGTCCGACATGATGAAATTAGCCTGCGCAGGATAATTAGTATGTAACAGTGTAAGGGCAGCTTCAGCGAGTGTCAATTGACCTACCGCAATGTGTAAAGAGAAGATGAGGGTTAATGCAGGGAGAGCTAGAACTGAGAGCATTTCAAAAGTGACGTTCCGCGCCTGGTTTTCCCGACGGGCGGGTCAGCTCACCGCTTATAGTTTGTTGCCGGAAGGGGAATAGTGTGAAGAAGTTCTGCCGGTGGCATGTTTTTTGTACTCGGGAATTTTTATATGGAGAGTGCGGAATAGTGAACTTTGACGCGAGAAGAAGGATTTAATGGTGAGTTTTGGTGATTTTTTCTTTTTCCGGGGCAATTGAATAATTTGTTTATAGGCTTCCAAATCCCGTGCTGCGCAGGAAAAACTTGCGCAGTTGGAGAAGGACTCTGCACCATTTGAAGATCAGCTTGTCGAAGCTGTCAAATTCGTTGGAACAGACGTGGATTATATTGGCAGATACAGTGCGGAAGGATTTGTTTCAGAGAAGCAGTCGAATGCAGGCACCTCCCATGGAAGAGAGGAGTGGCTGTTACGATGGCTCTTAAAGAGACTACAGTCTGCGAAAGATGATACTCCGAGGAAATCCCCCAACGCATGGCGGCTGCTCTGCCATGTCTCGAGAGCCATGCCTGTTGTTACTGCAGCCCGCATCCTCCAAGAGAAAAAATTCATGTCGATTCTACAACAGACATTGGAGGAGACAAAAGAGGCATATAGTACCAACGGAGATATAGGAAAGAAGTCATCTTCCAACTCCACAGAAGAAGGACCGTCTTCCACAGCGTCTTCTAAAGCATCGAGGAAGCGAAAGCGATCCGGAGAGCTCGTTCCAAATACCACAAACGGTGACAATGGCCCCGGAGATTTACTGGAAGCTATCTACTCAGTTATTTCCTATGTGCAACATTCTGCGAAGCCTAACCTGACGGCTATAGACGATGGAAGAGGCGCCGAGTTCTCGGCAGAAGCAATGCGATCTGTTATGCGGACAACTGCTGAAGAAGCAGCTAAAGTTCTAGGGATTTGGTTGGCACTAACCCAGTTGGTACCAAGCAGAAGGAGGATTTGTCAATTGGCGGGGCGTTCATGGCTCTCCTACTTCATAGAGATATGGGAATTACACAGTCAAGGTATAGAAGACTTGATGCAGTTTTCTCTTTATTCTTCACAGGCGTTGATATCACTGCTTCGAACGGCCAAATCGGAAGATGCTCCTAGTAAGGATTGGGTCCATGTGCTGGAGGAGTTGGTGGCCCGGAATATTATGATACCGGCGAAAGCTGCAAATGCGAACAATCCGGAATTGGATCTCATAGGCACATTAACTAGAGTTTCTGTCATTACGGACTCTGCTAATGCGCCCCTACTGTTTGAGATTGCTATTCGTGCGATCAAGCCGCAGGGGACTCGAAGAAGGCGTCCGGAAGACGATGCCTGGCTCCAGACGGTGTTCAATACTCTGGTAGAGGCAATGCTGCCTTCAAGATGCGACCAGAACAGTAAAGCTATTAGAGGTATGCTCCAGAGCGCGATAACCTATAAAGTAGGCTTTGAACTGCCTATTCTGCGTACAATTGCCTCGAGGTATGCACTCCCTGGAGGAGCCACTAATTGGGAACTATTACATACGCTTATTTTGCTGGACGCAAATGTATTCCTCATACCTGACACAGAAATCAACCTGCTGCAGGAACTCTTGACTCGGGTCACTACTGCTTCAGCTGAGACATCATGGATGGGACTTTCGCGCCAGATTGTCTCTGATGTTGTACTTCCACTCATGAGCGAAGCTGCAAATGCACGCGACCTATCGGGTTTCATCCGCCATTGGCATACTGAGCTTGTCGAGTTTGAGAAGCTGCGGAGAGAGAAGAGTTCATCCAGTATCATATTCAGCGCTTGGGAAGACGATGCTCTTCAAACGCATTTATCTAAGCTCCTGGAACCTTCTCTGACTCTGCGCCAAATTACTGAGATTTTGGATTTCCTAGAGGAGCGAGTTGAGAAGTGGCCTAACGAGGTGTGCGTGATACTAGAGGCGATAGCAGGATCAATCTCGCGCGAAGATATTATTGACGCTGTTCAACTACGTCTTTATCACATAATGTTCGATAATGGCCGACCTGAAACTCTGGATGCGAGATACCAATGGCGATCTTGGAGAATCCTCTCTAGAACACTCGCTTGGGCGACGAACTCTCAAATTGAAGAAGTAGCGGTTCTGTGGGAAGAGAAGGTAAAACCGTTTGATGCATTCTCAGGCAGCTCCTATTCTAGAGGGCTACTCAAATGGCGCGATGAACGTACCGTCCATCTAGAATCCCTGGAGTTCCTTCGAGCTGGATGCGCTGCGTGGGAAAAGGCGGAGGAGTGGAGTCCACTGAAGAAGCTTGCTAAGGCCGCCATGCTAGGGTTACTGCAAGGCTTAAGTCATGATATAAAATTGCTTCTGCAGGATCTTATTAATAGCGCAAAACAACTTGGAGAGGAAAAGTGTGGCTCCAATTTCAACACTCAGTACCGAGGAGTCGGCTGGATGGTGTGGTCATATACCAGATGTGTGTTTGTGGAATATCCAAAAACATTGGAGTGAGATTACCTTTCTATTACCTATGATTCAACTACTAACTTGAACAGGTTGGGATTGGAGTTACCACGTAACTTGTTAAGAGATATGTTACAGAACGTTTTCTGGATAGCATCTGCTTCGCCTCCCGGAATTGCTCCTCATGGATCGAATGCATGGTTCAGTCATAATCCTAATGCATTTCCCGATCTGTGGTTATCTGTATTGACTAGTCCGGTCGTGCAAAACAATGAAACACTCATCGGTAAGCAAATAACGAGTTCTCATATCTTGGCCAACGCACTAAGCCTTACAGAACACATGATTGATGTCACGCTACTCTCAGAGACTAATATATTCAATCCACTTGTCAAATCCTCGAATAGCAATACCTTCTCAGTGGCGTCCCTTTTGCGAATCACCCCGGCCGTGCTTTCGAGGAAAGACAGGACGCGAATTAGGGAGGGGTGGTTCCAGGTTCCTGAAACTCACGGCCATAAAAGCAAGAAGAAAAGCAGCTCTGAAGGACGCAGCGAAAATTCTCATCAGACTCCTTCATATGAATTAATGCCTCTAAGCCCAGACGTCCTTGCGTTGAAGGTTAAGATTATGCAACTACCCACGTCCCATGAGGTTCGCACGGGCAATGGCACAAATATTGACTTATGCTGACTTGCTCTAGGGCATGAAATTCGACGACCTTATCCTGCTTGCCGATGCACTAGGTAATCCGAGGGCGTCGGTTCCGAATCCCAGGACAAACCATGCCGAGTTCAAGAAATTGGCAGAGTTGACGTTAATGTGAGTGAGCGTCTACTCCGAGTTGTTGAAAACTAACAAGATCTCCAGGCAAATGACCGCAAATTTGGACCAACCTCGAAGTCATGAATATGCATTAGATGCCATAAAGTATATTCAAAAGCAGCTGCCCAGCCAAGAAGGAAAAGGCAGTGGTGAACAGGAATGGAATTTTACGTCCGTCACCCTGTTCCAGGTTGTTCTGTTTGCATTCTCAACCAAGAAGACGGCCCTGAATGAACTAGGCATCCTTAGTAGCGGTGACTTGCGTGGCATTATAGATGCCTTCAAGGACTCTCTTCTTGGCCAGTTGAAGACCCTCCTTAAGATGCCGAAGCAAAGCCCAAACTCAAGTCGTAAAACTGGGGCATATTTGAAGCTTTTTAGCATAATTGATGCTCTGACAGCATTTCATGTTGATGGATCTAAGTTGGCTGCGTTGACTGATGATGTCAAGCATTTCATTGATTCACTGACAGATGCTGAGGATGAGGTAGCATCTCGACTAGATACCTTTATGGCTGTGCACAGCCATGATACTGATGGAGAGCCTCTCAATGTTGATTTGAATGGCAATACCTCGACTACATTTGGAAGACAAGGGATTCTTGACAAGGTCAAGGCTCTTGTTGCTACGAAGGACCGACATGAAAAGCTGGATTTACTGAGTTCCGCACTTGGAGATGATTTAACCGGCATCTCGCAATTGGACAAGCTCCTCGCTGTGAGGCACATAATTTCAAGTTGCAAAGGTTTGTCCTGTTCACCGTGTTCAAGCCTTAATCTAATCATTCTCAGATGTCCGGAAGTCATTAGAGGATGATGACACTGACAGCCTTTTTGACTTGCCAAGTGCATATTCCATTCTTTCCAGCCAATTATGGAAATCTACTAGATTTCGGCAATTCCTTCTCATTGGTGAGACAATGGAGATGATGCTTCGAACAAAGGTAATGTAATTTGCAACTGCCCGTACAGCTCTAACTTACCTCACAGTGCCGAGCACTTTCCCAATGGAACATCGATAGCACTCTTGGAAGCATTACCATACTCTGTTCTCGAAATGGCGCTTCATTACCCTCAATTCGAGCTGGAAATATATACCTTCGCCTGTGCCACCTCTTCCAAGCGGTCCTCACTAACCACCGTCTAAAGCTGCAAGGCCACTTTCATCTCGTTGTACAGTGCCTGCAAGCTCTCCTCCGCTGCCTCTTCATTCCCCTTCCTCACACCAGTGCCAAATTCGCAAAACTTTATGCCCCACCACCCTGGCTCTCACCTCCCCAGCACCAGCTTAAAGCTGTGCACGCCGCTGCGTTCACTCGCCTCGTCACCTCGATCTGTGATCCCAGTGTATCCTCTGTCACGCGCTCGCAACGCAACAATCTCACCTCTGCAACAGAAGAAGCTAAAAGGATAGCGGGACAACACATGCAGTTTGTGCTTATGACATATGTCAAGCTGCAACTGGAGATGAAAATGCTGCCGGAGGTAAGGGAAAAGATGATACCGGGTTTGTATGCGATTTTCGATACGACGACTCCGGAATTGAGGAAGGTGATTAGTGAGAGCTTAGACTCGAGTGGTCGGGCTGTGTTTGGAACGTTGTACAGGGATTATGTGAAGTTTGGGAAGTGGAAGGGATCTTGATTCATCTTGTGAGCTTAAAAGATTGATTGAAGTAGTTTAAAGAAACGTCCCCTCTTCGTCAGTTACTTTGGACTCAGTGGTTATAGGTTTAGTTGCATCCTATGCTTGTGCACGCCATGCTATAACCTTGAGGCGATGCGATAGCTGGCAAATCAAACTCAAGCCTGGTACGAAGGAGCTACATTGTATGGTGATATCTTCTCGGCTCACAGGTATGCCTGAACGTGAGGACAGGAATTTTCACCCTTATGCGAGTTTGCACCACTTCAGGAGGTGGATTTGGTTCTCTTGGTAGTAGAGGAACGGACGAAGACCGGGCGACGAATCTTGGGACTGATCTTCTGTGAGTCCATCTAAGCCGTGACATTTACAAAAAGCACCATGATATGGATATTCTTCAATCACAATTATTAACTCTTAAGACTTTGGAATCCGAGCAAGAAACTTTTAAAGAACGATAAAACTGGACCATCCATATCAGATCTGTGTAGTAAATTGCCAGCCTGTGTGTTCTTCCAATGTCCTTTATGGCCTTAGGCTCGCGAACAAACTCATACTTCGGAGCCTCTTAACGAAAACGGACTCAGATATAGCGTGTCGCGGGTAAAGCCTATGTAGCATCAGTTTTGGCCTAACGATGTTTGAAAGCGTGCCCCTACTTCTTCAGTGCTTCATACCGAGACTCCTTGCAGACATGGAGCAGGCAAGGCACATCTGTAAGAAGCATATGTGTCTTTGTGCAAGAGTTATGTTTGAAATACAGGTCAATCCGCCGAGGTCTGGCTTGGCCAGGTCCATATCACAAAACGGTGATCAATCGGGAGGTGTGGGAAGAGTGCAAATATCCTCAGCGGCTCAGTCGAGCCAGACGGGAGAGATCGTTCAACAGCAGTCAACTCTCCAGCTGGGGTTACTTGGGGGAACAGTTCCTCACTATTTTTGGGCGCCGATTCCTTGCCGCGCCCGAGGTATGGCCTCTTGATGCGCGTCACACGCTTTGCCGTCTTGCCACGAATGGAGTTCGACATCCTGTTGCGTGAGGAGTATAACAGAGCTGGATCTATAAGAATGTCAGAAGGGGAATTTATTGAACTATCCGGCCATCTCACTTGTAATGTAGATTTAGGATCTGGATTGGCCAGTATACCAGGAGAATAGGCCCAGAATAATAATCAGCTTGACTGATGGTTTGAGATAGGTGAGTTGAGATGAGATTCGTTGAAAATCATCGTTTCATGGCCGGTGTAGAACCAGCGGTTAAGATTAATATCCATTTTTTTCATTTGAAGACATGCTACTGCCAGTTTCAGGAGAGTGGGAGAAAAGAAACTGGTGTTGAAACTCAAGCTGAGGTGTAGTATAGTCAAATTTAAAGTTGAAAACAAGTTGAGTGTTGCTTTTGATTCGGCATGCCTCTGGATCAGCTGGAGCTTAGCGTACTCTAGTGCCCACCTGATGGGGAGAGAAAGAAGGAGAGCAATGGTTGAATTGACTTGGATAGCAAGAAGGAGGTAACTAAACCATTAAGAAGGGATAGAGAAATATACTGTATGGAAATTAGATTCTCATCCGTGGGAGCTCGCATGAAGTCGAAGTTGGGGTTGCTAAGCTCTTGGACTCATTTCATCTGAGTGGTTTTCTTTTGCGTCACTTGCAAGGTACAGGAACAGGGCAGGATTTCCAGCCCTTCTGATACCAGTATGCACAAAGCTGAATCCGCCGCTGCCCTATTGATAGATCTCTAGCTTGTTCCTCACATTTATAAAGATGGCTCCAAATCCCATATATTAAATGCTTTGTCTCGATTATAGTCAAAAGCGAAGTATGAACATTCATAAGCGGTCTGAAAATACGAAACAGAGAATGACTATCCTTGAAGCATTGGTGTGAAAGTACCGGCAAAGTTAACGGAGACTGAGAAGGTTTTAGTACTGTAGACGATTTGACCTGCAAATCTAGCAGATACAAAAAATCCATGATTGCTTTTGCTTTTAAATTAAATCTACCAAAATTTGCACCGGGTATCAATGCCCATATAGCCTATAGCCCATGACTCCGATCTATGCCATTCTGTTACGCCGCTTGGAATGAATCATTGAGATAGCCCACGAAACTTCCACGAATGCCTTTCACTGGAACCGCACTTTGTCTGTTCAGACTGATAAACTGTCTCCGCAGCCGCTGTAGCGCAGGCAGACCTACCGGGTTGGCCGGCAGCTCAACCACCAAGTCCTCGTTATCTTCGCCTATGATCACTTCACCACCGCCTTCTCCAGGATGATCTTTGGTCCAGTCCAAGATGCGATTGAGTATTGTCTGCGTGTAGCGATCCAACTCGTAAAGGTAATCTTCGCCACTGACTTTCTTGAGAACAGTCGCTTGGTTTGGACGAACTAGCTTTTTACCTCCCTCAGCATCGGAGCCGATCACCGCATCCCATAGAGCATCACATGATGGCTTGGCGTCGTCCCAGGGTACGGTGAAGAGGGGACTATCCCATCGTGCCATGGCATTGGGCTCTTCGTATCGGAACACTAGATTTTCCCAGTTCTCTCTCTCATAGGGCATGCTTTCTTCGGAGACATCGTCTTCGGAAGCTTGATCCCTTGCGGCCAAACGCTGCTCATTTATACTTCGCGCCCTGTCCACTGGTGTCCCGATGTGTACTACCGCATGGGTTGTCCTAACTGCTTTCGCCTCGCAGTACAATTGGTACCGCCAGCCTTTGATATAGTTGGCCCCATCGAGGATGACCACGTCCTTCGTGCTCAGAATCCTCTTTACGGCCGCATATATGGTAGCGCGTGCGTCTTTCTCCGAAGCATTATTGGATCGCTCATGTGCGTCTTTGGACTCGAGATTATAGACGGACCGTTGGATCGCGAGGGAATGATCGGAGATCAGATGCACTCGGAGATCAGCGTATGGGGAGGAAGTTTCAAGAGAGGCGATTTTCTGCTGGAAGAAGGCGAGAAGTTGTTTTGCGCGGTAAGTTTTCCCGGATGTGGGATAACCGCTTAGGATTATTAACTATATAGAGGAATTAATTTATGGGATATCTAATGTACTGAATTTTTGGGGAAACCTACAGGCATCGCTATAAACTGATCTTTCCCATGCACGTTGAGTGGGAATGGGCTCTCATGTTTGCATGGTTTGCTTCGGCTGATTGACCGTCGAGTCACGTGTACGGAACTCTGCGTGCCCGATCCGTTTCGGAGTCAAGTTCACCCTTTTCTTTCACTACGGGTGTTGACACTGAGATTGAGGTCTATAGACCTGCCCTTTGTCCAATCTACAAGCAATACAGCCGTATCATGGTTTGTGACAACTTATACCTGAAACGCCGTGACCAGAGTATATTTTGCTCTCAAGGCTCAGGACCTGTCTCGGACAGGCAATGTCCCTCTTTCCTATTTTTCGCTCTCTCCACTTGACATCCTTACTACGCCTCGTTCATACGGAGCCTCCTTATTTTGAATTTGGACAAGTCTCTTGAAGCCGTAGTCGGCCGCCTGCCAGGAAGCCCTGGTCATCTCAAGTCAGGCTGTGCATTTCACAAGTCTCAGCGCTTTGGGACACGGACAGATCTGAAAGATGCCTAGTATATCCAGCATCCTTTCCTATTGGGGAAACTTTTATCCGCGAGTGGAAGGGTAAGGCCTTTCATCTGCTGTTGCCATATTCTCCGCTGTGAATAAATGAGGTAAATAAAAGGCTCTCATATAGCTCGTATAATTAATTTCATACCTGACTCACATGTACGTGGGCGGAACACGTCCACGAACGACAGGACAGCGGTAAGAAAACGCTGCCATAGGTAATGTTCTGGAGCCTTGCACCTCTCCAGGGCAGGACATGTGGCTACTACCTCTGCAGCCAGAGAACATGGAGACGGATTCCCCGTTGCATTTTAATCAGGCTGATGCCTTGCTTGATGCTCTTCTCCAAAGCTGCATCTGCTATTAGCTGGCGATGACCGGTGTGACTGCGAGAAGATGGAAAATTAACGCCATGACAACAAATTGCTCTTAGTTTATTTGGCCCAGAGCCTTGAGAGGGACCTGCGTGAGACCTATGACAACAAAAAGCGGCGAAGAGCAGAATCCGCATGTCTGAATTGAGGGATATCATACGGAACTGCAAGTAGCGTAGCCTTCACATTATGTAACGCTCTTGAGAATACTGCTGCTTTGTGAGGGAACGCAATGCAGGATCTAGTGATACCGCATGTCTAGTGTTGGAGGTGTTCACTAGTGAGCACTTTTCGATCGTTGATACTTCGAACGATCGGGTGAATGCGGGAATTGGAAATCTCAATGGAGCTTAATTTTGAAGGAAAAGAGGGTTGTATGGGAACCTGTGCAGATGTGCAGGCTTAGATCGTGTCGCACACGCATATGGGACTCTGCGTTGTGGAACCAGATCGAAACCCTAATGTGCAGATGCACTAAATCTCTCTATATTACAAATCGAAATCTGCTTAGACTTCGGAGGTATCATGCCACGAATCTTGATTGAATTTGCGTTGGCCTAAGGACTTCACTTGAACAGATATGGCTCTCCACAAGGCTTTGTAGATGTGGACTGGACATCGGTGTCGTAGGAAGAATTTGAGCTTCAGCTGGTGAAGCACTTCTCAAAATATGCAGGGGGTATCGTGTGTTCTCTGGAACTGTGTTGTCCTCGACTCGGCGGTTGCGAATCTGTGATTACATTGTGTGAATGCAGCAAATCACGTCTCATGAAGGCGTCGATGGAGGGATGTAATTCGGCCATCGGTGAAGCTCAACGATGGGATGCATCGACTGCGCAGCTTGACGGCCCTTCAGGCAGCCCCACCGAGTCAGCACAACTCCATTGGATCTTCATAGCATCGCCTACATGTGAAGCTTCTGCATTAACAGCAGCTCTAGAGGCAGCTTCTGCAGGACAAAATCTCCAATCAACACGCCTACCACTCACACTTCTCACACATGTTTCACAGCGCAGAGGCGGAAACGACTTGCTGGCCCCCACAGCCTACGGGAAGATGGGAAATGAGAAAGTACATGCAGAGGCCGATGAGCCTTCACATTTACGAACACAACGTGCTCAAGAAATGACTGTTTTCTTGGGGGGGGTTTTCATTCATTTTCTTCTGGACCTGTTGATGCCCGATTTGTATGGGGATCGGCCGGACCCCGATCATCATCGTCTCAAGGAGCGGGCCGCCGAGGGCCGCGACAATGGCAAGCTCCCGCTCTGCCCGCCGCTACAAGCAGGCTTTCCACATCACATCCCATAGACACCGCGCTGTCCTGTGCGAACGTTTGTCGCCAGCCTCTCGCATTCTTCTGCGCAGCATGCAGTGTCCTCCTCACACGCAGCTGCAGGCCGCGCTGCGGTCGGAAACTTGAGCTGGACGTCCTGCTCTGGCAAGGCCCCTGGCCGAATCAGCGCGCCAAGGAGCAGTGATACGTGACCGTTGCTGCACGAGAAAGAAAATACCTCTTCCGTGCTCCATCACCTTCCAACCAGCATCCTCGCCCGGCGACATGGCCGAATCTGCGGCCCCATAAATCCGGAAAGTGGCCCAGGACTCGACAGGGCTCTGTGTTGGCCAAACCAAGCGACGATTGCCAACGCATCCGTCCGCCCATGCCCCTCCCGTCAGCTAGCATAAGTGAGGCCAAATCCCCCTCCCTCTCTTGTCTTTCTTCTTCCTCCTTTTCTCTCTAAACCCCAATACGCGATTCCCTTCCTGCTCGTTATCGTCCATCAAGTGTTCTCTGCATCGTTCCTTCTTTTGCAACATAACACAGCATAGGTTTTCGACCGCCATTACCTAGAAGCCCGCACAGTTACCGCTGGTA
Organism: Oidiodendron maius Zn; assembly: GCA_000827325.1. Taxonomy (NCBI): domain Eukaryota; kingdom Fungi; phylum Ascomycota; class Leotiomycetes; family Myxotrichaceae; genus Oidiodendron; species Oidiodendron maius. The sequence goes on along the minus strand of KN832873.1, from coordinate 1,150,358 downwards.
CGTGAAGATCGGGCAGCAACGCACCAACACCCAAATTCACCCCGAGGACCGTTTTTCTATTTCTTTTTATCCGTGGATTTCCCGATGACCTGTGTCCAAACCCAGCCTTGTCTGAACCTTCATCAGGACGCCATGTCAGGATTCGACCCAACAACTCTATCCAGGACTAAAGGATCCGCCAGGTATACTACTTTTATCTTTCTGATTTTTGCTGCATTTGCGAGACGAGAAATCATGTTGTGTGGGGCTATGTTTTGAAAACAGCATCTCGGGTCTCCATCTACAACGTCCGGGCTTCCACAATTCTCCAGGAAAGGACTCCACAGGATTATATTCACGTGTTCCAGTCACGTTGCCGCTCCAGATCATGTGATCACAACAATTAAAGACTTCCCAGCTCGGCTGCTTCCTGCCGTTCATGATGGTTGGTAGGTATAGCCCTCACTTCTGGTCTCCATATGTGTCATGGTTGTTCATCCCGGAAGCCTGCCCGGAATTGCCATGGGCCATTGAGGATGTGTCTACCAGGAGACCAGTCAATGCACATGTATATATATACCCGGGATCACGTGTCAGGTCTACTTTCGGGGTCTACAACCCTTGCTGACTTATCGTGGCTGTTGCTTCCAACTCCCCCGTCCCCATGGAGACCTCCATGCCATAAGTTCCGATCTCTTCATGTGAGGGGGGCGTTCCTTCGCCCCCCTTCATACCTAAATTAAGGTTGTGTGCATCCGCATCACATGAAGTTCAGGAATCAACAAAAGGGCCGTCGACAACATCCACGAGGACAATTGATAAACCATCCCATGGAGAGAAGCCTTAGGACAGGGACCATTGAAATCCACGTTTTGCCTGCCCGAGGAGGCCTTTGAATACCACTGCCCAGTCCGGAGGGGTAAAGGAACATTGCCAGCCATTGCAGGCTCAGACTGGCATCAATTCATGCCACTTGAGTACGTACACCTGCTCGATGCTGACTTTATGTCAGGCACAATACCCCTTATTGACTCCGAGCATGAACTAATATGACTGTTTTGTATCACTTGTGTTGCAGAAAGCCATGCCCAGAGAGAGACCCTTGTGACTGTCGTACTGGAGCTGATACGCCTGGATCCCCTGACCTTGGTCTTCTGTCAATGTGCCCACATCTGGCCTACCTTGTTCTACCTGAGGACGGTTCTCCCCACGGCATCTACTTCCCATCAATGGTACCCTCTTACTGGTTTGTGGAAGTGAACCTCTTTGATGTGACGTTTGCTGATTCTATAGTTTAGGATTCTCTAGTCGATGCTGTCATGTTTATGTTTTGTTTTATTTGTTCTGCAATTGTATTCTACTTGAAACTGTCGGTATAGAAACTAACCAAGATACTGTAGCGCCTCTAGTCTTGCAAATGGCCCTGCCTTCATACAAGGAGTCTCTGGAATATCCTTTCACCAGACAGAATCTATCCAGGGTGACAACAGCGGAGCTGTCTGGACCAAAAGTGGTGAAGGTTCACAGTACTTGTCCCAGGCTTCTTTATTCCAAGGAAGTGCCCCAAGTGAATACCCAGATTCCTTCGGCCCCTTTCCTGCTGGCCCAGTGCTCTCTCCAGGCCAAGGTCCACATACTCCAAGGTCCGCATGGAATATAGAACTCTCCCCTACTGCCAATGGCGAAGAGATGTCGCGATACCCGTCACAGGACTCCATAGGAGCACACTCCCATAGGACAAGCCACTCATCCTCTTTATCTAACCCTTATGAGCAGAACGGCTCGGTGGGCATGTACCACAATATCTCGCAGGTGTCGTTCCATATGTCATCGGGTCGCTCAGATGACACTGATCGGTCGACCAGTCCGGATAACTCTGCTTTATATACCCCAACGCAGCCTATGGACCTCCAGGCCTTCGAGAGCTTCTCATTCCCAGCCGGGGAGGATATATCTGCGAGTAGTAGTCTTTTCCACAGAAGTTCCGAAGTATCATGTGCTGCGGAGCAATCATTCGGTTTGTATACTTCTGCAGCGGATGACACATTTGAGTCCCCTTTGACTGTCGGGCACTTGCCCCTTGCACAGGATGGAGTATATAACACTGGTCTGATCGTGGACTCTCCAATATTATGGGATAATGGCCCAAATATCCTGGACTCCCGGAGGTCATCTCCCGTACTTGACGAGTGGGCTCTTCCTACACCACAGTTGATAACCTCAACCAGCAGCAGCCCGTTAGACTACTCGCCTAGCCTTGGAGGCGTGTCCCCGACATGCATCCCAGAGCCTATTGATGCTAAAGAGCTACCTCCTTACCCATCTGGTAATAAGCCTTCCAGAAAGCCCGTTGGCCCCAGGCAGTCCAAAGTTGCCAGCGATATGGCATCCCGGAATCGCGCACCCACTGGAACGTCAGAGGCTTCTGATGAGTCTATGAGGTTTGTAGCTCGCTCTAGCCTTGACATGGATAACAGTGCGAGAGATCATCCATTATATCACAATGCTGCTCCTAAAGAGGACGGACTTTACCACTGCCCGTGGGAAAGCGATCCATCTTGTCAGCACAAGCCCGAAAAGCTGAAGTGCAATTACGAGTACGAACTTTCTCCACCCCTACCGCCTTACAAGGATGCTAACCGCAACGCCACTGCCAGCAAATTTGTGGATTCCCATCTTAAGCCTTATCGATGCAAAGTCATTTCGTGCGAAGCCTCCCGCTTTTCCTCAACGGCATGCCTTCTTCGTCACGAGCGTGAAGCTCATGCTATGCATGGACATGGCGACAAACCTTACCAGTGTACATATGAGGGTTGCGACCGCAGTCTTGCCGGTAATGGCTTTCCACGTCACTGGAACCTCCGTGACCATATGCGGCGAGTGCACAATGATCCTGGACCAACAAAGAGCAGTACCAGTGGATCCCCTCCCCCATCCAATACACCAGCACGAGGCAGGAACAAGCGCAAAGCAGAAGTTAGTGAAGCCGCGGCCGTTGAGAAAACAGTAAAGAGGGTCGCCACTCCCCCGGCCATGGCTGAGCCCAGTTTAGTTGATCGTTACCTCACACACGAGCAAAGACTCCGAGACACAGTAAAGCAACTTCGTGACCCCACAAACTCTTCAAATATGGTGCTGCTACGAAATGCAAGCCATTACATCAAAGTAATGGAGCAGACTACCCAGCGCATCAATTCTGCACCCGCCATGAAACGCGAGTTCAGCCAACAATCATCTGGCTGAGTGACCCTATCAACCACGAAATTGAAGGATTATAGTGAGTATGATGACAATATGACTTCGGTCTCTCCCCCAATCATAGTAGTCATGCTGACAGTTCGGAGAGTTGAAAGGAAAGCTGTCCCAAATGTCTCTGGCCTCTCCGATTCAGGGTACTAACCAATGTATTGCGGAGCCCAGCACGCATACTTACATACATGGACATCGACAGTTAAGTCATGGACCCAGTCATGCACAATACCGTGGATACTGCCGTGTAGATGCCGTATGGATGCCATGGAATTGCCCGGACAAGACATCCCCTACCAAGGACACTACCAGAGGACTGTGACGCGCGGAGCCTTTGCGTCGGCCAATATGGACTCTACCAAAGGGGACTCCAAGGATTTCCACTTTCAGGTTGAGTGGAATAGATGGAAGGGAGTGCGAGATGCTGACGAGGTTATGAAGCTGATTTGTGATTTTGTTTGATTTATGCGGCTATTGAACTTCTGATGTTGCTGCTTTACTAGCTTGATATGTAAATTGCCTTTTTAAGGACAGATGGGGTATATCTGATCACGTGCGAACGAAAGGACTTTTATGGATTGTTGAAATAAATCAAAGAAACTTTTTATTTGATATCTTTCCTACTGGTAAAAAAAAGTGCAATTCCGCTGTAAAACGAGTGGTGTGAGGCTCTCAACCTTTGCTAGCTCCTTTGCACTTATCAAAGTCGAAATTTTCCCTGTGGAAGTCGATCAGTCGGAGCTGGCTGAGTTATCAACTGTTTTAGGCTGCGAGTTGGAACTCATTTGACCTTTATAGGCGTATAATAACCATGTCCCAGTCCAATTATCCACACAAGGCTATCTTATTTCCTTACTGTTTAATTCCGGTTCTCCACCCAACCTTCATGTACGTCTCGATCTTATCTTCCGTCGAATACTTAACCAGGTCCTTATCCAACTCGACCTCTCCAGGAGGATATACCACAATGACCGTACTTCCGCCGTAGTAGAATGCACCTAGGCACTGCCCTCTCTTGATCTTGGTGCCGACCTTATCCACGCCGTTGACATATTTAATACTCCCGACTAGCATTGCGCCGACTGCCACAATGGCAACCGGGGATCCCGTGTGGGATCGCTCGACGGTCATGACGGAACGCCTGTTTTCGCAGAATACGTCAAGAGTCCCGGGCTCGTTGATCGCCTGTGGATTCACGGTGTAGTATGCGCCTGGGATCTCTGTGACGCTAGTGACGGTGCCTGAAACTGGGGCATGCCATCTGTGATAATCCTGGGGGGCGAGGCGCGCAACGACAATAGAGCCTCCATTGAATTTTGCAGCCAGTTCAGCAGAGCCGAGAAGCTTCTCGAGCGTGAACCCATATCCCTTGATCCAGTATTTGGTGGCAAGATCGATGGTCGGGAAAGCTGTTAGTCGACAGTCAGCGGGAGAGGAGGTGACGAGCGCGTTCTCCGGATCGGCGACAGGGCGGGCATCTTCTTTGATCTCCCGCGCGAAAAACTCGTTGAAAGTAGCATAGTCGCTGGGATCGGGCCTGACTAGCTCGAAGAGCCCGTCCTCGAGGTTGAAGGACTGGATGAAGGGGACGATATGCTGCTTGCTCTCGGGGCTGTCGTATTCGGCCCCCATCTTCTCGCTCTGCGACTTCAACAGAGCAAGGGTCTTCTTCCAGTGCAAGAGGTTCTCTTGCGCACTGCCGTAGTACAGTAGGTGCATCCCCACGCGCACGTAAATGCTCATGGCCTCAAATGTCTTGTGACGTGTCTGACGGTCGACAACATAGTTGCCGAGATGGAACTTGTTCTCGACGGCCGCGACGGTACCATGGGGAAGGATTTTTGAGAGCCAAGAATGAGATTCCTCTGTGATAGACGAGCCTAAGATGTGAGTATGCGGAGGCTGGTTCTTGTTCTCTGCGCGACGGGTCAGTTCCTCAAGTGCTTGGGAGCTGGCGGCCAAGCCGTGATCGGTGAGGGGATGCGGTTCATAATCGGTCTCTTCGAAACGAACTGGCTGATCCATCGTGAATGGAGTACTTGAATGTTCTGTTCTGTGGTCAAAATCAATTACCGCAAGGTCAGTAAGATTACGGTTTGGAGAGCAAAAGACAGCGCCGCAGTCTCACGCTGGGGTAGCATCAGCTATATATGTGCGGGCGGATTCCCAACCGTTGGAGATGAGCAGCTTGAAACAGGATTGGGCGCGCAGGATCACTGCAGCCGCCGTGCTAGTAAGGACCAGCACTGCCTCTCCAGTAAGCCAGGCGATGGAGACCAGGCCCAGGACCGTTCGACGCCATAACGAGCTGAGATGAGAGGCACTTGAAGATCAACGGCAACATTTCTTGGCATCAACCTAGACTCCAGCCTTATCTCCCCTGTTAAGGAGGGGCCACAACAGATGAGACTGGTGGGACGTGGCGGTGTGGGAAGAAGCTGTGATTACTCATCCGTACCACCAGCCACAGCTCCTGTCATGCTCAGCCACAGCCCTGTATCGAACAACTCGACCTGACCTTCTGCTCGTTGACTTGCCCTCACCATCCCTTCCCAGAGCGTGAACATGGCGCGAAGTCCTGGAGCAGGGACTTCGGCACAGGATACGACGGCTATAGATTTCTCTCGCCTGCTCATGCGACTCCAGAGCATCCTCGTCACTCCTGATGCAGCTAGAGAGACGAAACTGCGAACATCGAGCTATGAGCGGGAGAAGGTTGACCATGTAAGTGTCTTCCCCTCGAAAGGTGCTGCCGAGCTTGTCTTACCGGCAAGATAGAATCTTGAATATGCACGATCGCTCCTCACACGTCTAGAACGGGACGCCTCCAAGCTCAAGAATCAAACCAGGAGACAAGAGACGCAGGCGGATCTGGTCGGGAAACGAGAGGTCCTCCAGATGCTGCATGGTCGATTACAAGAGCTGAACGAGCTGGGGGCACATCAATTAGAAGAAGATGAGAGCTCGGAGGAGGAGGATTTACTAGGAGAATACACGCCTGATGGGGAGGAAGAGCCAGAAACCGAAGGAGACCCTTCACCCACCGATCCCGCGCCACCAGTTATGACTTCTGCGATCAAAAGTACACACATGGCGGCAAATTCAGAGCCGATACCCACCTTAAAACCCGAACCTACGTCCACTCTTCGAGCGCGAAACCGACAAGCCGAAAGTGAAAAGGCTGAGCTCTTTTCAGGCGCATCAACAGGCTTGTCCACGGCCACGGCCGAAGCACTCATGACGCACAACCGCACCGAGCAAGAATCTCTAACCAATTCCCTGTTGAACATGGCGCAGGCCCTCAAATCCTCCAGCCATTCATTTGCGTCGGCGCTCGAAGAAGAAAAGAGCATATTGAACAGGGCGGCCGAAGGGCTGGATAAGAATGAACAAGGTCTGGAAGCTGCGCAGCGGCGGATGGGCTTCTTGAGGACATATACGGAGGGGAGGGGGTGGTGGGGGCGGATGTTGATGTATGTGTGGATAGCGGGACTAATGGTGGCAGCGCTGGTGATAACTTTCGTGCTACCGAAGCTGAGGTTTTAGAGTGGTATGGTTCATGACCAAGGGATGACGCCTGGAGTTATGGGGGCTAGGTTTAGTGGCAATTTCGAAAACCTTCGAGATGGGCTGTTCTTGATGATGAATGATTCGGAACTTTTGAGCAGGACGAAGATACCAAAGTGTGAAGATACCCCTTCATCCTAAAATTGTCGACTGCATGTTGTATATTATCACTGGCACAAAGGCATCGGCATATAAAAAGTATTTCAAACGTTCGCGTTATATTTCAACCTCGAAATGCCCGCCAACAGAGTCGCAACTAATGAAAATGCAACGCTTATTAAACGAGATCCTGTTTATAGTACAAAAGGAATGGAAAAGGGCTGTCTATCTCCAAGCTAGCTGACTTCCGTTGCCAAGATTAGAACGGCAGTCAGACTTCGAGATGTGGGAACAACTTAAATAGCTTCGTCTTATGTTCTTTTCACTCTCAGCATCATCTTTGGAATCAGATTTGGACGGCACATCTCCAACTGCTCCATCTTTCTTATCATCACCATTTCGCTCCAGCAAAAGGTGTCGCTTCTCATATGGAAGAGAACCAACTGGGCGGCTGGGTTCGGGAGGGATATATCTGAACTTGTTGGGGTCGCGGGGGAGGTTTTCAAGTCGATTATCCCAATCGACACCTGTGACGTGCTTAAACCATCCCATGAAGTCGAAAAACGCGTCCCGGAAAATTTTTGGGTGACACTCGGTACGCCAGTACGAGGCTGGGCGGCCTTGGCTGGTGAGCTTGGCTCCTGCCATGTAGTGGCATGGTGTTGCATTTGACTCGAAGAGCTGAAATGGATTAGCAAGTGCAATATGTTGTCAAGTGCTGTCATGAGGAGTAACCTACGTATATAACATATCTCTCTGATTTGACCTTTCCATCTGAGTTAACGCGAGTGCAGACTATCTTGTACTCGAATCCGGTCTCGTCGTAGTAAATGTGGTTAAGTCCTGGTAGCTAGTTAACTGAAAAACAAAGTTTAATAGTCTTAGTGTCCTTACGGTTATCAACTAGTTCATTGCTTGCATGAACACCTTGCTCAAATTTCTGTCGGTATTCATATTGTCTATCCCTGGTGCTGCCGACTCTCTTGAGAACTTGTGTTAGAGTATAAGGCGTCTCGACTCGGCATCGTTTCTGCATGGCATGGCCAACGAGGCAATCTTCTAACCAGTCCTTAACGACAATGCGGCATTGCGTGCCCAAGTCCTGGGCCATCTTGACTACATGAATTGTCAGTCATGTATTATTTGGCTGGCTGGGATGAGATGTACCCTGCACCGTCTTCAGCATATAGTGTTCCACGGTACAGATCAAATGAGTAGTATCATCAGAAACCTCTCTCTCATATCGTCCACCATGGGCTCTGATCCAATTCGCCATCTGCTCGTGACCCCAATTTTCCCCAAAATCTCCTGAGAAGGAGAATACTTTACCCACAAAGATCTGCTTCATGCGCTTTGAGGACTTGGCACTAGCCTTGCGCCCTGTGATAGCATTAACACTTGCCGACTTTGGGGCCATTTTAACAGTGGATTGGGGTCATTTGGCAACGCTAGATATACCAGTAGAAGTGCAAGATCCGATGCTAGATGTCTTTGTTAGCATGCCTTGAGAAGAGGAAGCTGCGACGAAAACAATGAAATAATTAAATATCAGACGGATACGTGAATTTCAGACGTAGAAAAGCGAGAGGCGGTCTCAGAAGAACATCTCTTGATATTAACACTAGTCTACCACTGATGATAATCCGGATTGCTTAGGATTCTAACCGTGATAGCGAAGCCCAGGTTTCATAGATGAATAGCAAGTAAAGGGGGTGAAATAACATACCACATGAAATGCTATTATATCTGTCTGAATATTGTTGGACTCTGTAGATGCAGTGGTGAGATGTAGTAATTGAAATAGGCAACCCAATTACGGAAATTAAAGTGAGGAATGCTACACGATTTAACTGGATCTACGTGGTGCAACACAGTGAAAACAAATAAGAAGATGACCATAGTGAGACTTGGACTTACAAGAAGGCAACAAAGCTGATCCAGAGTTAGTCAAAAGTGTGGATGTAGGCACCGTAGTGTGGCAACAGCTGATAAGTGAGGATTCTTAAGCATTGAAGTGACTGTTGAAGTTGGATGCTAGGAAGGTGAACAATGGATAAGGAAGAAATTATTGCGGAAGGTTGGTTGTCGTAGCATATAATAATGGTGCAGCCAATACACTCAAGTCCTAGAACAGTCTCCGTTCAACTAGGAAAAATAATATGGAAGCTAGTAAGTTAATGGAGGAAAAGGTTTAAATAACACCAAGTTATGACGGCCACAATGACAAATACGTATAGTGTTTAATTCTCTTGTAGACAGTCATCTTTTATGACTCAATACTACACAGAACGAAGGCCTGGTAATTGCAATACATGTGCACTTGCTATAATGACAAAGTATCTTGCACATCGCCTCAACTATTTGCTCTTCAGTGTTCCCATCTCGCCTGGGTTGGCACAACGTAATGGAATTCAAAACGGGGCCCAGGCGAATTGAGGCAAATGGATTGGGACTTGCCTACAAACTTATATTCAGTGATAGAAAGTTGAGACAGTTGGCTTTTGTCTGCGGAAGATACACATAGATAAGGATCTATAGTAGACGGTTTAGAATCTGGTTTCCGTGTAGTCCACAGGCTATGCTTGGCTTCCGAAAATATTAAGATCGTGTATGCCAGAAGCAGATCATACCTACCATAAGGCCTATCTAATGCTTTTAGCGGCTTTAATAAAGGCCTGTATCTTTGCTATACTCTGTACTCCATCCTCTTCAATACCGCTGCTCACGTCAACTCCAATAATCCGATCACCTAGGGGACCAACTGATTTTACTGCATCCGCTACATTCTCGGGACTAAGCCCACCCGCAAGCAGAATTTTAAGGCCGTCGTCTTTTATAAGCGCAGATTTTACCTGTGCAATGTCAAGTTTCTGACCGGATCCACCAGATCCAGAATCCAGTAGAGGTACAGTGTGATAGCCTCTTTTGCCGAGATCCGGCTGGCCGGGTTTGAAGCTCTTAATCACAGGAACAGGGATGAGCTTGGCCCACTCCAGCGGCTCATCCCCGTGGAGTTGGACGATGTCTAGATCGTAGGCTTTCTGGAGTTCTAAGATCTCTTCCAGAGGCTGGTTCTGGAAGACTCCGACTAGTAGAGGCCGATGACTCGAAATATTCGAGGCAGCGTTGGCAAAGAAGTCTGAGGCCTGGGTACTTGACTGATTAGATATTACAGTCCCAGTGGTTACTTGGGATTGGCCAACCGCCCTTGATATCGCGATGGCATCTTTGTAGGGAACGTGCCTGCTTCTCCCAGGAACGAGAATCATGCCTATCAAATCCGCCCCAGCTTTGATGGCCTGTACTGCGGTTTCTGCTTTCCTCGTACCGCAGATCTTTACAAGGACACCTCCCGGTGCTGACTTGGCTACCGGCTCTGAGCTACCCAGCAGTTCACGGATGAACTTAGCTGTATCTTTGGCTCGCATTAGAGCCTCGCCGACGAGAACAGCACCGACGCCATTCTTTTGATATGCTACCACGTCTTGTGGTCCTGAGATCCCGCTTAAAGCACATACAATGGTTCCCTTCGGAACCTGGCCGAGGAGTCGGCTCGTGGTGTTGAGATCGACTTCAAAGCTTGTGAGATTCCTGTTATTGACCCCAATAACATTGGCGCCTAACTTCACGGCGACAGTCATCTCTTTAGCAGTGTTGACTTCCACCAGTGGTTCCATACCGAGCGATTGAGAGTATTTATATAATCTTGTTAAAGTAGCCTCGTCAAGCATCTTGACGATCAGCAGAACCGTATCAGCTCCAGCCAATCTTGCCTCTAGTATCTGATATTCTTCAAAGATGAACTCTTTGCGTAAGACTGCTGGCCGATTGGGCATCCCGTCAAGAGCTTGTCGAACAGCACGGAGGTCGTCAATGCTCCCCTTGAACCACTCGGGTTCGGTAAGCACGGAAATCACGCTTGCGCCGGCGAGAGCATATGTTCTGGCCTGAGACGGGGCGCATGTCGACAACGAAATTATGCCTTTAGAAGGAGACGCCCGCTTAATCTCTGCCATAAGTGACAACGGGAAGGGAGACTGCCGAAGCCGCTTCTCGAAGGGTATAAGAGGAGGTGCAATGCCTAAGTCATAGGCAGCTTGGAGATCGTCAGGCCGCTGAGATGGAATCTCTTTCTGCGCAGCGACTGCGGATCTGCGGTGTGCGAATATCTTGTCCAAGATGTTCTCCTTACCACCTTTGCCTGTGTTATTTGAAACTAGTTTGGCGCTGCTTACTACTTCCCTCTCGTACTCCTCATTCTCTGCCCAAGTACCTCCTCGCATTCGCAAGAAATTCTTGAGCATCACTCGGCCTTTTGCAGTCAGGATGCTCTCGGGATGGTATTGAACCCCCTCCATTATGTATTCCTTGTGGCGGACTCCCATTATGACTCCCTTGTTGCCATCCACGCTAGATTCAATCCAAGAGGAGACTTCCAGGCATGCCGGCAGGGTCGGGTGCGTTCCAGCAAGTGAATGGTACCGTGTGACAGGTAGACCTTGAGGTAGGCCAGCATAGACGCCCTTCGAGTCATGAGTGAGGGCCGACGTCTTTCCGTGCAGGATTTCTCCTGCGTAGCTCACATCTCCTCCATATAGGTCTATCATGCACTGTCTATATAACAGTTAGCACAGAACTCAGGCCGCTTAGGTTGAGTCTCTCACTGTCCCATGCAGACTCCAAGGATGGGGATTTTCCCGGCGAAGTGCTTGATAGCATCTCTGCTCATGCCGGAGTCAGTCTGAGGATGGCCTGGGCCAGGACTGATGACCAGTTGAGTCGGGCGCAACTCTACGAGTTCCTCTACTGTGATCTCATCGTTCCGGAAGACCGTCACACTTGCGCCTTCGAGCACCAAGTACTGGTAGATATTCCAGGAAAATGAGTCAAAGTTGTCGATGAGGACGACATTGGAGGCATTGGCCAGTTGGGGGGCCGGCTGTGGTTGGTGGGGAGAATGGTCGATAAGATCAAGGATAGCCATCTCGTTATCGTGCTCTCCGAAGGCGAGATGCTGTCTCAATCGAGCTGGATTGTCGCTGTTGAGATGGTTTGGAGGGGCGCGAGATCGGATGCCACTTCCACAGAATGCCGACATTTTTCTGGCAATCTTACTCATCCGAGCACTGTGCGATCTCACCTCATCGTCTTTACAGTGAGTTCACGAATGATGATAGCTTAGTTTGAGACTGAAATATAATTACACATGGGTTATCAAAATTTGTAGGCTCAAATAAATATCTCTACCGCTGATGTGTCTGCGAGTACAGGGCAACACAGATCCAGTGGCCGCCTTTAAGCTTCCCCAGTATTATTTTAGTGACTGCTAGGGTTTAGAAGCTGAGCTGGTATCGCCTACAGGTTTAAAGCATCGTTCAGGCCAGTGCTCATGTAATGAAAATAGCAGACAATGCTGCAATTCCCTTCGAATCTCCCTCTATAGTACGCAGGTGAAGGTAATAACGATTGGTCGCGTAGCAAATACAACTTTGTTCTATAGCCTAGCATGTCAGATTGATCCAACTGCTTTTAACTTTGCTCTCTCTGTCAGGCAATAACATTGCATATTCATTTAATTTTCCATTACCTTCTCAAAAGAGGGATTACTTCTAGGTACGCTACAACAGATGATTTCCTCATTACTACTCTCATATGCGCTCAATACTGTGTTTATGCATCTGATCACAAATATACAAGCCGCCTCCAAAATATAAGCTCACGATCTTTTTACAAAGACTGGAATATATCTAGTCAGGCTTTCTCAGCTCCGTTCGGGGCTTCTTTATCTAGAGCTAGAGCATACAGCATACAGTAACTGTATAGAGGAGTATTTTACGCTAGTATTCTCTTCAGAAATAGATGATTGCGATTAATCATTACGTAGTAAACAAATTCAAGGTTCTGCCAAGATATACCGTCCCAACTTTTGATTAGTTAAAACGACCAAACTAGAATGACACGACTAATCTCGAGGTCTATCTTGGACTAATACAGAGAGCGGATAGTATAAGAGGCAAGCTTGCATGCGTTAGTTTAGCGTCAAGTCTAAATCGAGATCTTAGATATCGATTTTGCTGAAATTAGAACCCCAAGATATAGCGCAAAGGTTGCGTAAGTCTCTCCACACGCAGGTTGCACTTTGTGCTAACTCCACTTTCTTAAATAAATGTCGGAGGTTCCATCATCACGAGTTGCTCTATCAGAAGGCATCTTACGTATCGAAGCATTTTACATTATAGCTGTCACTGGCTTTGAACGAAAACCACCTGTTTCCATATCATGGGCCTGTGTACTATATCTTCTCACAGAGGCTGTCTATAGTCATTGGTTGCAAATTATATGTTTTCTTGAGCGAACCCGAAGAATGGCTTAATGTATATCACGTGATACGCCTATTAGAAGAGACCGGAACCGAAAAGCGAGATCGCGAACTTTGCCCAGAAGCGCGTCACCCAAAAACGGTTCCTAACAAAAATACCCACAGCGCTTCTCCATCTCGTCGCGAAGCTCTTCCCATGCCCAGGGGAACCGCCTTTCCACCCAGTTCGGTCTGCTGAGCTTGGCAGCGATGGTCCCAGCCCCAGAGAATGGCTATTTTGGGCCGCTGGATAAATGCCTGGCTGGAGACCAGCTCTTAATGTTAGTACTCTCGGACAGCTACCCGTAATTTATAGCAGCTTCTGACCGTGATGCAGTTCCTGGAAAACTGCATTTTCTGCGATTTTGAGCCTCGATGCCGCTAAATCCGAGAGCAATTCCACAATCGTGAAGTTTCTCTCCGGTCCAGATGTCCTGGAGTTGCTATCAAACCCGCCCAAGGCCTTTCCGCCGCCGTCCCCTCAGAGCAAATCCACCTTTGAAACGAAAACTTCCGCCATAAATGTCACACCGTCGTCAAGCGCGAGGTATGATATCAAAGAAATTAAAGAGGACGCCCTTTGGCTGAGCAAAGAGGCCGGAATTGACGAGGTCGCTGCGCTGAGAGTGGTGGTGATTGAGTGGCAGACGAGCACGTCCACCGAACTTCTGGACCCCTTCTCAAATGAAGAACTAGCAGGAATACAAGATGCGGCGGGCCAAAGTCAGTCCTCATTACCTGTGGCATTATTGTCGCAAGGTGTGGATTCCAAAACATTGGAGGAAACATATAATTCAAGCGATAGCCGTCGACTACGCATACTCTATACATACCTCTCTGAAAGCCGACATCTACTGAAATGTGTTACGATACTACTTCAAAAATCTTTTGCCGGCCAGACGATGCGAGGCCAAAAAGGTAAAGGCCGCGAACTGGAAATTCAAACCTTGGTAGAAATTGGCCAAACCTTGTCTAGATCGACACCTGCGGAGTCCCAGCAGTTTTTACTTCAATACATGGAAGGCGTAGAAGTAAATATTAAGAGGATCGATTCGGGAAGTGGCTGGTACAAGCAAGATGGCGGGCGAGAAGAGGTTGAGCTCGAGTGGATTAACAGTCAGATCACAGAAGCAACGCTCCGTATGGAGATCATATTCCAGACCATCGACGTATCTGAAGCCATTGCCTCCTCGGCCACAGTCATTGCGTGGCTGAATCTTACTACCAGTTATGGTTTCTTTGACGGATTCTCTACTGTAAGCCAACGCAATCCTGCACTCCATCAAAACAAATGCTAACAGCAGTCACAGACTGAGCCGTCTACTCAGGCTTTAATCCATTCACTACAATCAATAACTGCCATCACATCGTTGGCAATTTTAAGCCTAGGGACCTGCCTCGACTATATACAAGATCCGCCCCCTCATGTTGTCCCATCTGTAAATACGTCAGAAAATGCGCCTTACTTGCTCAAATCGACAACAATCCCTCGTATACAAAGTATGTTGATGGATATTTCAGAGAATTTACCTGCAGCTGCAGCTCCTATGGTTCTGGCGTGGACCGTTATTCTCCAAAGTATAAGACTACGTGTTGAAGACCACCGACTCGCCCAAGAAGGGTACAATGAAGACTTTCTCAGTCACGATCGTAGGCCATCAGACGACGGCCAGGCGCTTGTACCCCCGGATCCTTACGAGGAAACTATAGCAGAGATCAATCGTGGTCCTGTGGAGGATCCCATACAATATCTCGCGTTGATTGCTGTGGATAGCAGTCATGTGTTCGAAACCCTGTCCCATCTAGCTCTTCAGCTCGGAGATATATCTGGCTCTCACTTTTCGAATGAGATTGGGGCAAAGATGAGGATGGTCATTCTTGATCTCATCCGAGGTAGTAACGCTGTTGGCTACATACCAGAAGTCTTGCTAGCCACCTTATCAAGTCTCACTGGCGGACAGAATTATTGGGATATTGCAGATGCGCGACGAGTTCAAAGGGATTATGATCCGTTGTCGATGTTCCTCAATAGCGAGGAGCTGGTCTCTCACCTTCTAATATCAGCCAGGGCAAGATATCCTTTTGAGCCTTTACCTTTCTTGAAGTTATCTCGTGCGCTAGCTGCATGCACAAGCTGTTACAGCGTGGAGGGGTCGAAAACGATCATCGACTTCTTAGATAGGATACCTTCATTCACCCAAATACTCCCGGAAGATTTTTCAGCGTACGAAACGACGCATGAAGAGGAAAACAACAATTCCATCCGTCTCACTAAATCTGTTCAACTTTTTGAATCAAGATTAAGAACATTACGCGGTTTCCAGGGTCAATCGGCGCTCATGAAGATAGATTCAGAGCTCTGTATTGCTGCTGGGACTTACGGTCGTATGGTCTCGGAATCGAATCCGAAGGTTGCGTATTGGTTTCATGAGTACTCAGGATTCAAGTACTTTGGCAAGCTGTTAGAGACCTTTCTGAGTGCTGGAGACCAGCTTGATGCCACAACGGGCAGAATCGTTGATCGTGATTCTGTGGGCGAGATCATCGGCCTATTTGCCACGTTGCTCCTTAGCATTTCAAAGGCATCTCAGAATAATCCCAGCTTGAAAGATGAAGCACTGCGTATTTTGGAGATCGCTAGTTCTGGATTGGGGCGCAACCGTGATATTACTTCTGTCATATTTGACATTTTTGAAGAAGAGCTACAGAAGCAATCGACAAGTTTTGGATCGGAAGTACCTTTGGAAGTCCTTACAAGTTGTGTTCAGTTCATACACGCTTTGACACTAGTCACTCCTGGGCGTGTGTGGCCACTTGTCAGCCGAAGTGGACTTCTTGAAACACGCAGTGGCGTAAGCATGCTTGCAAGTATTGTTGGAAGCGTCGAATTAGTGTCTGGACGCTACGACTTCCTCATATCGTGCGCTCGACTTTTCGAAGCTTTGGTTGAGGATATTGTGGGTAATGTGGTTAACAGAAAGGCACGTGGAAAATCTTCAGGACGATTTACTAATGGCGATGTGCCCGCAGCAGGTGTGCCAGATCCAATACTGGCAAAAGTTCTGCTGGCGTTTGCTCGATACTTGACTGACGTTTTTGAATCTTGTTGCACCTGGAAGTTTGCAGATCGAGACGACTGCAGACGCTTGTGCAAGACAATTGCCACAACTTTTGATAGAATTCTCCACTATACCTACGGCTTGGAAGCCTCATCGCTTAATGTGAAAGCTTCGGACTTTACCATGAAGCTGTCAGATACAAAATTGCTGGGTGTATTGGAGCCGGCAGCGTCCCATGTCACGGACAGCTTCTTATCAACAACATCAGGCTCATTGCGATTCCAGCCATTCTTACACGTCTTTTATGATGGGTTCAATACTCCCGATTCAACATTCTTCTTTAACGAATCGCGTTTGTGTAGAGACCAAGTTGGTGCAGTTCTAACTTTCGCGAAAACACTATTACGAACCGCCACATTACTTGAGAGACCCTCCTCCCAGCTACAATGCCAATTGTTCAAAATATCTCCACTTGTAGCACGTCTCTATGCTGTTAGTGATGGATATCGGTCATCTGTCATCAGTTTATTCGAATCTCTTGTGGTTAGCGCTGCGTATAATACTACGGAACCCCCATCACTTCTCGGGAACCTTAGCACTCGAACCTCTAAGAGTTTTCTTCACGCTCTCTCCGATGTTGATAAACCGCTGTCTCGAGAGCACAACTTTGTCACGATTATGCATTTTGTGTCAATGGTTGTGAGCAACCGACAACAATGGTTTGCCAATTATATTCTGACCGGCAGGTCCTCGACGGATGCGATTAAAGCCAAGTCTGTTGGCAAAGATACAGGCCCGTTTGATAGACCCCTCTTGAATACTGCACTTGAGACAATCTCAGGAATTGGAGATGTTCCTAAGCGAAAGGTTCTGGCGGCTCTCGAATTCGTCGCCTTAGCTCAAAACTTCTGGCCCTGGGCCACTTATGAATCACCAATGCATGCAGATTCTATCAAAACACTCTCGGAGTATGTAGGTACTCACAAGCCAATCCAGCCTTCTACAACACTAGATGGGTCGCTGGATGCTTGCTTTCAAACAAGAATAGCTGCATATGCGGCTGAAATCTTAGCCATGCATCTGTTTCACTCGAGACAAACTGGAAAGCAGTCAGTCACGAAGGAACTAATCACGAATCTTGGCTACTTCACTAGGTTTGCAGTCGCAGTACCGCAATACAATTCGTCGCTCCATGGTAATTTAAAGCGCAATTTCGAAGCTCGATATGGTGGATGTAAACTTTCAGATCTCCAGCGGACAAGTCTGGAAACCCGAGAAATAGGTCGAGATTATTTCTATGACCTTCCTTTGGCCAATAAGATGCTCTCCTTCGACGCTGCATGGAGCAAAGCACAAGGCTTTGGGTTTGAAGTCGCAAATGCAAACGTCAACCTGGCTCTGGTTGACTCGCAAATTGTATGTGAAACCCTGGAGGGTATAGCTAATATCTACTAACTTTCTCTAGGCACTACTCCATAGCTGGAAGTTCCTAGCGGCAGAACTTAGCCATAGCGTCTCAAGCGAAGTTGAACTCCAACTTGTCTTGGCCAAGGTAGCAAGCGATTGCTTAGTCTCGAATCGCAGAAGTCAGGGATCGGAAGAGATCTTCAGAAGGCTCAACCAAACTAGAGCAGATTTAGCCCTTGTGCTTGTCCAGCGCCTGGTGGAAGCGCAATCTACTGTTCAAGATCTTCGAAAACTGCTCGGCACAGTGTGGGAGACCATTCGACAATCAAATCTCTCGTTCGAGGTGGTTCTCGGTACTGCAGACGCCCCGTACTTTAGGCTCCTGCTGAAGCTGCTTTTCCTCGCCCTTCGAGTCCATGGAGAGTCCAATAACCTGCGTCAAGATTCTGATGCAGATTTCCGCTCATCGATCCGCCTCACGGAGAAAGCTGATGTCATACCGATTGTCCTTGACATCTTTCATCGAGTGGTTGCAAACGGTCTCCGAGACCTTGCTGCCTTTATCCACGAAAAGCCGGTTGAGTCGTCTCCTGCGGATCTTGCCCTTATCACAGCTATCCTACAAACAGGCCTGCGCATTCCTGGAATCGATCTTTCGTATTCTCAAATTGTATCGATGTTCGTTCAATGCGATTCCGCGCGGGTGGCGACCACACTTTTCACCTGGTCAGACAGCCTGGCTATAGATGGAGATCCCATCTACGGTGAGCTCAGCATCCTCTTCCTCCTTGAGCTATCAGCCGTGCCAGCCATGGCAGAACAGCTAGCTATTGACGGCGTACTTGGCCATATCGGAGCTGCAAATATAACAACATACCTCAGGCGATCAAACGTGAGCCCGTTCGCCGATGGTGCTGGGTACCAGCGCTGCTACAGCATCTGGGTGCGGGGAATCCTTCCCCTGCTTCTACATATGCTCGATGCAGTAGGCGCTTCCATCGCATCCGAGGTCTCCGTCTTCATCATGCAGTTCCCTAATCTTCTCGAACAAGCATCTCAAGCATTCGATGCTCCGGAACTATCCCGTACCGCATCAAAAGCACAGACTAAATATATTACATTGAGCATCTGCTCCGAGATCCACACGCTGTCCCTCATAATTTTCATTTTAAATGGATTCCGAGAGGAGGCAACAGGATCTGACATTCCAGAGGTGAAATGGGACGCTGCCGCGGTGTTGGAGAATGTTGAGTTCTGGCTTGGCTCGGTGACGGTGCTGCGAGAGAGGATTCTCCCTATGGGTGAGAGGGAGGTGTGGATGTCTAAGAAGAAGACGGGAGGCACAGCTGCCAATAAACTCGAGGAAAAAGTGGTGGCGGAGCTGCGTGGAATTCGGGATGTGCTTGGAGCTGGTGAATCCTGAGTAATAGGGATTCGAATAATATCTGGCGTTGGAGGAGAATATTTGGTAACGTCAAACTATAGGCATTCTGTATGTCTGCCCGTCATAAGAGAAGATGTGAGATAGAGATACCATGAATTGAAATTTTTTTCTGAGTCTTATTTCTGGTGATACATTCAACCTTTGGTGACGCATAAAAGCTCACTTACAAATGCTAGTCCAAAGCTAGCATAACTCCTGAGGGGCTCGCCTATGAAAATGTTCAGCTGGCAGCAGCTTGCCAAAACTGGATTTGCGTATTCAGACTCCCTTGTTGTGGATCTTATTCTTGAAATGGTAAGGGAGTAAGGTGCAAGGCGATTGCTAATGCGGAATACAACACATCCACACATCCATAATGTTGGTTGATAATTCTATACAAAGTCAGCAGATGCATGACATTCTTCAGCATGCTTCTAGTTCAAGCCAGATCCAGTAGATAGCAGCAAAATCCCAGAAGTGCTCTTGACACTGACCTCAAATGCAGGTACGCAACGAAACCACAAGACCCTGAAATGCGCCGCGTGATTGGCTGAGCAGATGCAGTGATCCAGCTAACGGAAAGCTAAAAGTGTAGGTGGACAACGGACTCTAGTTCTGATTTCTGAAAAAAGGGGAGAAGTGAAGTAGACGCTCAACAAAAGCCTGAGACAGATATGCAATAAACTGTGACCGACCATGATTTCCAGAAGGCAAAAGGTGAACATGCACGATGGCAACATAGGCATGCAACGGAATCGTATCTGGAATCCCGGAATGGAAGGAACTCTGAATTAGTCTTCTAGAAGGGCAGGAAGTAAACGTTCACCTAAAGCAAGTGCACAGCAAGAATGTGTCCAGGAATTCGGGAAAGAAGAAGGGCCACTGTTCACTGTAACTCAGACACGCAACGAAACTTTGTCTGGTATTCAGGGAGAAGGAGAGGTTCAATGAAAATGCAGATACGCAACGAAGATGTTTGAAATTCCTAGAAAGGAAAGGTTGCTTTGCCACCTGATAGGCGGATGATAAACAAGGAGATTGATCATGAGCCAGGGAAGAAGGGAGCTCAAAGTTCACTTAAGTGCCGTCATGCAACGCAACTGCTCTGAGTCTTAGAAAGGAAAAAGGTAAAATTTTCACCTAGAATTGCGGATACGCAACGAAATTGTCTGCCTATCCAGAAGGGGAAGGAGGCACACTGTTTACTGGAAAGGCAGATATGCAACGGGCCTATCCATGCATCCAAGGAAGACACTCAGGATTCACTCAAGCCCAGATACGCAACGAAACTGTTCTTGGTCCGGAAAGGAAAGGTATGAACATTAACTCCAGATCTCAGATCTGCAGCAAAACCCTCCAACAGCTCTATATCATGCTTTAATTAGCAGTAGCAGCTATAACCCCTTCACGGAAAAACTATGTTCCAGAGTCAGATACGCAACGAAACAGCCCGGAATCCAGAATGGGTAAAGTTCCGATTTTCACCAAAAATGCAGACAACAAAACACTAGGTTAGCTGAATCATTCTTTGATTGACTATAAGAGGACTAGTATCCACGGAAAAATTATGTTTCAGATTCAGACACGCAACGAAATAGTGAAGATTCCCAATTAGGCGGATGAAGGGGAATGAAGCTGGAAAAACTATGTTCCAGATTCAGATACGCAACGAGATATAAGATGAATTGGGAATGGACCCTTCTTGGCTGAAATAGGAACTAGTATTCACGGAAAAACAATGTTCCAGATTTCAGATACGCAACGAAATCATGGGGGTAGGATATTTCCTACTCGGGCAAAGGCAGGGAAGTGAAACTCTGTTGCACGAGAGAAGATGTGCAACGAAATGAAGGAGATATTTCGTAACTAAGTCAGAATGAATTAATGCTACAGAACAATGGCAGGCATGCAACGAAATAAGGAGGACATTTCCAAACCAAGAAGACAAAGGAGTGATGCTATGACCTATGAGCAGATATAGAACGAAAGTGGGGAATATTTTTCCTAGCTAAGATGAGAGAATAGAGTAATGCTTAAGCCATGAGCAGATGTACAACAAAATATAGAAACTAGTTCCTAGCTAGAAGAGAGAAGGTAGTGGTGTTATGAACTATGATCAGATTTGCAATGAAAAGAGAGAGATATCTCCCAGTTTAGACAAGAGAATAAAGCAATGCGATGAACCATGGCTAGTTATACAACGAAACAAGTCGGAGATGTTCTAATTTAGTGGAGGAAAAGAGCGAAGCTACGAAATATGAGCAGATGTGCAAGGACACTGTGGATCTGGTGTCATTGCTGTGGGATGACCAGGATCCGCTTAGAGGCTTTGTATTGATCCGCATGAGGATTCTGGGATGGTACACCGATGGGAAAGACTAGAAGAAGATGCCATGACTGGCAGTGACTGCGAGAGTTTGATCTCCCTTCAGCATAGTTCATTTCTATGAGACTGAATGTTCTAACAATGGTATAGTCTGCATTAAAAAAAGAAAAAAAGGGATGTGATATAGGAGTAGAAAGTGTGTTGGGGTAGATGTTGAGAATATGGACGTTGAAGGTAAAGGATTGCATATCAGAGCTAGTAACATGCTAAAAACCACTGCGGAATTGAGGACAGTTGTGAAGCAGTATAATCAGTTATGCCAATGTTATATACAACTGAAAAGGTGGCAGAGTGCTGTGGGCATCCAGAAGGCGGCCTGAATAGAGGTAATAGAAGCACCTGTGCAGCAAAGCAGTGACTCGTGAAGATAATATATGTCTTATGTGCAATGAGCAAAATTGTAATACAGGACACAGTCTTCTGGATCATATACAGAAGTGGGAAGTCAAAATTGTGAACTGTGAAGAGAACTATAAGCTGCATACTTTTATCTTCTTTTATACGTATATAGACTTTTGTAACATTGATAGTGAGACAGAAATGAATTATCCGTAACGTATGATTTATGGAACAATTTGACTCTCGAACAGGGTATGACTATACACCATCTGGCATTTTGGGTGTTAGAAAATGGACCACTAGTCTTTCTGTACGCTAAACACAGCTGGAAAAGAAAGGTCGTTCTTGTTTTAATAATCACATCAAATAGGATGAGGCATTACATAATCTTAGAAAGATCTGAAATTGAAGATGTGGTTGTGCATAATGTAGACACAACACATCAAAGTGTTAACGATCTATATACTGTATCAACAGAAGTCGTTCAGGCCGGAAAAATAAATATCCGATATCCCACTCACACGACTCACCACTGGCACCTCACCCAAGGTGCTGCGCTGCCCCTCCGCAAACCACCATGGCAGATGATGACTACCACACACCCGGTGGCGGCCTCAAGCTAAAAGGTGCGAAGCCGACTGGTATCAAGAAGAAAAAGAAGAAGCACTCCTCGAGCTCGACGCCCTCTCGGGACTCGGCGCTGCAGAAAGCAGCTGCAGCGGATGAAGCTTCCAGCGCCAAACCCAGTGAAGACGACGACGCTGAATTACGTGAGCTCGAGCAACGCGATCCACACGATGGCAAAACAGCGGCTGAACGTGCCGCGGAGGAGATGCGCCGGAAACGAGTTCGTGTTTTCCTCTGCTATCCTTCTCGTCCCTTACTCTGATTTCCCTTTTCTCGCTTCATCTTACCTCTTTTAAAAATTCCATACCCTGGAACTAGCAGAATTTAAACTGACATTTATGTGTTAATAGCTGAGCGATCGGCTTGCACGCGAGGGAACAAAGACGCATAAGGAGCGTGTAGAGGAGCTAAACAAGTATCTCTCAAATCTTTCCGAGCACCACGACATGCCTCGCATCGGGCCCGGATAACACCTCCCTTCCCGCTTTTATCCTGGCCGCGACGTGGTTTCTACCGTTTGCTCTTCTCGGAGTTGGAGAATGGGGATATGGTTGGTGTATCTTGCTTTTTTTGAAACGTGAGTGTATGTAAGGATTGCAGAGGGGCTGTGCGATACGAGGTCATCCGGTCGCGGGTTCCGGGAGACGAGACGCAGTGAGGAAACACTTTTGCCTTGTATACGGGATGCGGCATGTTTTGTGTGCGTCCTAACGGTCTGATTACGGGGAATTGGGGTGCGTGGGGCACAATACAGGCCAGTGGCGTACTGGAGAGATTTAGTAGGAAGCGTTTTATTCAATGTAGGGAAACCGGAAAAGCATACGATACTCATTAGGACTTAAAATGAATGTTCTTGAAGCGTTGGAGAGTATTTTTATGGTTCTTCATTATAACTAGCATCATACTGTGCTTTTGATTATTGCTTAGGAGAATGCCACCCTTCTTGGTGGCCAGTATAACTCCACCGTATTGGTTATTATCCCTTGCTGCGATGCCTTTACAGATCCTCTATTCATGTTTTGCTGCCAAGGAGCTTTGAATGCTCATTTGTTCCCATTCTAGATCCGTTCTAAAGTAAGAAAATCGTTATACGTGTCAAAATCCATGGCCGTCGTATCGTGATAAGGAAAGACTCTAGTGGAAACAGATACCCCCATGCTACCATGCAATGCAGCGGGAAAAAAATCAAACATGTGGATCATGCTCCCTTTGTACTATTCTGTCATGATGATCAAAATGCAGCCAAGAAAGCTGCGCCCAATACACAGAGCATAACTTTCATGCCAGGGGTCTGAATGCTTGCTCCGTTGGGTTGTAGAGATGGGGATTTTGTTGGACCAGACCCTGCGGAGTCAGTCTCCTGCGCTATGGGAGCGGGGACCACAGTAAGCTCGGTGACCGTGACGACAGCGCCACCTTCCTGTGTCGTAAAGACGTGCAGAGAAGTAATGGACTGTGCTGTTGTTGGAGGAGACGTAGTGGAACTGGATGAGTCTACGTCACTGTTAGAGTGGGCAGAGTTCGAGTTTTGTGTAGAGCTGGAAGAGGTAGTATGAGGGGAAGATATCGAAGGTATTGACGCAGGAGAAGAGCCTGAATATGGTTAAAGGGGAAGGTAAGAGATAAATCGGCCCAAGCAATTGGGATGACTGTACAAAGGAGAAAAAAGGTAGAGAGATTGCAGAACATATTGCAGGATGGTAGGGCTCGTTAAAGAGCTGTATATCCATGTTATAAAGTGAGGGAAAGACAGCTTGCCTAAGCATATCGAAACAAACTGAAGTCAATCCAGCACAATTGGAGACGCGTACCTTTCATTATCGAGGATGGAGTTGTGTTGGAAGACTTTGAATCCGTCGTCATCATTGAGCTGGAAACAGTGCTGGGTACCGAGGACACAGTCACTGAAGACTGGCTTGTAGTGGTTTCACTTGTTGTAGAGGTGGAAGATATCCCAGTCACAGAGCTTGAGGTGGTGGACTGCGTGCTAGTAGTTGAGCTCCCTGTGGTAGTAGAGGTAGTGGGTAAAAGCGTACGAGACGAAGTCTCTGTAGGAGATGTTGTTTGCGTTGATGAAGTCTCATTGCCAGAGTTGTTCTGTCTCTTTCCTAACTCTGCTATGTTCTGTGCGGCATCACCTTCCTGCGGATGAGCAGTTTCCGAGGCAATCTTAGACTCTTGATTAACATTCGGCGGGATCGTATTTGCTGAATGACTGAGCAAAGCGGCGTAATATTTGTCACTGGAAACTCCTTGGACCTGTCGCTGGGTTTCTGAAATGGCCAAAGTCGCGCTGGGGAATATCTTATCACCTTTCATGGTTGCGGAAACGAGGCCGATGACAAGAAGAGAGAATATCAGAATAGCAAAAAAGAAGTGTCGAGAAGACATCTTGGCCAGCTGATCATCCGAGGCTCTGCGGTCTGAGTTTCGACAGATGTGATATGTGGGAAGCGATTTACAGACTAGGAGCTTTTGCTCAACCCTCTTTTCATCAGTCGCCGACTCCATAATATTGATATGTGAACGTTTCCACGGCCAGGAAGTTCACTCTGTGGCGGAAGATGAGGCGAGTGAACGTTGATAGACGAGGAATGGCATGAACAGGATCGGCAAGTCGTACAAACGAATGAGAAGGGGAATATGTATGTAAGGTACAGAGAAAAGAGAAAAATAGTAGAAGGAAAAGAAATATAGCGGGGTCGAGCAGGTGGATAGAGTATATACATGTAGCGGGGCTGGCTGCAGCATCTTTGCGGTGAGATGGGTTGGCAACACGGGTGAGCGCCTTCGACCCGACCAGCCACATCGATTACAAGTCGACGACCACAGAGACAAGAAAGTAGAACATCCGGGAATATGGTGATATGGTGCCGTAGCGAGCTGAGTGGATTCAAATCCGAGTCGTACAATTGGCCATCGCCTTCTCTTCCCCTCTCCTTCTCCTCCTTCTTCTGCAAGCGACTTGTTGGAATGTCGAAATCCCTCAGATCACTCGATTGCGCATACGACATGCCCGTCGCCAGGGTAGCTTCGGTCGATATGGGGAGCATGAGTCCCGTCGTACTCTATGACGACGTGACTCTGGAGCTGAAATACGAGCCTGGCCAGCGTCCTGGTCGAGACCGGCTGTCGAATCAAGATTCCGGGGGCCAGAGACGTGAGACTTTGGAAGGCCGCGGCCCGTGTTAGCCATCGCCCTATCAACCTGCCATGATGCTGAGCCTTTTCTTGTTTTCTGCCCACCCAGTGGGTACAGGTAGCAGGAGGCTGGCTTATCGCTGGAGCTCCACCAACTGTCGTCATCAATGAAGCCCCCATGGGGGTCGGGAGGGGGGAATACGGTACCCGATACTCAGGGCATTTCAGATGTCGGCCGAGGTCAAGGTCTACAGGTAAAGTGCTTTCGGTGCTCTATCAACGGCCAATGCTGCTCGGACTGACCATCTTCTCGACCTCTTCGACGGGCCCGTCTGCCAATCGTAGCCACTATCGGAGCTGCATGTCAGTGCAGGAAGATGGATGTCTAGACCTCTCACCAGCCTCCCTTCGGAATGGGCGGGGCAGAGGTTCACCACCCTGGCTATATTTAGGCATCGAGGCCATGGAAAATCGTGTTTGCCAGACCTCCCGAGCGATCCAGCCTCAAAGCGTGGCAATGTTTCAGCGAGCCATCCAGCACGGGGGTTGCTCACTGCGAGGCTTGGAGTTGTCACCGCATTTGCCCCGACGCCGTGCATCTCGATAAACGTAAGGCTGACAGGTTCCGGCTCAGATCCGAAGAGTATTTATTCATTTGGACGAGCTATTGGATGTTGCTGCTGGATCTTAATGTCTCAGACTTGGACAAAATCCATCCCTTAAAACGTAGGTACTATACATCCTACCCCGAAACAAAACAAATCTAGCGATTAGATTTCCCGTCTACAAACCCCCGAGACCGTAAAATTTGTTATCATAACTAAGAATCCTACACAAACGGCTGGGCGGGAGAGGGGTGACACTCTTTCACACACGCTCGGCGAAAAAGAAAGGAGTTTTGCGAGTCAGAATGCTAAGGGAGGAGAAATTATACGTTAGACCTTCCAAAAAACCATGATCGCTTTGGTACAAGTGTATTGTGACGGGGATATTGTGCAGTGGCATGCACCTCCTCGAGATCGCCCTGTCCGCCCACATCTTCCGACTGGCGTTGCGGACATGCATACCTTCAATGAGGAGACTACGTCTCATAATGAGCCCACACAGTCCAACCTACAGCTTTCTCTGTCCACGTCGAGATGGGGCTTATCACTCAGATAATCTACGCCGCAGGTCTCCTTTCTGTTGCATGTGCTATCTACCAAGTGGTGGTCTTCTTCACCACCTACCTCCGTTCCTCCAGGCTCCATCACTATTACCACGGCCCCCAACCGTGGGCATGTATCACCGGCGCCAGCGATGGCATTGGTCTAAGCATCGCTCAAGAACTTGCTTCACACAACTTCAACCTCATCCTGCATGGTCGTAATCTCTCCAAACTTACAGCGGTGAAATCCTCCATTCAAAAACATAACCCTTCAATTTCAATCCTGATTTTCATCTTCGACACGAAAGAGTACAAGCCCATCCAGTCCTCCACCTTCCCAGACCTCATAAAGGATATAAATCTCACCATCCTCGTCAATAATGTCGGCTTGGGCTACGAGACACCCTCGGCGGAGGACATCGATGCCCAGATCAACACCAACCTGCGCTTCGCCACGCAACTCACGCACTACGCTCTCCCCACTTTGAAAGCCCACTCTCCCTCTCTCATTCTGACCATGGGCTCCACCACCGCCATTGGCATGCCCTGGCTCTCCATCTACGCCGGTGCCAAGGCCTACTTGCGCGCCTGGAGCCGCTCTCTGGGGATGCAGATGCGCGCCGAGGGCCATCGCGACGTTGAGTTTCTGACGCTTGATATCGTCGAGGTGAGTACCCTGGGGAATATCCTAAAGGAGAGTTTCCTAAGACCGAGTGCGAAAAGGTGGGCGGGAATGGCGCTGAGGCAGGTCGGGTATGGAAGGAGGTATGTGCATGGGTACTGGGTACATGCGGTGCAGAGGGGTGTGGTGAATTGGTTGCCAGACGGGGTGCAGGATATGCTTATTCTGCCGGAGGTCACGACGAGGAGGAAGTTATGGGGGAAGTCGAAGTAGATTGGGTACCGCACTGCTGAGCACACAAATAAGGGATTACCTATCTAGGAACTCAGGAGTAGTTGATAGATTTTATCGTTTTATACCCATCATTATGGATTCATAATTCGGATAGGCTTCATAGGCTTCCCTGGCTTGTCTTTGACTTATCATTAGATTCTCAGGGATTTAGTACACATAGATAGATACGTATGAGAGCGGGTAAATGAATATCCTGATGCCCATCAATCATCTATCCATCAACGGACTTGGTATATGT
Source organism: Oidiodendron maius Zn (assembly GCA_000827325.1). Classification (NCBI taxonomy): domain Eukaryota; kingdom Fungi; phylum Ascomycota; class Leotiomycetes; family Myxotrichaceae; genus Oidiodendron; species Oidiodendron maius. The sequence goes on along the minus strand of KN832873.1, from coordinate 1,122,423 downwards.
CATGTATTCCTCTCGCGACAGATAACTCACTCTCTGTCTATGACCAACTCCGCCAGACCCTTTCCCAGTCATCAAATATCGTCCAGCCCGTATGGTGACCCTATGAAAGGAAAAGGAGAGGCAAAGAGGAAGCCCTTTGGGTTTTCGTCAAGGCCAAGCTCCATCCATCCCATCTACTACTTAGACAACATAGCTTTCCATCCAGCCTCCGTCTCCAAACGTGTACAAAACTTGGTACATTATATTCCAAACCCACTTTCTTTCAACCCGTGCTCCATCAAAGTAGCGTGATCAAAAGGTAAGGAAAAGGGGAAATATGTGTCCGGGGGTATCCGATCTTGGAAATCATGAATTCGAAAAGGGGAAAAATTGAACGCTAATAAAAGAAGCATCGTCCGCGGCGCCTTTCTTGCTGAACTCCAGAACTCCCTAATGAGAGGGCCGAAAAGCAGAAGATGCGTCTTTTGGTGTACTCCTAGTAATCTGGGAAATAGTTGTCGTCATTAGCACCACCATTCTATAATCATCACTGTGGGCCCGGTTCGGCATGAAGGACAGGAGGCTCCTGGGCAAACTTCTCCGGGTTCTCTTCCCTCTTGATATCCATGCTCTTCCCTCTGCCTGCTAGACGCTCAGTCGAAGCGGGAGGGCTTTTGGTTCGTTCTTTCTCGGCCTCTCTCTCCTCACGCTTCTCCCGCATCTTGCTCTTTATCCAACCTAGGGGGCCTTTCCTCTCATCACCAGATGGAGCCGTATGACCCGGATTACTCTCATTGCTTGATTGCAGATGGGTACTAACAAAATTGGAATCCGGGCCGACAGGGACAGTGTCGCCGGTGAAGCTCTTTCTGGGATGCGCCGAGCTGCCAACAGAACTAGTGCTAGTTCCGGCACCAGCATCAGACCCGAGTGCTCTCTGCGGGCTGAGAGTATTTCCACGTAAATCATCTTTTCGCCGAGATAGTCTCCATCTCGAGCGTTTCTCTTTCTGTTCGACTGCAGTTGCAGGGTCATCGATGCGGTCCAGATCGGATGGGTCATTGAATGAAGAGCGGGAATGTATAGACGAGACAGGAGATTCCTTGGGCTTCAATGTTTGATCTCGCGGTGGAGTGTATCCGGACTGTAGTGGGAAATGAGATTGTTCGGCACGAGGCGTCTCCATTGTAGGCGACGTGAGCTCAGCCCCTGCCACTGTAGTGTCGACTACTGCCGTACTCGATAGTACCGGGCTCATAGAATGAATCGCCTCCAGCTTTGGATGCTCTTCGATGTCCTCCGCATCGCGGTCTGGGCGAAGTCCTGGTGAAACTCCACTGCTCTGCTGGCCATGGAGGGAATTGGTCGAACTCTGAGCACTTGGGTTCGAACTGGTTACACGCTTCTTTCTCAACTTGTTTGGGGGCCGCTTCTCAGACTTCTCAGTCTCCCCAGTTGGCGATCGCTGAAAGAAGCTCGTGAGGTTTCGTTCCTTGGATGGAGTGGCAACTTCGGGCTGCTTCTCAAGCTGGTCACCGAGCAATCTTTCTTGACTGGTGACAGCAGATGCAGCATGAGATGATGGCGCCAGGATGGACGAGGCTGCAGCAGGTACAGCACCAAGTGAGGCCAAGAGCTCAGGTGCGGCCGCAGGCGCAACAGAAGACATATCATTGGAAGCTGCAGGCTCCTGCGGAGAAACACCGATCGGTGCTGGAGAGGGTGGTCCAGAATTCTTCTGCATTCGACCCTGCGGGAGACCTGGTGATTTCTTGGAAGGCACAGTGTTGCTTCGATGAAGACCTCCGCTTGCCGATAATGTGCCGCCATACGTCGGAGTAGATGGACTCAATCCGCCGTTCGACTGTCGCGATTGCCGTGATGACACAGACACATTTCTTCGTACACCACCAAACTTGCGCACGCTCTCCGCCCCGGCACTGGCATTTGATGAAGACCTAGCAACACTATTTCTCTGCTTGCCAGGAGTGGCTGGAGTGCCCGGGGAAGTGGCACCGCTCTGGACTTCTTGAACAGTCTTCTCATCAGCTGCGGTACCCCTCATCCCAATTAAGAAATGGTCCTGGTTCTCAATCAAGAAGATCAGGACGTCCTGGCTGAGTCGATACTCAGCTGGCGCCATGTCGTGCAAAGGATGCGAAAGCATCCCAGGCTGGAAAATTGCAGCCAGATTTTGTGAATTCATGCGATTTTCGTCCGACTTCGACGCAAAGACAGCTAGAAGGTCGAGAATGTACAGAAGCAGTTGGCGGTTCAGCGGGGGAAGCTCAGTTATTAACTCTTGATACGTGACAATAGCTTTGCCGACATCGAAACCCTCTTCCAGCTGAGGGCCTTCATTATCACCAACAGCTTGTTTTGTATGGCCTCGTAAGGGATCGCGAAATCGTTCATAGAGATTGAGCGGGACAATGGGCTCTGGGAGGAGATTGAGGTATCTTCGCAAAACATTTGCAGCATCGTGCACGGTGTATCCCGCCCAGTCTAGGCCTTTCCCATAGCGTTCAGGCGAGTCAAATATAGCGCGAAGTTCCTTGATACGCTTCTCGGAGCCACTCAAGCGAAAAATTCCCTCTACGTTGGTGGCTTGGCACATGTTAGTCGCTTCCCGAGCGCGATATAAGCATCGCCACGTACCTTTTTCCTTCAGATACACACCACACTTGGCAACAACAATCGGTACATATCCATATATGTAGCTCTTACCCTCGGAATCGACGAGCGAGATGGCAACGTTAGCGTACGTGATACTTTCGCGAAGTGGGACACCGAAGATGCCTTGATGACCGGTTGCTTTGAAATATTTAGCAATCTTTCCTACATTAAATTTTGAACTGAATGGATCGAAGGTTAGGCTTTCAAAGATGAGCAGGGGTTTCTTATTGTGTCCAGGAAGTACTCCAACTCCACATGGAGTGTTTCCTTCACCATCATTGCCAGAAATCAGAATGCCGCTTGGACTGCATATCACTTGCTTGTTAGATGCAGATCGCTGCTTAGCGTTGGCTGATGACTGGGGTGGCTGAATATCATTCTGATTGCTAGCATAACCCAAGATACTACTTGGGTGTCGTCTGGACTGGGGACGCAGAAGTCTCTGCGGCTTGCAAAGTCGAAAGGCAGAGCACTTGTGGTCTATCTCTTGTAACGAAGATGCCGGACTAACTTCTTCAGGTTGTTGGATGACTATGGTTGGCTCATTTCCTACAGAATTGTGCTGGAGTAAAGATGCCTGACAAGCTTCTTCACGAGACAGTCCATCTTGGGCAGTCGCACTAAACTTGATCAACTCTTGTGGGATTGAAGATGCCACACTAGCTTCCCCAGATGGCATCCCGTCTATGACCGGCGCACTACCATCCATAGCATTCTCTTGGAAGATGGGGGGTAAGTCTTTGGGCAACTTCGAGACAAAACCCTTGGAGGTGTAGTATGGCTGCACTCCCACAAATGAATAAATACCAAGTGAGGGGGAATTACCAGGTGCTTCCTGGGCCTTTTGCGGTGGCCGGAATCCCTTCCACCATTGCTTTAGGCTTTGTTTCGTCGGGGGTGATGCGGGGTGAGATGTGGGCGTAACCGGAGCAGGTTGCGGGTGTGCAAAGGGCTGCTGCGACGACGACGCGGCTGGGTGTTCGGACGCCATATCTGCGATGGGCGAGTCGGTCTGTCTGGTCGTAGGCAATGGCAGATGTGGTGCGGGGCGTCCAGCGATGGGGCCACGGCCGTGGACCGACGAGCCCGGACAAGATCGAGTCTCGCAGTCGGACTACAGAATAGCGGCGACGACAAGAGCAGCAATATCAATGAGCGACGAGCAGGGCAAATCGTGCGGAGCAGTCGGACGGCATTCGGTTGCGGGAAGCAGGCTCTGGAGAGAGGTATAGGGTGAGTCTTGTGGTGTGGAACTCGCTGGAGGCGCAGCGCGACGCGACGGATAGATCGAGGGGATCAGCGATGTTGGTCAGACGAGAGGGAGGGCTGAAGGACAGTCGATCTCAGCAATGCAACAGAGAGCTTGGGGTGAGCAGGCCGCGTTGTCGAGCGCGACCACCGTGGAGGGAAGGAGGTGATGTTGCCAGTTGGAATTGGGGAGAGAGGGCGCCTTGCTGGTGGAGAGTTTGGGAAGTTCTTGGGATCTGTGCACTAACCCTGTTGTGCTCTAGCGGCTCGGGTATTGATGGAGGGGACTCTGGAGCGCTTCGACTTGCCTGCCCGACGCCTGAGGAACCAACATATTTAAGTGGATAAACCGGCGCAGGACACCCGATGGACTTCTGACCACCAAACTTTCTCACCAGGGGGCGAAACTCTATTTTTATCACTTGTGGCCTGAGGCGTAAGAATACGTGAGAAAAAGGAAAGTTGGTACGCCACTCGAGATATCAGGTTTTCCCTTTTTATTGATTGTGTATCCGTACGGTATTTCCAAAATTTGCCCTTTGCGCATCTTTACGAGGAGGCCGGCAGTAGCGGTCTTCCTAATCTACCTAGAGCCAAACTGCATGGAGATTCTTGGTATGGTAATGTCCCGAGGCACTCACACTACTGAAATAGGAGGGTGTAAAAATACCTCCCTGACGTGATATTGATGCAGTACAAGTGCATGCACTCTATATTCCTCGTAATATAATTTTCTGACTTCCTGTTCAGGTCGTCAGCTTCCAAAATGCACGTGACTTTTTCGGTAAATACTCGGCAATTAATTTCTTTATTCCTAACGCCTCAGGCAAAATAATAGCCAAATATCTGCACCTTCAAAAGAACGTTGAGATACATCGTATTTCAACCTCGTCCTTGAACACGCTCTCATCGAAAGGACCTCTATACCAAGTTTAAATTTCTTCTCGCCGCCTCCATCCTCTTCCCACACCACACCTTTTTTAATCATCAGCAATCATGGACGGGTATGTAGCTAGCCAGCCCCAAAACTTCTGCAAAGCTTCAATGCTAACCCAAGCAGACTCACAAGCGCCGAGCAGAGGGAGTTTCAATCTCGCATGGAGAAGAAGCAAATGAAGGAGTTCATGGGAGTAGGTCTATCTCTTTGTTCATTGTTCGCGCATCGGGCACACAGCAGAACCGCGTGAAAGGAGAAGTTGTCGTGTGCCTCGTCAAAGTTGTTCCCATCTCTCGCAAAAGAAGCTCAACCAGCTCAGCTTCCGCTACTCGGACATCATTACAACTCACTATTACCCAAATCAGTTCTCTGAGTTCCTGTCAATTCCGTGATCCCAGACCTCAATCGCTGTCTTCTCCCCTACTACGGTTTCGAGAATCCTGCTAACGCCCCAATCCCTCAGATGTTCTCCAACCTCGTCAACCACTGCTTCGAGTCTTGTGTGGACGACTTTACCACTAAATCTCTGGTCGCTCGTGAGACAGGCTGCGTGTCGCGGTGCGTCAGCAAGTTCATGGCTGGCAGCGAGCGCATCGGACAGAGGTTCCAAGAACAGCAGGCACAAATGATGAACCAGCCGCCTCCGGGGCGATAAATCTGCATTGGGTGCATATTTTTGGCGTACCTTATGTCTGGTATATTTGTACGAGTATGGGAAATTATAAACAAATACGTGGGATGGCACCTTTCTCCTGGATGAATTAGAGACTTTTCTGCATGAGCCATGGGAAATGGGGAGGCCTGATAAGTGTACATAGAAAATATGAATGAGATCATATTCAACTCTGACGAGAAAACCAAGGAAGGAACTGAATTGTATATCAAAGTGTTGGTCATTAATACATATCGTATAAACCTCGACTACCTTTTACCTCTGGGTATCTAGTCATTATACAGAGAGATATTCTTATATATCCAATCCTTTTACACAAAGCCACAGCACAATAGGAACTACAACATTATCATTGCCTCCAGTGAGCACCGCCTCCGTCAGGCTAGCCACGGCAGCGGCAATGCCCACCTTTCCGGCCGTCACCACCCACGGGTCGTCGTTGTTCGCAGGCCACCCGCCGATTCGAAGCCAGGCCTTTGCTAGGCCAAGCGCGACCCCCACTGCCAGCGCGAATGCCGCGCTGCCCTCAATGCTCTTTCCGCCGCGCCAGAGCCATTTCCGATGTCCATAGCGCCGCCCAACCAGCGACGCTGCAGCATCGCCCATACCGACACATATCACACCCGACACCATGCTAACCTCACGGTGCGGGACCTCCCAGCCAGAAAGGGCGCCTTGCCCAGTCCGTGGAAGTGCGCCGAGGGAGAGCCAAAGCGGGATAGCACAGCCGATCAGGAGGAAGATGTGTGATATCACTACAGGTCCCTTAAGATCTCGTCCATCGACGTAGGGGGCGAGAAAGTAGGCCAGTGATTTGGAGAGAGGCGGTAGCTGTGATGCTCGGAAGAGGTCGAGGAGGAGAAAGATGGCGAGGATGAGACTTAAGGATAGTGCCGCAAAAGTTGGGTCGACATATGTGGCCGGAAGCAGCATGGCCACCATCATGAAGTGGAAGACTTTGCGACGGGTATCGACCTCGACGATCGTTGAGAGGCGGAATACAATGGCAAGGCCAAAGACGATGACTGCAAGCCAGTATGCAGAGAGAATTAATCGTGTATTGGCCGCCCCGAAAGATGCGTGTCGCAGGTGTTGCACCCATCCTAGATGGCAAGATTCTTCATTTTCTAGGCCGCTTCGGCGGGGTAGGGATATCCATCGTTGGAGGTTGGAGCTGACAACCTCCATCCTGAACCACGGGATATCACCAAAGAAGTACCCAAGAGCCCAGCCTACGGGCTCATTTTGATGCAAAGCAAATGCTTGTACATACGCCCTTACAGGGCCTAACATAATTATCACAACCCAGGCATACACATATCCAGCGTACATCCATTTCCTGGCGGTTGCTTGGGCTTGCGTGAGGTGGAAGAAAGCTTGCACACTAGAAGACGATGATCTCTTTTTTCGGTTGGACGTTCTGTTACGAGCCTTCGCTGTGGACTGGGTGAGCATAGCTTGTAGGGTGTGACGCTTTCGATTTGGCGAACTGTTATTATCATGTCCTTTGTTTCCGTTTAAGATTATGTAGCTGTCGTTAGAGACAGACTCAGATGTTGGCATTTGTTTTTTTGATCGATTCATAGAATAGTCATCATCGCTTGAATCAGTAACTGCACCATCAGGTGCAAATAGGGATGCTTTAAGTCTGCCGAATAGTAAGGCTCTTAAGGAGAGTTTCGACATCCTCTCGCTGAGAGGTTTGGAGACAACACGTCTGAACCGCCATCTTGGCACTCGTGCTAAAGCTACGCCCCATCGAAGTACGCGTTCACAAGTTACTAGAAGGCCAATCCCGCCGATCCACAGTACTGCCTTTAAGATGACAGCTTGTGGCGAAGATGCCAGTAATAGTAAGTATATTGAGGAAATTGATAGCATTTGTAGCTCGGCTGGGAGGAGACTGGTGGTTGTCAAATAGTGCAGAGTCGTTGACAGGGCTTGGTGTAAGGGAGGTATTATAATTAATATCTCGGGATCCAATATGAATTGCTGTGGGTATGGCGCATCGATTTTGGACCTTTGAGTAGTTTCAAAATAGAGAAGTGGTATAGAAGACAACGCCCAATGCATGGTATTGGATCCGCCCAGGCCCCCAACAGATGGTATCAGCTCCCTGGGGAGTGAGGATATAGACAGTATTATGCCTGGCAAGAGACCGGCGGGGTTGCGGAGAAATATCAATAAGGAGACGAATATGGTGATTGTTGGCGGGTAGAGCAGTGATGCTGGATCGAAGCTGGCAGGAATTGCCAGGGGTAATGGCAATCTCCATGGACGTTGAGGATTTATGTATCGTAATAACCGTAATGGATAGGCAATAATAAGCGATGTTATGACGAGTACTTGGCAGGAGAGTTCTAGAACAGTTAGCTCGGTCAGTAATACAACATTCTAGTGCGTTACCTTTCTTCCAGAGAGAGACAAGTTCTCTAACGTCTGGATTGAAGCATAGAATTATCCCAACGAAGCCTAGTATGCTGCTCTCAGTCACTCTCCTCACGATCTCAATTCTTCGACCATATCGAAATGATTCCACTGCCTTGCGCACATCCCTCTCGTTCAGATCTTCATGCGATAAAGCCCTCTTAATGGAGCTTTGAAGTCTTCTGTATCCGACATCATCTACTATCGCCGAAGATAACAGAGGGGTCGATGTGCCGGACAGAGATCCATCTATACCTCTCAAACCTTTGGGCGGACGTAACCTCGGTGCCGGCAGTCCTTTCAAGAAGTGCTCATCATCTGCCTCGGTCCCACTGTCGCTATTTGTGGACTCGCGATACCGTTCCGAGATTGTTGTCTGACTCTCCGGCACTTCATCGTCTTGGATTCCTGCAGGCCAAAATGCTATATTCGGAGATCCGGATGGACTAAATCGCTCGGAAGCATAGGGCAATTCGGACTTCTGTTTGTGGTATGGATGAGGCGATCTCGATAAACGTCGTACTGCATCGTCTCGAAGTGTACTGGCATATGACTGTGGCAGTGGAGACTTAAGCTGCTCAGCCATTGCGGACTGGTGCCAATATTTTGGTGAGGCACCAAGGTTCAGGGTCAATCATAGCTCTGCGTTGAATCCCGAATAGGCGTGGGCTCGTAATTCACGTTGGGGATTCCAAAAGTTGGCCATCATTTATGCACATGCGAATATGCTGGCAAAATGGGAGGCAACGTATGGATGTTTACGATGTCCCGGAAGAACAATAATCCGCCGACAAGTTTCATATCTTGGGATCTCTCTTCACTTACTTGCCCAGATCATTGCAAATCTTGCGTATTTAAGATAATCTTTCTTATGAAATAACGGGCAAGAACTGCTACGATATTCCAAAGTCCCAGAAATACCTCACAGCAATTGTGAAGTGAGTTTGCAGTTGCATGTGATGCACAATGACACAACACTCAATGTGAACAATACCATATGTCATAGGAGAGGCTGCGTAAAGGTATCGGAGAATAGTTGAGTTATGTCTTAAAAGAAGAGGTCACAGTTACATTGCCACTTCCATTGCCAGAATAGATGTATTCGCTCTTCAATGTAATGACAGCAGACCACTGCAGCCAAATTGGCATCAGACACAGTGATGAAACTCTGCACATCATAGTCACTAATGCACGTAAATATGACCGTCTAGCCAGTTGGTGAATGGTATCTAGCGGTTGATTAACCGTGTCAGAAAAAAATGTGTGATGAAGAGAGAAGAAAGATGCTTTGATCCACGCATGTAAAAAACTAGCGCTGGCTATTAGATGACTAAGCCAAATGATTTCGCTTAACACAGTAGCAAATTTTTCCTCGGCGACAGAATTTCACACATTCGTAACTGCGTTCCAATCTGTTATTATTTCCAATGTCAATGGGATAGTAATGCCTAATCCTATCGATGCAGCAATTGCACTAACAGAGGAAGTATTGACATCTCGTACTTGAATTAAATTCTGTTGTGAGTTGCAACACTGCTTATCTGGTACAAGTATCCTATTGAAGAAACCACATATTGCCTACCTCCTGGCCTTTTAATGGACTTGAGTGTCACTTATATAAATATCGTTCGTGGTATAAAGAACCAACGGCCTAGACAGCCAGTCCCATCCACCCTGCTGGTGCAGACTTAAGTGCGCTAGGAGGACTAATCAGGACAAACAAAACAACTCCCAAGCCGAGAGTGCAGCAAGTCGTCTATTGCAGGCCATTCGTAATCTTTGATATTGTGCATATAGACTGAGTCTATCTATTTACTTAGCTCACAGATAGTAATATACAATTTCAATTTCTAAACAAGATCCTTGAGTATGTAACCCAAGATGGAACAAAGGAAGAGATGCGATAAATAGACTAAGAACGACAAAAATAATTACACAGGGGAAACCTTTCTCATCGTATAAGCTTTACTTTGTCCTACTGTCTTCTCCCATCTTCCTTTTCAAAGATCTGATCAACTAATATGGTCCTTGAGATCGAGATGTCCCGGTTGTCAAGCGTAATCAACATCGCACAATTCATTGGGGAACAGTCGGTGTTTTGAGTTCGTTAATGAAATTGGCGAAATCTATAATATTAAGTTGGTACGTCTGATAGACAATATGAGCTGCGACTATCGTTGAGTTGAGGGTCCCTGAAGGATGTCTGACGACTCTCTTTCTCTCGCCCAACGAAGAAAGAGTTGGGTATCAATACCACATGCCTTTCTACCTTTCACGGAGCCGAGGTAAACTGGAAGGTGGGTGTGGAATGGCATCATCACAGACTTCGTTGAATACAAAGTATATTCGTCTGCAGTACTCAGCAAAAGAAACAAAGTACATGCTTTCAACATAGTCAAGAATCTGGCCTGTCCCTATCTGGTCCGTCATTATATCTCACAGCTGGACTGCGGCCACCATGGATATCATCTGTCACGGTCCACATGAGAGTGCCTCGTGTAACGGCAATGGACCGATATTTAACTTGGATTGCCGCCCCCGCCCCCCCAATGCTCGTCAATTGATTGTAACAAAAGGCCTCACAAATGCTCCACCGAAGAAGAGTTAGATTGTATTCTGGCCCCGCAAACCTCTGCCGGTAGTATTTGGAAAATACTCTATGCAGCTATTCTGGTAGTCTTTTTCATGAATAGCCACCCAAAGGCTTATGAGGAGCATAAACGTCAATGTCCTGCCGTTTCCGGGATCCATGAACGGATTCACTCAGATTGAAACCAGACTGCCATAGAGCACACCGAGACAGGACCAGTTATTGATATATGCTGGGTTAGAGTTAGGTTCAAGAAATAGAAAAACACAAACTCTTTCATTATTCCTGGTTGCGGAAACAGTAAACCCGGCTCCAGCGACAACATCCAAAAAGTGCACAACACGCCAACCAACTCATACAAAGCAACACGCAAAAGCAACCAAACAACATTAACGTATAAAAAGTATGTGGAGGGGTCAAGAACGGTAACGGCTGTTAGCGGTTCTCTCTTGGATCCGTCTCTCCGTTTCAACGTATAAGCGATCCAAATCTTTCATTGCACAAGCATCGCGCAACAGTTTGGCCACTTGGATTCCAGCAGATATTAGCTGAAGTATATTCCTGTCATCTTTCAAGGGACGCGACTTATGGGTAGCCGCGTGCCTCATCTCCAAAGAGTTCTCCAGGATGGTAATGAACTGTTTGATTTGGCCGTTGTACAGAACGCGAGCGGGAATTCGCCTCTTGGTGGCAAGACGCTTCAGGAGGTATACCCATTCCGTCCATTCGCGGTCTTGGGGCTGCTCGACCTTCCGGCAAGAAGGATCCAACGGCACAGGAAACTGGTATTTGGCAACAAAGTCAAAGGCACACCGGGACAAGCGATCATTGACTTCCGTGAGGACACTATCCTGCTCATGAACCACCAGGTTGGTTGGTAGATGCGGCAACTCCATGTTTTGTTGGGCTATTAATTCCGGGGGTGGCGGCTGCAAGAACTGATGAGGGCCGTCAAATTCATCTCTGTTAGATGAACGCCTCTGTTGGGAAGAGCCTTTTCGATCACCTTTGGACCTAGTACTAGACCGGCTAGAAGTTTCGACCTGATAATCCGGCGGGCTTGATGTAACACCATGGTCATCCATATATGTGTCGGGCGACACCTCCTCATTTTGATACTCCCAGTTTGTGGGTTGGCTGCTGTAGGAGCTAGTCGCTGGCCCAGCAGTTCCGTAAATCGATGAATTTGGTGAAAGACAGTAGCCAGCAGAGGAATACATCGGCTCGGAACGGATCATGGATGCCAAAGTAGTAGGAGTGACAACGACTGGACTGTAAGACGATGATGTCGCCTCCATGGGATAGGAGGCGCTTCGGATTTGACGTTCAGCATCATTCTAGGATATAAGGGACGGACAATCATACCTCGAAGTTGGGTAAAAGGAGTTATTATATCCCGCTCGACTAACATCTACGTAAGTAGAGCTTTGTAGCGATTAGCTTGCAGTACATCCCACTGATATAAATTCGATCCGTACCTTCTGGTGGGATCCACGTTATCGTCGGCATAATTTCCTTCATATGGAACATCTGGCTGGACGTATATGCCCCTTCTTGATGCCATTATCTAGGAAAAGGAAAACCGATAAAAGCAAGAGTGAGAATAGACTGATATACAAAGAAAAACCGACTGGTAAGCCCTCCAGCAAGGTCTTGCTGGCTGATAATTCCTGGCAATCCAATCCAATTGGGAATATGTCCTTGGTCCCTGGAGGGAATTACTGGCCTTTCCGGATTATGGATTGATATAGCTGCGGCGAGTGCAGATCGGCAAACCAAACAGATAATCTGTATAGACGGCAGCGATACGTTATTCCTTGAATGACGAATATTGATATTCTAAGGGCGAGGAATACTAGGTTGATTTATAGAACCGGGGGAGGCTCTAATTGCCCCTGATGCTACAGACTCTCGCATCGATACCCTGGGCTATAAGAGCAACTCAGCAAGCCGGGCGGGGCGGCGACTTTTGGGTGCGACCATCAAGCCAGATGTGAATGTTGGATACGATTGACTTCGAGAGGTTTCTTCGACTATCCTAGAGAGATTGGAGACACAGGAGATGCATCGACCGCATAGGGAGTACTCGGTGCTGAAGGCCTCATAACTCGGCGACTGACAGTATCCGTCTCACTATGCTAATAGTGTCAGGGAATGACCTTGGAGAGTTGGCGGCTAAGATCAATCCGATGCGGTAAGGAGTGGGCACGAGGAACCGTGAGCCAACTGTGGCGTCTGTTCAGGCAGCATTGGGCAATGCGCTGGTGTTACCCTGACCAGACTGGGACTACCGTCCAGTATATTTTGCATTACGAAGGCGGCGTGGCAAGCCAGGATGTCATGGTTGACTCCCAATATGAAGCGGAGCGGTGACGATGCTGGGCCGGGTTGGGCACAAACGATGAGCCTCGGTGTAATCAAAGCCCAATGTCGGTGCCCCGGCAACCACTATTCCCACCAGAGCTGGGCGCTCTTGCGAAGACAACTCTAGGAGCACCCCTTTAAAGCGGGCGATCGCATTCGGTCTGTTTGCGGAGATGAAATCTCGGGCGGGGCGTCAGCCTGCCGTCTATCACAACGTCATTGCCACGTATTGGTCCAGAAATTTAGTGGACAGGGCAAGGGGGATATAACAAAAATATTATTATTCTGCCACCGACATTTCAGCCAAATCACACAGATTGGCGATGCCGTATGCGATCCTTGGCTAACATCTTATCGGTGCTCAATGGAAAGCCGAGATCTGAAATCGAGGCATAACACAAGGATTAGAATTTATTGTCTGCAAACATATGTCACTCTGCATTTGAGAGTTCTGGACGACCTCAAATCTATTGGATAAAGATGGATAGAAGGACAGAACTGCCGATATCACGACTGGTCTGAAGAATTAACCGACATGGAGAGATAACGGAATCCAGGAGCGGAGAGCAGGTCGAGTAACACAAGACTTTGATTCAGACGATACGACTTTCGACATCCGAGAAAGCGGAGCATGCCTGAAAATGTGATTGTCTTTAGCCTTTAGCGGCATCTTGTGGTTCAAGTATATGCAGAGTCCTCTGGATAACGAGTACTTATCTGCCAAACGAATGCTGCAACATTGCAGAATGAATTCCCCTCTTTTCGTACTCGGATCAGTGCAGATATGTAGCTACCTGTACCGAGGTGTATTCCTGCCTTCGCTGGGCAACGCACACACACTATTTCCTGCCGAGCAGCCAAAAGTGATCCTCATGTCAAGAGAAATGCATCAGCTGCGCAATATTCATCCAATGAAAGCAGACCGAACTTCCAGCCTCGAGATTTTGCTGGGACTTTGGAAATGCAAGCCGCTGCTAAGAACGATATGCCGAAATTGCAAATCTTCTCACTGGAGATGGATTGAATTCGACTATTCGCAAGACGAGACCCAGGTGGCTCTTCCAATGTCAATAATCCTCCTATCAACTAGTAGGGCTGAATTGCACAGAAGAATTTGATCCTATTCAATGCAGTCAATTTCCTGAACAACTCTCCTATAACTCCTTTAGCTGTCTACTAAACAGTGAACGGTGCGCTCGCAGACTCAATAGAGATCAGAGGACGGTATATCTCACGTGATTTAACTTATCGAGGGTTTAAGGAAATGAAGCAAAAAAACGAGTGCGTCTTGATATTACATACACTCACTCATGAGGCGCGTAAATGGCTTTCTGTCACTGATACTTTTGTTGGGCAGATCATTTAAAACTTTCCCTACTCCCGTTCACTTCTCCTCTTCTGCCACCAGACAAGTGCCACCGGATAGTCCACTGGGAACAGGAAGAGAAATAGTCGGGGCAGAAGGCCGTGTCAAAGAAGGAAGTATGAAAACGAGATGTGGAAAAGGGCGACTTACCTACCTCCGGCCTCATGAGGATGGCTGGAGAGGAAAATTGCTACCCTGTCGGCTTTCCTTCCATCGCCTAGCCCGAAGGCGAGAGTCATCGGAGGGCAGGATCTTCCACTTGCTGTTAAGAGTGCAAATAGTAAGTGGCTCTCTTTTTCTTTCTTCTTTCTTCGTTCTTCTTTCTTACTTACTTATTTTTCTTTGAAGATACTGCTACCATTACGACATAGTGTAGGCGATCGTCTGCGTTGAGGAACTTCTCTTTGTTCTCCTTTGCAATTCTTCTCGCTTCATCAAAATACATCTTTGGCCTGTCAAGGGGCGAAGTAGAAGAGAATGGCGAGATCTCGCCGAGTCCGTATCTGCTCGCCTTGGCTTTACAAAGATGGAGTCTGTATATTAAACTTTAATGTTGAACCAACTCAGTTCATTCTGCTCTTCTACAACAAAGATGTTAAGAGCTGTTAGCCCACGGCAATTATTGCCGTGAAATACGGCGAGAATTAATTGAGATATACCAAATATAAAAGGGGTATTTCATTGCAATACTATCTGACGAAAGAAAGAGGGATACTCGTACGTTGAACTTACTCTAGTCCTCTCATCGCTACTGCTCAGCCATTGCTGGGTCATGCCCATCCTCGGTACTCTTCGCCTCGCCTTTCTCACTCAAGATCCTTCAAGAACTCTGGACCACTGAAATTTTTCGTGTCGATATCTTTGTCGTCGACATGTGGGGCAATGTACAATGGTCTTGTTGCTGCTCTCGACCAGTACATCCGTGACCTTGGATTGACTACTCTGACTTGAGAGATTGCAGTATAGAACGCGAGGGCTTCCTCCCCCAGTCCTAAAATGCGGAGAGACCGAATAATTCGTGTCATCCGTAGATGATTATGATTGGACCATATAGTCCAATTGCGGGAGTGCCTGGTGAAAGTCGGTCCAGGCCGAACCTTGGTCCCCATGCATCAACATCTTGACGAATTGACGGCGAGATATTAGAGACATACCTCTAGTCTGCATTCATTATCCTTTTGAAGCTGAAAGCCATAGAACCATAGCATCCTCTGGAATGAGTCTTTCAATCTATTTCTCAAATCACTACGAGCACGGAAGGCCTGGAACACTTCTTTGTCGACGATCGGGGCGGGGTCATTAATAGCGGACCTTTCCGGCAAGGGAAACAGTATCTGGATGTAGTCGTGGCAGTATTCTAGTTCATGGGCGGGCCACTGTAGAATCTCGTTCAGCGTCCTTCCTTGGCTATCTTCTGCCTCGTCTCCGTAGAAGGCAATGATGCCCTGAGGCTGTGTCATCCTTGGAAAGAGAAAGGTCGCTTGAGAGGATTTCGGGATCTGTGGAGGCCCTACTTGGCATAGAAAGATGGAAAAATCAGGGGATGACTTGAGAAGCTTATGGGGCTTGGATCTCGTGCCTTTCTGGACTCTGATGTTGTTTTGGGGACGCCTTAGGAGTGAGGAGCTGCAGCCTGGACAATTCGAAGCTGACAGCCTCACGTGATTCCTTGTAGCCGAGAGGTGATATCTTCCCGATGTGACAGGAATGTTTCCTGCGCGGCATTTCCGTCTGAAAGCAATCATCTGTGGCTGAAGATCTCCTACCTCGTACGTAGAGATGATCACACTGTGATCCAGCTCAATCGGCGTGACATAATCTCCATCACGCAACTGTACAAGGAGCGTTTCCCGAGGACGATCTTTACCGCTCTGCCTCATTCCTGCGGCTGGCATTTCATGGAGGGAGTGGCTGGGCAGGGTGACTTTGCGGAAAAGTTTTGCAGACGGATGTTATATTTCACTGGATCATTCAAGTATCATGTCTGTCACGTTGCTACTGTTGCTACGGGCGAAATGAACACGCACGTAGCCGGAGTTGCATATCCTTGGTGAGGGCCAACATTTCCTTTGCGCCGCTCCTTCGTGTTTGTTGTCTTAGGCATGCTCCCTTTGTCTCATATCCCAGTACACAATAATGTCATTATGTTTCTGTATCCTCTTTGATTTCCACGGGGACAGTATTATAACCAGTGCGAGCAAAATGATGGGGTCGCTCAAGGAGCGTGGACATTGTCTGCAGGAAACATGCATTGCTCGATTATTGCCGCGGGCTATGGTCTTTTGGCCGGCGCAGTCACCTTTCCTACTGCCAATTCAAGGCGCCATGTTGTGCATGAAAGAAGGGAATGGCTCCCAATAAATTGGGCCAGAGGTAATGAGCTTCACAGCGAAGCCTTGCTCCCGCTTCGCATTGCACTCACCCAAAACAACCTCGATAAAGCCGACTTGTTCTTGATGGACGTTTCGCACCCGGAATCCCCCAACTATGGGAAATATTGGACAGCACAGGAAGTCGCAGATGCATTTGCACCCAGCGATATAACCATAAGATCTGTTGTGCGGTGGCTGGAGGATGCTGGCATTGCATCTGACCGTGTCAAGCAGTCTCGTGGTCTTGCCTGGTTGCATGCTGATATCGCTGTCTACGAAGCCGAAAATCTTCTGAAAACAAAGTACTATCAGTACACGCACACCGGCACTGGCCAAACCCACGTCGCTTGCGAGGAATACAGCATCCCGGAAGACGTTTAGAGTTACGTCGATTTCATCATGCCTACCGTTCATTTCGACAAGAGAATTGCAAGTCCAATGAAACGAAGAGAGCCGAATCACAATGAAGTAGAGCTTAATAAGTACCATATCTCGGCCATCGGCCATAAGGTTGAAGCCGGAACCGCCAATTCAATCGGTTCACCTGAAGACCCGACATTGCCAAAGCAGAGCGATTCACGTTTCCCTTTGGGCATATTTAACGCACTCGATAACTACGACACTTCAATAAACCCAGCTTGCCTTCGGGCTTTATATTCGCTTCCCAACTCGGCAAATATCGATCCCAATTCTGTGAGTAAGTAAAAGTATCTATTATCATCAATCCAGTCTCCAGGGAGATTTCAATGTAGCTAATACGGATCAGACTCATTTGCCGTTGTTGAGTATACTCCACAGGCATATGTTCCAAGTGACCTGGACATGTTCTTCACTAACTATTCGCCTGCCCTTGTGGGAATGAGACCTAACCTTGTATCTATTTGATGGTGGTTACCTGCAGTATGACACAAAAGACACGAGTGTCAATGAAGAATCTGTGCGTTACTCAGTCTCTCTGTTAAACCTACTAATTAATATCTAAATGTCAGAATCTTGACCTTGGATATGCAATGGCGTTATTGTATCCACAAACGGTAACTCTATATCAAACTGGAGATAACGAGGAGGGGGCATCTTTCAACAACTTCTTAGATGCGCTCGATGATAGCTACTGCACTTCTGATGGGGGTGATGATTCGAGCCAAGATGGAGTTTATCCTGACCCATCCGCTGGTGGGTGGAAAGGCTCCGAGAATTGCGGTGGAGAAGAGGCAGCTTATGTGATATCTTCATCATACGGCTATAACGAAGCTGACTTGACGCCATTCTATGAAATGCGCCAGTGCAACGAGTACATGAAGCTTGGCCTCCAGGGTGTAACTTTTCTATACTCAACTGGCGATAATGGCGTCGCAGGTAACGGAGGACAGTGCATTGATGTTGCAAACAAGACATACAATGATGGTAAGCCTTGGTGCCGGAGGGATGCCCAATATTGCTTCTAACTCTTGCTCATAGGGAGCTCTGGCATGTTCAACCCCAGCTTCCCGGGGTCATGCCCATATATAACAGCCGTCGGTGCCACACAAGTCAAGGCCAATGCCTCCGTTACTCAGCCAGAAGTAGCAGCCGAGAGTATCATCTACTCTGGCGGTGGATTCTCGAATGTCTTTGACACCCCCTCCTACCAAGCCGGTGCAATCCAGAACTATTTTGCCAATCACATGCCGTCGTACGGCTCAGATCGATACAACACGACAGAAAAATCTCGTGGCTTCCCGGACGTTTCTGCCAACGGGGTGAACTACGTCATGGCAGTCAACGCCAAATTTATTCATCTCTACGGCACTAGCACTGCTGCCCCTACATTCGGCTCTGTCGTGTTGCTTATCAATTCGGCGAGATTGGAAGCTGGGAAGAGCCCAGTCGGCTTCGTCAACCCGGCACTGTACGCGAACCCAGCTATGCTAAATGATATTACCTCGGGGGGCAATCCAGGCTGTGGAACAGATGGCTTTTCAGCTGTAGAGGGCCGGGATCCGGTTACTGGGTTGGGCACACCGAATTATCCCGAGATGTTGAAATATTTCTTAAATCTACCTTGATGTGGATCATCTGGAATGAACACATGGACATGCAACGTCAGAGTAGGTATTATATAGCGGAATAATACGTAGGATATAGACTGAATATAATAGGCGCTTTTTGTGTGTGTTTTATGTATCCGCTTTCTTTCTCTGGACAGAGAAAGAAAGCAAACTCTCGTCACATCGACGGCTTATAGACGACGTACTCAACGAGGAAGTAAAAGTCTATCTATTTAAAATGCTACGCTAATATTACTTTAGGAATCCCACACCAACCAATTTGTATACTTCTCTTTCCCGTTGCTTAATTTCTACTCCGTCGCCTTGTACTTCTTATTGAACTCCCCGACTGCGACCCCGATCTTCCGGTACAAGAAATTCCTCGAGCTCTCCTCCGCCACAGGGATGAAAGGCCCATTTGTACCGCCTCTGAGCGTCAGGCTCAGTCCCGTGCGCTCCTTGCTAATAGTCTGGATGTCCTTCAGCGGCACATCCCACTCGCTCGTCAGTTTCTTGCTCTTGATCAGCATGATCCGAGAATAAGTCAACATGACCACCACATCCTCACGTGGAAGTTCTAGATGTGCAATGTATTGCTCGTTGAAGTATTTCCCGTTGTCGAGTTGCTTGAGCCAGAATTGGCCCAGAGCTTCCCGTTGAGAGTATGGGCGCACAATGCCGTCTGTGCCTATGAATCGAGTGAGACGAACACGATCAAGGCCGTTATCGTCGAACACTGTGGTTGTATTTCGGATTCCCTCGCTGACATTGGATGCAAGGTCAAACACTCCAATCGCGGGTTTGGTCGCGAGTCCCAAAACTCCTTTGCCTACACCCTTAAAGAATCCTGCCACGCCCTCCTGCTCAATTCCTTCCATTGGTTTTCGCGCCAACCCGCCGATGCCACTAGCAAGACTTGTCGCAAAGGAGTTTGCGCCGGCCGTGACGCCATAGAGGGCATGCTTCGGTCGATTTCGCGATCGTGCCATTCGTCGTCGATCTTGGAATTGCTTATCCATAGTAGCCTCAGCGAGACCTTTGGCAATACTCCCAGTGACCTTTGAGAAACTATCCGATACTCCGAAGACAGACTTCTTCACAAAGCTAGTGGCACCTTTGGCAATACCCACGCCAAGCGCCTCAGGCCTGTCAGACATGATAAGTCCTTGGTATGGCTCGTAAAAGATGTCTGCTACTCCAGAGCTCAGATTATTAAAGAGACCGACGGGATTGCCGAGGAAATCAGCAGACCCTAGGATCTTGTGAACTTGGTACAGCGCCTCTTGCGAGTAATGATTCGAAATATTTTGCGTCAGGACGGACGATGAAACCCGCGCATTTTCTAACATTAATGCATTCAGACGTACTGGAGCATCGTTAATGTTGCCAATCGCCATTGTTAAGATGTTCAAGAAGAACATTAGAGGATTCCTTGATGAAGTCTTATCTTCAACATTAACTCGCTCTGTGCGAACGAATGACAAGTCAAGCTGCATAGGCTGGATATTTAGCAACTCGAAATAAATATCTTGCCCTTGTTGTTCTTGCTTTGGCTCTGGAATATCTAAGTTATCATCGCATAGAACTCCTTCATTCGTTTCTGACCAGCTAGCTCCAGGAACCTTTGAGAACTCTAAGAGAGCGTACACAAAGTCCTCGTCAATCTCTAGTGTCATCTGCTGCAGTAGCACAGTCGCATATTTGATATAGAGCACGCCATACGAATCATCCTTGACCCGAGTGATCATAGCGTGAACTGAGGGATGCGATTCCGTCTCTCGCGTATTCTTGGGCACAACACTGGGGTAGAGTATCATTGGGAAAATGCCACCATAAAGTTGATTGTCGATTTGCACCCATTTTACAGCAGTTGTGATTGTCTGGAACAGAGGTGATTCCGAATATTGAAGTGAGATGTCTCGAAGTGTAATGTAGGCTAGTTCTTTCATCTGAGCATTGATCAATGAAATTCCAATCCCAGCAAGTTTGAGCTGAGCCCGGAAGGTCACGCCTGTATCCTGGTCTTTGACCTCAAAGCCGCCATTAGTGAGGCTTGTACTAGACTCAGATCGGGAATTCTGCTTGTATAAACTCGTTGATGCCTTGTAATTGGATAAAATAAGAGTCTGTGTAGGTCCATCTGCTGCCACATTGAGATCGATGACCTTGGTCTCTCTGGACATTGGGTTGTTTGACGCGGGGATTTTCATCGGAATGAGATTGCCAATTTCCGCAAGCTTGATATGCCTCTCTCTTCCATTTGCGTTGATAATTAACTCCTTGTTCTTAGCTGCAGGGTAATCCCACGCATACGGCATAATGCTTCTTGGGGGAAGTCGATAACGGATAGGGCGCCAGCCACTTCGGTCCTCTATTTCCTCATCATCAATATTTGGATTGGCTTGGTAAAACATAAATTCGGTGTCACTCTCATTTCGCATAGAGAATGGCCAATTTTTTGTCTCGGCAGTGATGTGGAGGAAAATGGTCGCCTTTTCCATCAATATGTCAAGCCTTATGAGCTTCTGTCGTTGACCGGCCTTTGCTAGTTTGATATGCGTTGATCCAAGGTCCGAAATATTAAATGGCGAGGACCATTGATTGTTCACGCCAGGGAAGCAGAGCGACAGCTGCTTCACCTGAGTTTTCTGCAAGAAATGCAACGGCTCCAAGGCTCTTGGCTTTAGGGTGAACATGTCGGACGATCCAGGCTCTCGGACATTAATTTCCTCATCCATCTGGTTGTTCAAGACAAAGCGAGGAGCCAGAGTAACAACCTTAGTCATCTTGTACTTCCCTTCTCCAGGTTCCACATTAATGCCAATGTGAATTTCGGTGTTTTGAGAGGAAGATGGGAGAATAACGTCAACAACGCTTCCGATAGCATCGAAACTCTGAGGCTTACTCCAGCTCGAGTCGCCAACTTTCAATAAAGCGCGATTCCGCTGGTCGTCGGCCCCGTAGGCGAACATATACGGAAGAGCCTTTCTCCTCTCAGAGTCTCCAGAACCAGTGCTGATTCCTTGACCAGCAGCAGTCCTGGCTTGCTGGAGAAGGGATTTGGCCCTGATGCTTATCTCTAGCCCAGTCTTGTTTAAGATAACGTAGGGGCTATAGATAGTGACTCGAAATGCGCCACCACTATCGGGGATTTTGAAGTAGTGCAGGTTGAGATTCAGTGAAAGTCCATCGTTGTCCTTGCAAATGAGGAGGGTCTCTCTGCGGAAATCTTCTTGGTTGTTCGAGTTTATAATTGCAAACTCGCTAGCTTTGAAGACTGTATCCTGCATATCGATGCTGAGCAGTAAAAGACGGGACAGCTCGACTACGTGAACCGGACTGAGTCCTCCTTTGCGTAGGAAATTCGTCCAGTCTTTCTTGGTGTTTTTATCATAAATGCGGTACTTGAAGTCGTATGGAAGCAAGTTCTCAAGTTCGACAGGAGCAGAAAGTCGTATTCTCATGTAAGGATATATACTAAGAAATGTTAGCAAAAACAACAATTGAGACAAGAATTCTTACGTGGTGAGCGGGTTGCTCTTGTCATAATTGGCATGCATCTGGAAGTAAAATGGAGGAGTATTCTTATCTGCTTCCCCTCTGCACGTCATGGTCTTCGTTGGCCGCTGGAGAAGATCTCTCCACCATAATGTTTCCGTGGACCACGCATAACCAAATCCCTGATCGGGTCTGACCAGCAAGGACTTCAAAAATGCAGCACCCACAGGCGCAGGGCGACTCTCTCCAGGTGCGATCTTCTCGATTTTGAGCAAGTGACCCTCTTCTGCATCAAACACACCCAATTCCACTGGAATTTGAGTTTTGTTTTCGACCAGTAGCGGAGAGCGAAAGGTGATATATTTAACGTTATCTCTGCCCAGTGTCACTTCAACAAGAAGTCGATGGAGAATTTGATCCTTGCGAGGTCGGAGGTTGTAAAGAGTTTCACCCTCTCGACTGATGGGAATTTTGTTGATGGGGTCGAATCCACTGCCATCGAGCCTGACACCTACAATTCCCGACGAGTTTTCTGGTGAAAGATTCTCGCGCATCTTCTCCCAGTCTTCGAAGCGCCAAGGTGCTTCCTCGCCGTCTTCTAGCGTTGCAGAGAGTTGGTTGTCCTCGCCAGGTATGTCAGCCCATACATTCAACTCGAAGCCTGTATAGTTTCGGATTCTGTAAGGTGCTTCCTCTCCTCTTGGCTTAGAGAGAACATCCTCTTTCTGACTCAAAAATTGCGCCGACTTGGATGCTAGAGCAATCGTGGCCGATGTAGCCGTAATTTCCAACGTCTTTTGCGACGCGAAGTCGATGGATAGACAATCTTGGCTCGAATCCTTGGCAACATGCAGACCAAGCTGCCATGGCTCGATGAGAGGTTCCCAGGCAGATTTTGCGAAATTATATACATTGATGTATGTATCAATGATGGCTTCCGCTTCAAGGTTGCTTGACCAGTCACTGGCTGTTGCATTGAAACCTTTGACGCTGAGATCTAGAATGGGCAATTCGTGCAAATCTCCAATTAATATGACCCTCATTCCTTCAAAATTAGCATTGAGCTCTTCGTGGTGCAGCACAATTGCTTGACCAGAGACTGCACTAGATTTACGGCGAGGAGGAAGCGCAGGTTGGTGACTCTTCTTTACCATTGACGACGCGCCTTTACTACTTGCTCCTTTGTGTCCTATCGTCGAAGAACGAGGTCGCTTGAGCTGTTTTACCTTCTCATTAGAAGCACTGGTGTGATCTTTCTTGTCATCGTGGCCCGACAATTCAGAGGCTTTGGAGACGATCTGGAGGGCTAGTAGGATATCGCGAAGAGACAATCGGAGTACCAGCGGCTCGATGTCAATGTAAACACTGGTTCTATCTAGCTTCGAGCTATCTGTGGACATCTGCATTGAGAAATCGTCGATAATCCTCAAACGACTGTCCTCAAAGCGATCCATCCGGCAGAGGAACATTCCAACTTCAGAAACCTGAAGCGTGAGGGCATGTTGTTTTGATATAAGAACCTGTTTGGTTCGCAGTACGATTGCTTCCGAGCTGGCAGTAAGAGGGTTTGCGATCAAAATTACATGTGCATCAACGACATTGACCCTGAAGGCAATATTCAGCGTGGATTCTTCCGCTTGCGGAGATTCCTGGCTGCCTATAGTGGCGATAGACTTGGACCGAAGGGTAAGTGGCTTGCTCTTCCCGGTAGTAAAAAGCGAATCTGTCTCCGACGCATCTCCAGATTCAGGAAAGAGTTCATCGTCATCGGCGATTGGTGGCTCATGGGTAGCAAAGGCACCGTTTAAGTATGACTGTATCGCAAAGAGGTAGTCAAGGGCAAAAATAATCCGAGGGCTGTCAATTGCAACCATGGCAATTACATTTCGCTCTTGTCCACCAGATACCGTAACACTGGCCATAAATTGCTGAACATCCTTATTGGAAGAAGTCATGATCTTTCGGAATTTGTTCGTTTCTTGGGTTCTACTATCTTGGATCGTGAAGGACTGAATCAAAAGCTCTGATTCCAGCGATCCATCAGTCATCATGCGCAACTTAACTTTCATATCATCCAGTGAGAATTTAGATAAGCTAGCAGCTGACAGATCACCAACTGGCTCATCTTCAGGTGCAAAGACTAACTCCATGCCGACGGTATGAACATGGAAAGCCAGATCAAGCTTAGTCCAGATGCTTGAGTCCACACCTAGCTCAGGCCCTAGGTCGACTAGTGTGCCCTCTTCTTCTATAGCTACCGTACCCGATAGAGCAAGATCTCCTGCTTTCTTTCGAGTAGCCTTTGGCACGTCCTTAATAGCCTGCTGCTCATTCTCGCCCTGATCGACCTGGAAGGCTGCGGGAACAGATTTTGCCAGCTCTAATAAGAAGCGCAGCTGGGTTTGGGTAATTCGCAAGTTGAAATCAGTCATATGTCCCTCAACTTCCATGTCGGGTCTCTTGACGCCAGTAATATGCTCTGCATAGGCCAATTTGAAACTGAGATCGACATTGTCGATAAGTTCTAATTCCTCCGTCTCAAATCCAGGGAAATGAAAGTCGGATGTTAGCCGAATATTCCTAATGCCAGCAGTTAATTGCATAGCGATTTGTGCATCCTTGGAATCATCTAGTGGAACAAATTTGTTCTCAGCAAAGATCTCTCCTAGGTAGGCAGTGAGCAAGTCCCGCGTGGGGCGACCAGCAATCATGACTCGTGGGAATACCACAATAGGAGTCTTGATGTTGATGTCAAATTTGATGCGACCCGCGTTTTGAATTTGAGAGGCCTGGTTGGCTGCGGCTTGTCTTGCCGCGTTGAAGATGGCCTGCATTTTACCAAACTTTACTAAGAAGTCAATGATCTTCCGGAAAGGTTCCTCCACAAAGTTAAGCTTTATAGAACCTGCCCTCAAGAATATCGAAGAGTCGTATCCCGGATAAGTTTCCACGTTTTGAGAATCGAAGGTCTCATAGCGGAAGTCGGCCAGATCATCTCCTTGGATTGTGATCAACTTCCGTAGGTTCGACTCCTTTGATGCTCCCTGATTGATATCGTCCAGTAAAGAGAGATCGCCAAGCTTAGCAGCAATTCGCATCGTCCTGCCCATAATAAAAATACCTCCATCAGCGTGATTAAAGGAGAGTGTAGCTAATCGGATACCATCGTTGTTAAGAATAAGGTTGATACTCGTCAGGTCAACCTTGATACGAATGGACATCGACTCTACCGGTTTCAGAGGTTCTGAATCGGGCTGCGATTCGATATTGTCGGTATCCAAGATCTCTTGGGGTGCAGCCTCAACTGCAACGTGACCCGCCTCGTTGTGTGTAAAAGTTATTAGGATGAAGTCCAGCAGCGTAAGTAGAGTCTTTCGCGTCACGACAAGATTAATGGTAGAAACTGAGACGTCGATATTGATTTCAACACCCTCATAGAGTGGCATGAACTCAGGCGAGTCCTTTCTGACTCTCACGAGTCTAACATTGATGAGATCTTTCTTTTCATCAGAATCTTTATTCCCAGAAGATAAGATAGATTTGAATTCCGCAGGAGGATTTTCGACATAGTCATCCACAACCACAGACTCCAGGGAGGTTTCAATAATTATATCATACGGCCGTACGCAGAGGTCAAATCCGAAGTTTTCAGCAACTAGCTCCACAAGAAGTTGATCTGGTTTCCTGCCTTCTGGATCGCTTCTGTAAAGAGAGCCTTGGAGCCGCTCAACGCCGAACTTCAGTTCGAAGTTGCGCTGCTGAACCTTCAGCCGCTCTTTCTCGCTTGGATCTGGCGCATCTTGGAACACGGTATCGCCATCGTCGTCATCATCATCCTGCAGGATAATCGCTTCCTGAGCAGATGTCGAGAATTGGAATGCCTTACTCAAAGGGCGGTCGCGAGGCTTGAACGATTTCTTTGAGATTGAGCTCTGTGTACGAGGCCGAAACTTTGTTGCGTCTGTCCCTGGCTCGGAGATATTGACAGACTCTTCTATCTCATCCTCATGGAAACGCGGTATCGCAACTTCAATGAGTCGCATTAAGCTCTTGTATTTTTTGTCTGATGCTGAGGCATGCAGCACAGGCAGATTGCCGGATATTCGCACCTTGGCCAGATTTGGCGCCTTGGGAATGATTGAAGTTTCAACTATGAAGTCCATGTTGATCTTCTCAACTACATGCAGAGATTTCGTCTCATCCCTGGCGGTCAACTGAGCCTTCGTCTGCTCAATTGACGGGCCCATAAGTAGCTGTGTAGACGAAAGCTTGACCAAGAACTTGTCGTACATTAACGACTCCAATCGTTTGAAGTCTTCCTCGGTGTATGATTGCCTATGCTTCGATTGCACCTCCTTCAAGGTATCCTGGTCCACAAGCTCACTGTTGACACTAATGTGCCCGGCATCAAGAATCATGCATATGGTTGACTTCGCAGTTATACTCTCAGGTACAATGATGAGAGGAGCCTGAAGGTCAAGTTTGGCATTGATCGTCTTATGCTCTTCTAACGCAAATTCAAGGCCCGCCCTTGTCTGCTGGCGTAGGCCCTCCACGGTCGCACCGGCGCTCTCCATAAGCGCCCCGATAGACTCCATATGTCTCTCCGGAGGCTGGAAAAATTTTATTACACCTACCAAGAAAAGAGGATTCCAGATGATCTCAAGAGGTTTGAGCTTGCCAGTCAGGGCCAAATCGCTAGCGCCGTCCAAGGGATTCTTCTCGAACTGGAATTGGAAGAAGGGGTCAACGATGTCATCTCTCGCGGTCTCTTTGTCATCCGTCTCATCTAAAACGGATTTTGACACTGGTTCATCTGGCGCATCCTTTACCTTCACAATTTGAGGGAACAGGCTATGAGGAGTCGTTCCATCGTTGACTCTCAAGCCTCCAAGGCTCACGTCTGCCAGGAATGAAGTTGGGCGTTGGAGGAACTTCGCTCGGAAGGAATCGAAATATAAACTGAGTAATTCTGATGCCTTGCCATGCGGATCACGCTTAAGCGTGAAGCTTCCAGTGTTGAGTGACGCGTCTATTTGTATCTTGACTGTTTCTTTCGGTAGATCCACGGTCGCTGCTAGGGCCGTCTTCTCATCCCAGTCAATGGCATCATACAATTCTTTCCGTTGCTCCTCAGTCATGGTAGTTTCCGTATCTTCCTCCTCCTCCTGGGGTTTCGTACCCCAGGCCCAAGCAATCCAACCCTGCTTCTGCTTCGCGGTTTCCGTCTTCTTGACTCCAACATTCTCTTTCTTCAGTTGGTTTCTGGCCAAAGATCTCCAGAAACGCATATCCTCGTAATTCAGCTTCCACTCAAGCTTATTCAGCTCCTCTGTTTCTTCAGTTGTCAACTGCTCTGTCTGTTTCTTCTTCTTTTTGAAGAGCTCAATATATCGAATTCGATCATCTCTGCGTTCCTTGAAATAGTCCCACGACCAACGACGATTGCGTTCGTGAATCTTGCTTAAGATTGCGTTGCCCGCAAATTTAAACCATGCTCTTGGATCGTCCTTGGGCGTAACTCCCTTTGGCTCCAGCTTCTTGTACTCTTGGTGACGAATGAAGTAGTGGAACAAGTCGATCATCATGAGTGCATCGCGATACTGGTCATCATCCAACACGAGTCCAATCTCATCAAATATCAGCCCAGCTTTCATATGCGGCACATCAGTTTTGCCAGATTTGTCGATTTCAATCTTTGCCTGGCCACTGACGGGTTTCAAGATAAACTGGTGGCCTGATTGTTCCGTATCCTCGCCCTTCACAATCATGTCCTTAAAATTCTCCACCATTTCCTCGTGTGAGGATATGGCAGGTTCGCCGGGCAATTCCGCTTCCCTTCCAGAACTCAACAGATGGGCATCCGTATTCCAATAAACTGCTAGGGACCCTAAGGTGGCCAATTTATGAGTAGGGCCCATTGTATCCTGTATGTATGTCGGCTTCCATTCTCCATCAGTGCTGATGGCGCTGAATTCTTCCAGTGTCAAACCAAGGGCGAATGGGTGGCCAGGAGCCGATATCGAGTCTTCGTAGCGGATGTGGATGTTCTTAACCGTGATCTGGAGGTTGTCGACAATCTTCGTGACTAGACTGTCTGTGAAACTCTGATTTTTCTGTTGCTCTTCCTGGCTCATGCCTTCTTGATTGCGCTCCTTCAGAAGCTCCGCACTGTCTAGCTTCTCAATCTTGACCACCTGCCTCCTGCGCTCTTCCTCTTCATCATCCCACTCTGCGTCCTCCTTCGGCGCTGCCAAGAGGAAGACATCTTCAATGTACACTTGCACAGGCTGACCACGCAGGTTTGACCAGGGAATCTTGAGCGTCAGGGCACCCAGATGGCCTTCAACAACATTTAAGGGCAGCTTCAGCTGGTCTAGAGCTTCCTTGCGCAGCTCTAGGGCCTGCAGCTTGACGTCGCCAGACCAGATACCAACTTTCAATTGCCCCGGGTCGAAGTTCCTTATATACATGCCCAGGAAGCGATTGAGCAGCGATGCCACGAGTCCCTCCAACATCTTGATGCCTAATTGCCGTCACGCTGGCCGCGTATCTCTGGATCAGACTCTGTTCGCATGCGTCGTTCGCATTCTTTTATCAAGGACGACGGAGGGGGTTGGTTCGAGGATCAGGCCATAACTGTCATTAGGAAATTATGTCGTACCGCGTGGGAATGGATCCTTCGTGCGACTCCCAGGGAAGGAAGTAAATATAATGTTAATGTTGGATGGCCCAAGAGGCGAGCTTGCCTTCCCCGCTATACAACCGTGGCCGTTGTTTCGCTAGACCCACGGGTGCCTGTCTGGCGACACATGTCAGAGATTTGCGATGATGGCCTGCAAACGACGTCATCGGCATTTGCTGGTCTGCAGGTTCACATCACTGCTGGAAGACAACCGGATTATGGCCAGAGTTCGATGATTGGTATACGACTTCTTCGTA
Organism: Oidiodendron maius Zn; assembly: GCA_000827325.1. NCBI lineage: Eukaryota > Fungi > Ascomycota > Leotiomycetes > Myxotrichaceae > Oidiodendron > Oidiodendron maius. The sequence goes on along the minus strand of KN832873.1, from coordinate 1,093,324 downwards.
TATTCTCCTAGCAAAGCCTCACTTTGGTACTCATATGCTATCAGTGTATATTCATTGCTATCTTCTAACTGATCCCAAGACGTGGGGTTGCTGGGAAGCGCAGTCAGATATTCGACATCACCAAACCCTAGCAATCCTATCAAGATGCTTCGCTCGACTGGCACGCGATCACTTCTAAAGTGCTATTCGAGGCCTTTATCTGCTAGAACAAGCTATAGTGCAACCTCCCTCAAGTCTCGAAGCCTTGTGCCCCTCCGCCAATTGAACAATAGACGCCCCCAAGTTGCCTCCTCCCTGTCCCGATCAACAATCTCATCATTGCTCTACGCGACGAAATCTTCCACGCCAGTGGACAAGATTGATAGAGAATCTGAGAAGATATATGCGCAACAGAAGCTTGAAAGTCATCCGGAGTCGGTCTCCACTCAATCCTCAGTGCGCCATGTGCTCGAGGGTTCCAAGAAGGAGCACAAAGAAGATGAGATGATGGGTTCACTAAAGGATGATATCAAAACGATGAAAGATACATTTGGACTGAAAGACGTTCCTAGGGAACCGCTGTTATTAGGGATTGCAGGAGTCCTCCCATATGCAGTGACGTCGCTGGGGACTGTCTTCCTGGCTTACGATCTTAACCACACCAACTCAACGGGTATAGAGCTATTTTTCTCGCGTGAAACGGCACAATATCTGCTGGACATGATGCTCCCGATTCAAATCGGATATGGTGCAGTTGTAAGTAGCCAGATTACTCTCTTGAGCCTTCTGTGGTCTAATAATAAAGATAATATCCTTCCTCGGGGCCATTCACTGGGGCCTAGAGTATGCTGGATACGGCGGGCACAGCCATCGGCGGTTCGCATATGGTGTCATTGCGCCAGCCGTTGCATGGCCCACACTCCTTATGCCCCATGAGTATGCCCTCATCACGCAATTCCTCGCCTTCATCTTCCAATATTTCACCGATGTGCAAGCCACCGTGCGTGGTTGGTGTCCTCCCTGGTACTCAACATATCGGTTTGTGCTGACGTTCTTCGTCGGCGCATCCCTTGTGCTGAGCCTGGTTGGGAGAGGGCAGCTAGAGCAGTCGACTCTCAGGGTCAAGCATGGTAGTGATGCCGCTGACCACGATCACGATGCCAAGTGGCAGGCTCTCGAGCGTGAGGAGATTGAGAGACGGGCGGCAGCTGAGACAGCAGCACAGGAGGATGGAGCAGATGACGAGGTTGAGGAGAGCGAGGATGGGAAGGAGGGTGCTGATAAGAGCGACGAGAAGAAATGAGGGAGTAAAGGACGAGGGAAGATAAGGAAACGAAGTAGAAGGGGGTAAACCGCTAGGTCCCTTGTATAGTAGGCGTTGTTTGCTCCTCATTCGTAGTGTCTTAATAGCTTATCTTAAGCCCATGTTTGCCCTCCTAACCTATTGAAAGAGGCTCATGTCGCGTGCCGAAGCATATCCCATTTCGTTCAAACAGAAGAAATGGAAATCTATTAGCCTGGCACACATTCCTATACACCCACAAGGGCTTTATAGCGGCACTGAACAATCGGCGAAGGGAGACCTGTCACTCGACCGACTCCGTATTCTGATAGAAATGAAAGCAGGGCGAAGACTTCCACGGTAAGATGGGGTACCGAGGGTCACACACCCCGCACAGGCAGCGCGGGCAATATAGTAACAGCTGCCGATCACAGCGTAATCCTCGATCTGATTTGCGACATTCCGTCGCACCTATTCCTAGATTCTGAATTAATCATCTGAAAAGGAAAAAGTGAGACAAAGGTATATTGAGAATGCAATATCTCACCACTGCAGAATACCGCTGCTTCGAACCCGTCATAACAGCAGATATCTTAAAATTTTCATATATGCGGAACGTGCCTCAATACTCTTACGGGAGTCCGCCTTAATCCCATTTCCCGAAGGCAGTTGGCTGATCGGCGTCTGTATCGTTCTCCCTCCGCTCCTCTGCTGAGCTGGCAACCCGATTCCTCCAAGTCGGCATAGACGGCGATCTCCCATCGTATCCCACCCCTAGCCAGAGCAGAAAGCACAAAGCGGGCAACCAACATCCCATCCTTTAGGGATGTTAAAGTAGCGAGATTCCCGAGAGGAGAAATGCCGGCGGCAGATCGCCTGCCCGCTGCGCGCCCATGGCCGGTCATGCACAACAAACAGCAGAGTGTACATGTGGCCGCATCATCCGGGACGCTGCGAGGATCGCTGCTTTCGTAGTTGTCTAGGGCGGTCTATTACTACCCGTCCCTCCATATAAAGGACTGCTTCCTTCCGGGTTCTGACTCAGGCTGACGTTGTTCTTCCTCTACTACAAGAGTTCCCTATCTTGGCCTGCTTATGCCATACCTGAGTGAGCGACTCAGCCCTAAGAGGACCCTAAAGAATATCTTTCTTTCCCACCCCCCCGGACGCCCGTCTCTCTTTTGTTTTGCAATGCTATTATCCAATTCAAGAACTCCCTCTTTCTCTCTCTACTTCCTCCCCGCCATGCCTTCAATGTTCACATCTGGCACTCCTCCCGTCTCGTGCTCCGCCTCTCCCTGCGTGACGCCCTCACCGGGCAGCCGCTGCTCAAGTCCTGGGTACAGTCGGGCGGCCAGCTGTGACAGCCAGACCATCCATCACCGGCGGACAATGATGCGTCTGAACAGCGACATGCGGACTCCCCCACCACCTCCTCTCCCTGGGTTCGCCGACGTCTTCCAAACCCGGACAGTAATTCCCTTCTCAGTGCCAGTACAGCAGGAATCGGACGCCGAATGTTGGGAGAGGATGCTAGCTCTACAGAGGGAGTACCATTGTTACAAATCTGCGAGATTGGAGGCTGCTGTTGAGGCGTTGGAGAGGGGCTGCTCAATTGAGGACGTGCCTATGCGTCAGTGCCTTATCCAGTAACCTTGATCCCTTGGCATCCAAACAGCTGACCGTATTTATAATAGCTTCTAGATTATGTTTGGATCTCTTAAATGAGGAATTGAAGGCCCAGATTGAAGCGCATCAAGTCGGCTTGATCCCCTAGGACGGAAGATGCATGAGTCGTGAGCGAAAGAGATATCGGATATTTCGGCAAGAGGCTGAACAAGTCATCATCCTTCCAGGGGTCAAAGGAGAAAAGTCTGCGAGGCAATGGACAACGAGGTCCCTGTCGGGCGATAGATTGGCAATTATGGCGCTGAGGTTGGGGTCTGCTTGAAGTCAGGTATCGGTAGCGAATGATCCCAAAGCGTCGGTGTTTGGTCTGGATAACGGCAGCCATGGTATTGGACTTGTTGCTTGCAAACCCATGTTAATATTAATTTACTAGAAAATTTGGATAATTCAAACTCGAGCTATAGGCCGAGACAGACGATTTGTAATATATCGGTGTGTTGCCAGTTTGATAAGTCATGCAACATGATTACTTGGTCCCCGTCGTATGCAGAGTGTCTACTAACTAGCGATTTACTGCATGCTTACTCACGCCCAACTGGCCTGCCGTCACATTACGTGTACATAAAGCGACCTAAGGTAAGCACCGTCTACAAAACTTTGGCCTACGGCACGCACCGCGGAGTATCGGTTCCGAAGACCAGCCGCACTGTATCCCGGATTCATGTGCCGCATTATATAAACCACTGGATTTTAAAGCCAATGATGGATGACATGGGAACGGAGAGATGGGTCTGAGTGATGTAAACCCGAAGAATGACTCTTAACGAGACATGATGTTATCCAACTAGGATATTCTGCATATTTGACAGGTTGTATGTATCTAGGTCTGGTAGTTGCGAGCTGTAGAATTACACTGTTGAAGTGTAATTGTATCTTGACTTTGAGAAAGTTTAAACATGCAGAGTTTGAAAAGATTGTGCACGATGTGAATACTCGGGATACATTGAACCCCTACAAAGGGGCAAGGCGTGCATCTTGAACAACAAGAGCTCTGGTACCGAAACTGCATTATGCTGTGAGATCTAAGCAGGAGGACACAATGGCTCCATTGGAGAGTTGAAAACCAAGTTGATGCCTGTTGTATTGCAGCACTAGGGATGGATGGGAGTTACATGTGTACCGACGGTGCTTACCGGAACAGGTGTAGAAGACTCGAGATACGTTTGAGACCAACAGAGAGAAGGCCGGCGAGAGACAGTAGAATTTATATAGTTGAAGATGATCGAATGCAGGAAGAATTGCAGAGGATTTGAATAAGGGTAAGGGTGGACGACGAGAAGAGGATTGATCACGTGCCAATACTTCTAGGCTTCCTATTTGCTCTGCGAAGACTTCAATGACAGAATGCGAAAGTCAGCGAAAAGTTGGCAATCAGCAGGAAACATTTAGGCACTGGCGGATGCCTGCAGCTTGCCAACTCAGGAGCATGGCGCTTCCTAACTTCCTTGGTGTGTCAAACGTGGACAAATACCATTAATTTCATTGGAATGGCGACGCACAGAATTAAGGCACACTCGAATCGCAATCTATGCCACCGACTTTACTTCAATTACTCCTCGCGATGTGACACACAATGGCTACTGTCGGAAACTCCGCATCGGATCTCGTAGCGAGTGCCTTGGCATGTTACTCCAGATCACGACTGCCATCCTGAAGGGGTCTTTGCTATCCATTGGGCAGCAATAATACCTCGGAGCGAGGCCACGGAGCTGGGAAGTTGCAGTTTCGGATACTGATCTTATTCAGATTTGGAAGACGACTCGACGCCATAGACAGCCTTGCGTCCGCTCAACGGGAATGTACGTCTCCTGCAAGACACTCTGGCGGACCGAGGCGCAGTGCAGTATGCAGTATGTGCGTTATGAAGATGAGGGAGCAATTTCCAATATTCCAATATCAAAGTCAAATGCACGCAATTGCAGTGACACTGACGGTTTCGAGTTCCACAAGGGCCATGAGGATTTACGCGACTGTGCTTCCAAGAGTATGACAGCGGTCCTATTTCTTGGTTGCCTTTGGCTAGCCTCGGGCTGCGCGTTGGATGAGATTGTCAGACGGGAAGGAGATTTTCTTTCGCCTTCCCAGAGGCAAATCAAATCCTTTCATATGCCATATTTGTTGAGAGGACACAAAGACACAAATTTTGCGTCGGACGCGCTGTACCCACCAAGCAAGGCTTGCTGGACCCAGTCCGCGGGTATTCCCTAGGGCTTCTTGGCTTTTCCGCCTTCACCCAACACCACGTCAAGGTCACCCAGGTCGTTCCCGGGAATGCTCTTCTTGGCACGCCATTAGAGGAGCAAGCTTTGCATGTAGCGAGCTGCAAAGGCGCTGGCCCAGGAACTGCGGAACTAGTTTCTGACATGTCGACAGCCGCATGAACGCCTCGTGGCGGAAAGTCCGCTTAACCTTGTTAGTTGCGGACAAGCGGACTTCTTTCGACGGACAGCCGGCAGGTGACTGTGAAGATGAGAAAAAAGACAGCTATTGAGAGATGTCGTACGCCCATTAATGCTTGCGGAGATGCATTTGCCACCGCAGTTAGCCTCTGTTGCCCCAGCTAGACAAGCCATCATCAGCTGCAAATAGAAACAAAAGCCCAATGGACTCTTGTGCGAGGCAATCAACAAAAAGGACATAGTCGCAGCTGGCCCCATGGGAGATATGGGCATGACAACGTGACAGCTATTAGCTTCGAATCAAGCAGATGCTTCCGGCTGCAGCGTGCCATTCGCGAGAGTCACCACGTATGGCGCAGTGCACAATTACATACATACTTTACCCGTACTGTGTATCATGTGTATCGATGTGCCTCTTGGGAGGATCCCGCCTCTCGCACGGCGCCGACAGCGCTATGGCAGGGATAGCGATAACGATTTTTATCTCCTATGGGTTACTTCGTCATGAAGTTGGGTTTACAGCGACTTAGGGTTGACACGAACACCACGATTAAGAGAACAGTGATCTGAGGTGTGGAGAGTCGTTGCAAAGTTACTGAAAAGAAGTATATACGCTGTGTCTCTTACTCTCCCAACGTCTCAGGTCTTAACGCTGTGTTTAACGCTATACATTAACAACACGACGATGCAAGCGATACCTGTCGCCACACGACGCTGATCGTCACCCTTTCGTGCAGCATCTTACCCCACGCTGTGACCCCTGGACCCCTCGACCTGGCCTCTTATCGCAACCTGGCAACACCAATCACAGAGCTGCGCGAGTACAATATTTCCGTCCATCCCAACCGGGCCGCGTCTGGTCACTTTTCCTAAGTGACAAGAATTCACGCGCTCTAAAACTCTCTATGAGACGCTCTGTATTCGCCGGAGTTATATCCATCTCAGCATGGATTACCGTCGCGACTCCCTGGTCCATGACCAACCCCAGCACCACAGCCATCACACGGCTACTACCAACTCACCCATATATGGGAGCTTCGCCGGAATTCGAGCAAGGCACAATTCCAATGGGATCTTTGTCGACGCCTCCACCATGTGGTGGGACGAGGAGCGCATTGAAGCCACCGTCACTCGCGCTTTTGTGCTTGCTCAACTCCGTCCTGATGAGCAAGAGAAACTGGATGCCCCCCTGGAATTTGGCGATGGTTTAACCGACGATACGTACTGGGACTGGATCGAATCTAAAGCAAAACGCATCTTTCTTATCCTCGTTGACCTGGGCGTGCCTGATCAGATCTTTGGCGTAATCAATGACTCTTGGGACGATGAAGACTTACCACTACCATTAGACCAGGTTGGGCGTCTCCGCCTGACATACAATAGGGATGAGAAGCTGGAGAAGAAATTCTTTCTCAGGCAATTCGACTACCTCTTGAGACATATCCAAAAAGGCGAAAACATCACCTACGATGATGCCGAGGTCATTCCACTCGAATCAGCAGAGAAAAGACAAGTCGGTGCTGTCGCTGGACTCTCGCATCCCAACGTGGACAAAGTACATCTCCCCGGACGGCCGGATGACATATTCCTCCGTCGTCGAATACCCTTGGGGACGACTCTGGGCCGTATGCCCCGAGAAGAATTCCTATCTGGTATCGAGCAAATGAGAGCCATTGAACACTATCACCTCACTTCACTCTGGGCTTCTTACATATATCACGACTATGGCTATCTTCTACTAATGCCAGTACACGACACCACTCTCAAGTCCTTCCTGAATGTCACTCCACCATCTATTAAAATCCTTGCCAAGCGAGACAGACGTATACTTCTATTGAATTGGATCCACTGTCTCGCTGATGCCATCTCATTTCTTCACTGCCAGGGCATATCCCATGGCAACATCAAACCCTCCAATGTAATGCTTGACGCCGACAACAATATATTCCTTGGCGATACTGGTATCTTTCCACAATCTACCATTACTGGCGAGAAACGCGGTTTTGACAGGGAGACCTACGATTATTCCGCACCCGAGGTTGCGCGACCTCCTCTAGCCGCAACAATCCACCTCCCTGTTTCACGCCCGTCACCAAATAGACATAAACCAGGGCCTAGCTCTACGATTTCAAGCTCTAGTATCGGCTATCCGAACTCGACATTTTCTAGCATATATGATATATCTTCGGTGACGACTATCTCGACGGCTCCCAGTACCTTGCCTCCTCAAGCCACTCAGAGCACTGGCAGCAAACACGACCCCCAAAAAGCCGACGTCTTCTCTCTCGGGACCATATTTCTCGAAATCCTGTCCTTTTTATTGAAACGTGCGTCTCGTAACTTCGCCTCGCACCGCTCGGCCAAGAACAAGACTCCCGGTCGTGGTGGTGGTTTCCCTGATGCATCATTCCACAAGAATCTGGGGCAGGTACAGAGCTGGATATCTTCTCTGGCCAAAGACGCCAAGAAGAAAGATGATAAAATATTTAGTGGAGTTCCCTATATGATCTCCATATGCGCTGAGATGCTCTGCACGAACCCCGACGAACGACCTACAGCCTCATCTGTTCAAGAACGTATCTATAAGATTCTAACGGAGCATTGCGGCTTGGGTGTAGTTGGAGGAGAGGGAGAAACAAGCACTATCCATTGCGAGTCACGTTTGCCTGAGGCACAATGGAATCAAAGTCCAGGACTTGATCAATTACGTCTCGAGTCGCAGAGGGCAGCAGCCGCTGCATGTGCGAGTGTAAATCCTCTAGTTACTGAAATGAGGACCATGGCGCTGGGAAACGGGGGTGTTATTTACGGTATTGAGATGAAGGCAGCACCCGTGAGCCCAACAAGCCCAGCCAGCCCTACGAACCCGGCAAGCCCCAGGAAGGCAGATGGCGACCGCATGAGCGTGGTGACAAAGGCAACAAGTCGAAGCAGTGGGAGGAGCGCTGGTGAGACAAAAACCAGGAGTGGGAGCACTTCCGTGAATAGCCCCTATAAAACGAAGCCTAAAGTCCGAGCGCACGAAGCTCCAGTCTATGCCAGTTCGTGCCATCCCTTTCTTCAACAAGACATTATGGAAATATACTAATTTAGGATAGCTCTGAATTTCGGATAAACGCCTAGGCCCGATGGATGCAAAGCAATAACTTCGAGACCATACGCCTAGCATAGAACTCAGGACCAGAATTACGAGTTATATCCTACCTAAATAATCTAACAGATGATAAAAATGACATATGATCATTTACACCGTAATGGAACACCTACTTATTTAAAAGCGCAACCATTTCACACAACGGCGACTTGCCAGCTGCATAATTTTGGAGGTGGAATACTCTGCTTTTGAGGAGGCCCTAGTGGAGGATTCATAGACTGTCTAACAGGATTACAAGCGAGTTGGGTGGCTTGCATTTGCTACAAAATACATTTGCACATAACTATGTACTGTACAAAGTTTATCTAATGACAACCCCACGTCCAGGGGTTAGAGTCAATATATCCCTCACGCACGGCAGCTAGAACAGATGGCGCACCTCTCATCTGGGAGACAGCCAATCAGAGAACAATGTATGGCTCTATTGTAAATTAACCCTATCTGATATCACCACCAACAGCGCGCTCGCGCATGTTGTTGCAGAACCGAATCTGGACGACCAGCATTCAGACTCCATACCATCTTTTCTTTTCCACGCCAAAAGAGGACACCAAAACTTTATCAATATACACTCCCCTGCACACTCTCCTCCTCAAGCTGCAAGGCCCTAATATCGATCTCTACACCCCGCTCACCGGCAACGACATCAGACCCGGCATCCGACTGATCGCCGAGCGCATCTGCCATCGCGCCCCTGCCCATCCCGCTCTCCATCCCTGCGCGCAGCATCACCTTCCTCAGTTCCTCCTTCTCCTCGGCCCCTCCAGCCCCTTTCTTCCCCTCCCCCTCCGTATCCGACCCTGCCACAGATGTGTTCCCGCTTGCCGAACCTCCGAAGTCTCGCCCCGTGCTAACAAGCATGCCATTGCTTTGGGGACTGCTCATGCGCAGGCGCTGCTCGACCGAGATGAACGACGGCGTGCCATCTGGGCTAGAAACGACGTCTGTTAAGCTTTTCGACACGTTGATGGCCATCCCAGGTCCTCCCGCGTGCGGCTCGTCCGAATCCTCATCGTCACTCGAATTCTGCCAGCGCCGGCGGCGAGCAGGAGGGCGTGTGTCGACAGGAGAGACAGCAACTAGGGATGCGCGCTCAAGCTGCTCCATGGCGTGCATAGAGTTCTGGCGCCTAAACATGTGTTTGCCGTGATCGCAGCCATTGGGACAGCCGCCCCATTTCTTGCGTGTAGGGGCATGGACGGCAGCTTCAAGTTTCTTCCTCTTTTCGCGATCGCGGTCTGAGATTGGAGAGGATGGTGAGGAGGATGAAAGGCTCTTCTTCTCCTTCTCCTTCTCCTTTTCCTTCTCCTTCTCCTTCTCCTTCGCTGCGGCGGCAAGGCGCTCTTCTTTCAACTGTGACCAGGTGCGGAGGTTGTTCTCAAGAACGTACTTCCCTGAGTCGTTTGATTTGCGCATGATGAGGAACTCGCAGTGGTTTATATTCCGGAGGTCTTCGAAATATTCAACACTGAAGTGGTACCATTTCATAAGAAATACCCGAGACATGAGGCCGTGTGTAACTGCCTTTATTAGCTTCCTGACCACGACCCGCCAGTGAATATACAGAAAACATACCCAGTACATACACGGAGGCGCAGTCATCCTCCCCAAACTGCCTCCATAGACTCTCATTAAACCCACTAATTCGGTCGTACGCATCTGCAGCAGACTCTCCATTAGGAATTCTGTAAAAGAAGTGCCCATAGTCTGCACGCTCCTGCCACATACGCTCCATCTCTACTGAGCATGGCTGGAAGTTGCCAAAGTCCTGCTCTCTCAGCCGTGGCTCTTCATAAACTTTTATGCTGTGCCTAGGGAACGGCGAGGGAGAGGGGTCGTCAGAGGTCAAGGTGGAGAGGATACCCTCAGTTGTTTCCCTTGTACGGCGATACGGCGATGTAAAGAAGTGAAGGGTATCGTCCGCGCGGAGGAGAGAGCGGAGACGTCGTCCTGCGTCGTGGGCTTGAGCCCAGCCGTCAGGGGTGAGCTTTACACGGTGATCCGGGATTGTCTGGTGGATCTCGCGGTTTTCTGAATGTGGTCAGTTGAATTCTGCTTTGCATGAGGATAATACATGTGAGGATATTGCCTTCTCTACAGCACCTATAAAAGAGGACTCACTATTGCCTTCTGACTGGCCATGTCTGATCAAAATTATCATGCGAGGCTTTCCCATACTGAACAGGTCACTTCAAGATTCTCTGAATAGCTTACTGAGTTAAACTGCGCGTGGAGGAAGTGATTGTAAACAGGAAACAAAATTAAGGCTTAGAATATCGGACCCTATTGGTATCGTATGTTTGTGCTTTGTTTAGGTTTGAAGAGCCTCCCTTTTCAAAGATTTTGGGAGCCTTATCGGGCATTATCGGCGAGCGGCTTAACATGGCGCTAAAATTTAGGGCGAGGCTGATAGCAAACGTGAACTGCACCAATCCTCCCAGCCTCCAACCGTCAGCCAACTTCTCATCCTCGGCGATATCGCTTCACCTTGATCGACGTAAACATATAACCGGGCGACCTCATAATATTTGCGTCGCCGCCAATCATGTCGGAACCAATCCCCGAGAGCATACCTACATCTGCGGACCCGCGCTCCAAGCGGCCCCTCAAAAAGCGCGCCATCAACCAAACAGCTTCTTCTACCCAAGCCGCCTCCCTCGATGCGCTCTTTGCGAAACCCGATCAGGAGATAAAGGTCGGCCCCTCAACATCGCTGAGGAAACAGCCTGGTCCGCCACCAGAGATTGTTGCAAACGTGCAGGGCAGTAGTGCAGGCGCAGGCAGCGGAGAATTCCACGTCTACAAGGCGAGTCGCAGGCGCGAGTATGAGAGACTGAGAGCAATGGATGAGGAGGTTGCCAAAGAGAAGGAGGAAGAGGAGTGGGAGCGGGAGAAGAGGGAAAGGGAGGAGCGCGATCGAGAGAAGACGAGGAAGAATAGGGAGAAGAGAGAGAGATTGAAGTTGAAGAAGGGCAAGGGTGGGAATGGAGTGGAGAGAGAAAACAAACCTGGGGAGAAGAAGGTTGCGATCCAGGCGAGAGTCGATGCTGGACAGGATGGTACAGACCTGAAGGAAGAAGAGGCGAAAGTTGTCGAGGAGACAGGTGTCATAATCCATGATGATGACTGATGGGCGACGCATTGATACTGATCGCTTGCAGAGATTGGGATCTATCACAAACCTTGAATAACTGGTGCATACGAGACACGGAGGACAGCGCGGGCTAGACATTTACATGATCAGCGCATATGCATTAGTCTCGAGCTCTCTGCTATGTTACAAGCGTATACCCGCCACATGATCACAACCTTTTTACACTAACATCAGAAAAAAGGCATCTATTCCTCTCCACCTGGACCTCCACCTGCCTGCTTTGCAGCCTTGGCACTGCAAATATCATCCACTCTCAGGAGTAAACAGGCAGACTGCATGACTAGTTAGCTTTGCAATGTAGAAATATTAGATGGTCACAACATACCTCGATAGCAGTCTTGATACTCTGCAGCTTGATTGCCTCCGGCTCCCAGACGCCATATTGCTTCATATCAACAAGGGTGCCTTTGTCGCCATCAATACCCCAAGAGCTTTGGCCCTCGGCATGCTTCGCTCGCAGAGCAGTAAGGACTTTCACAGGGCTCTGGCCAGCATTCTGGATCAACGTTCTTGGGATAACCTCCATGGCCTCAGCAACAGCTTTGTAAGGCCATTGTTGAACACCTTCAATACCCCTAGCCAACTGCCCTAATCTAACAGCGACAGCCATTTCCGTAGCTCCTCCTCCGGGTGCCAATCTTGGGTGGAACATGACGTTACGAGCAACAGCCATAGCATCGGCCAGATTTCGGTCAATTTCATTCAGGATGTCTTTCGATGGGCCGCGGAGCAAGATAGTGCATGCTTTAGGAGTTTTGCAGTGGGTGAGGAAGGTGAAATATTCGTCGCCAATCTTCTCGATGTTGAACAGACCGCAGTTCGTGCCCACATCCGACTCCTGTAGATCATCAACTCTGTTAACAATCGTAGCACCTGTTGCTCGAGCTATTCTGTTATTGTCCGTCTTTCTAACACGACGAAGAGCAGTAACGTTAGCCTTCACGAGGTAATGTTGCGCAAGATCTAAATTCATTAGCTACTTTCGTGGTAGAAGTATGGGTAATGTACGTACCGGAAACTCCCTTTTCAGTAATCACCAAATCCGGCTTCAGAGCCAGAATAGCCTCACACATCTGTTTGACCTGCTCTTCCTCAATCTGTAGAATCTTATTCCAGTCCTCCTCCTTTGTAATCTCAATATTTGTCTGCGACTCTCCCTTCTTATATTCCAGCGGGCAGTCTAACAGGATAATTCTCGGGTTCTCTATCTGTCTCCTCATTTTCGGGTGAGTGATATCTTTGTTGAGCATGACGCCGTCTAAGACTTTGCTATCTTCAATTTCACCACCGGGAACCTTCTCAACGCGCGCATAACGCTTGATATCAACTTCCTTCTTGCCACCACCAACCTCGTGTGTAACTGTTCGGACAGCCTTGAGTGCCAGAGAGCACATGAGCTCAGACCATCTGGAGACAAATTTCGTGCCAATAGAGGAGGAAATCAGCTGGTACATGGCCTTATCATCGTTGATATCTACAGGTAAAGAGATTTCGTCGATGATTTCGAGAGCATCTTTGAGCGCACGCTTGAATGCAGATATAATCACAACAGGATGAATGTTGCGTTCTAACTGCGGGGTTGCCTGGGCTAGAATCTCACCAGCTTTAGAGTATTAGTCTAGAATTGCGCTATTCCAAGGAACCCATACCAAGAATAATGACAGTTGTAGTCCCATCTCCCACTTCCTCGTCTTGTGTTCTGCTCAGTTCGATCATGCTTTTGGCGGCCGGATGCGACACCTCAATTTCTCGCAGAATGGCATGCCCGTCATTTGTTAAGACAATACCTCCCATGGGATCCAGCAGCATCTTCAACATCGCCTTCGGCCCTAAACATGATCGAATGATATCTGCAACGCTTTGTTGGGTTAGCTTCGAGATGCCAGGTTTAAAATTCAGCACTGCAGTTGCTTAGGCAAAAGGTATTGGCGTGAGTGATAACGTACGTTTTTGCAGCAGTGATATTCGAAAGTTGCGCCTTCCTCCCAGTCTGTCTATCACCACTCTGGGTGTCTGTGGGCACCTCGTCAGCATTCTATGTTCATGCGGGAAGAGTGCATAAGTTTTGGAAGCTCCCAAAGGTAGCTGAAGTCCAGAGACATACTCATTACCACTACCGGGGCCTGCATCCTTAATCACAGCCTAATAGATGTGCAAAATCAGATACACCAGATTCAACTCGTAGAGTGTTGTGATCGTTCTGTGTTGACCTTCTGCTCTTCCACAGAAAATATGAAGCTTTTTCGGTGATGGCGCGTTGAATTTCCGAGCTAGCTCGCGACTGATAGCTATCACGTGATTGACACCTTTCTTTTCCATTACCTGGACTACAATATATGCACTCTAGTCTGTATGACTTGTCTCCAATACCGATTTAGATATGGATTTGAGATATGAAAGGCCGTGCCAAAAATTATAGTAAAAATTAACCAATAAGTGCGCGATTCATAATGCTCTTCGTCATATGTTTGAGGTTTGCTCTTGCGATTCCGTACACTTCACATAATTCGGTTTCAAGTTGGTGTTTATAAAGGTTGTTCAATTTCTGACTATATTACAGTTCTTTGTCGATATGTAATTTTCAGACCGCATATCCTAAATGTAGGCATTGTAAAAGTTACAGCATTCTGAGATGTCCGATGTGTCCCCTAGATTCTAGATTTTAATGCCGTGCACTAGAATAGTCTTCGTCTGGAGAAACTCAGAGATTCCCCATCGGCTTCCAAATCGTCCATATCCGCTATCCTTGACTCCTCCATGCGGGAGAGTTGCCTCATCGTGCAGCGTCATCGAATTGATGTGTACGGCGCCGGATTGGAGCATCTTACCGACAGCTATAGCTCGTGAGAGGTCCTTACTAAACACGCTTGCAGAAAGCCCGTAAAAAGAACTGTTAGCTATCTCAACCGCTGCTGAAGTGTCTTGCACTTCAATAATTCCGACACAGGCGCCAAATGATTCCGTTGTAAACAAGTCCATTTCAGGAGTGAGGTTGCTGATCACAGTTGTTGCCATCGAGGCACCATGGAGCAAGTCTGCCCTCGTACCAGTTTGCAACACTGCACCCTTGCTGAGAGCATCGTCAATGAGAGCAAGAGTTCTATTTGCTGCTTTCTCCGTAACCATGTCGCATCTCGCAGGGAAGTTTTGGAGCACGGATCGAATGTGTTTAAGCAGCTGATCAACTACGGACCTGACGACAATTATTCTCTCTGTAGACATACAAACTTGACCCGCCTAATACAGTTAGCCTTTTTTTAGCAGAGGAAATTGATAACGTACGTTATCAAAAGCTCCGATTACAGCAGCAAGGGCAGCTGCTTCCAAATCAGCATCTTCAAGGATGATGAGAGGGCATTTTCCTCCTAACTCCATAAGAGCAGGTTTCAAGTGTTGAGCAGCACATGCAGCAACTATTGACCCTACACGTGTAGAGCCAGTGAAAGTTAATTTTCGAACAGCACGATGCGCTATCATGGTAGTGTTTATTTCTTGCGCATCCTCCGGTCGATGTTGAATGAGATTGACCACACCAGGAGGAAATCCGGCCTCTTGAATGGCTTTGACCATCAAATAATGTGTCTGTGGACTTAATTCTGATCCCTAATTACGAGTGAGTATACGGCATAGCAAGATATTCACAAAACAACATGCCTTGATGACGACGGTATTGCCTGCAACAACTGGTCCTAGAAATGCCCGCACTCCAAGTATGAGAGGCGCATTCCAAGGGACAATACTAAGGATCACTCCTAAAGGTTCGTTCAAGACCAGAGCAAGCGAATTATCCTCAACCGTTGATGGAATTGAGCCTTCCAGAACTTGACTCGTTGTCAGAGCTGCAGCTTCACGAATAAACTCCACTGATTCGCGCAAATTGTGCTTTGCGTAAGGCTCGGCACAGCTTGTGTCAAGCATCATGGCCTCTAAGAATTTGGTTTCCCATGATTGTACAACCTATATACGGTTAGTAAATAAATTTTATGGAGTGGGAACGTGATATATCGTACCTGGCCAAGGTTTTGAAGGAGCCGTCGCCTCTCCTGAGGCTTGACACCGGCCCATGTTATAAAAGCTCTCTGTGCAGACTCCACGGCTTGGATCGCAACTTCGACTGATGCTCCTTGCGCCGTGGCAACAGTCACGTTCTTCGCAGCATTTACAACTGGGAAATCCCGGTCACTCAGAGTAACATCTTTCCCGTCAATGATCAAGGGAATACGTTGTTCGGTGGCCATCTTAACTCAGCAGTGCTGTACAACTATTTATCTGACAGATAATCATTTGAAATTCTGAGACGTCGATGGGTTCTCATATATGTCTAAGAGTAAAAGAGGGGTAGGTACCGTTTCTTGTCGATGTCTCCTTGGGATATAAGAGCCGGTTTGTACTTGCGGCCCCCATAGTTGGGGATAATGTCTTAGCCGACGAGTCCCCCCACTTCCCGATGGACCGGATCTTCTCCACGAATTTAAGTGTTGTTAAGGACCGTTTCCGTCAGGAAACACTATATGGATTGGGGAGTCCCTATCCAATCATGGTATTCCTTTATGTATGAGGTTTGTAGACTTAAATTAAGAAAGGTTACATGGAAGGCGGGGATTCGCCTAATGGATATCTACAGAAGTCACTCCGCATCAGCCACAGAACGAGTTAATGGAGAAACAGAGAAAAAAAATCGCTTAATATCGTCACCCGAATCAATTTTCCCTTGTACGAGGAGTAAGTTTTAGATTCTCTCAAAATGGCTACTGCCTACCTCGCTCCGCTGTACTTCTTGCCTAATGATCCACAGTGGAAAAGGGGTAACTGGCCAGCTTTCACTTGATTAAACTGATATATATTTGTAGCGTCTTCGGTACATGATTTTACCTAAAACCCGAATTTTATATATCATCTGAGGAGTAGACAAAGAATATATAGAATTCCACGATGACCTTAGCTGCAATTTAGGGGTTTGGAATTTATTCTCATTGTACAGAATGATTTCTCACAGGACATGGGATCCAGCAGCATTGATATTTAGAAAGTTTTGATGGGATGAGGGAAAACGGTATTTAAAATTTCAGCTACTTTCCTTAAGTTTAGTATTCCTTGCAACACAAGTGAACGCGTAGAAATAGAAATGTATCTCAATCCCCCTCCATTTCGCTCTTACAATACATTCACCTGGCACAGAGTCGTTATCGGGGCTGCTTAAAATTTAGTGGGCTTTAAGAGAGTCCAGGTTGGATCGTTGACAACAAATATCTAATTGGGCTATTCGTGAGGACATCCTAGCCAGTGCAGCCTACCCTGTACGCCATGTAACTCTAGAGTACTTTTTTATTGGGTAGTCTAAACTTAGCTCGACCATATCCAATTGTTCTTTACGGATATAAGACTCGAAGGAAGCTACCACTCAAACACCTCTTCCACCATCGGTCGTACAAGTTCATGTGCATTCCCAATCCGCATATACTTTATAACAGCTCTCCGGCCGGCAGGATCAAAAATTGGAGCAACGAACGATAGTCTAGCCCAATCTGGAATATCGTGACAGTTCTTCACATCCCCAAGTCCTTCCTCTTCAATCTCTACAAGTCTCTCTGCCACTTTGGCGGTCAGAATCGAGTTCCAGACGCCTTCCTGCATACATCTAGATTTCATTAGCGAGATCGCCTTCCTCCTTATAATCGGGTCCCGACACCGACTTGCGACCTCATACAAGGGACCGACAATACCCATATCAAGAGAGAAGGTGGGATAGCGGCGAGTTTTCGAGCCGAAATCCAGGATCTCGGCCGCAAGCGATACAATCTGGTTGAATAATGGCATAAACTGATCCCACAACGTTTGGTCGTCAAAATATGTCCTGCCAAGTTGCAAAGACAAGAATCCGATTTCTTGCTGGATCTCTAGCATTGCGACGCCCTTCTTCTCACCATCATCGAGTGAAGTGGCACGGGTCTGCAAAAAGGCATCGAATGCCGCAGACCACTGGTTAAAAATCTGTTGAGAGCCTTCATGCCTTGTCTGCCAAGCTGCTAAAAAATTTAGGCCAGATCCGTCGTCTAATAATTCTTTAGTGACGGGCCGCGCGAGTCGATGCCAGTGGTATACCAGGGATTCTCTAGCTTCAGAAAGGGATGAGAATGCAGAGGGAATATTCTGCCCATTTCGATTCTTGGCTGCTGTCTCGTAGAGATCGAACACCCGTCCTCCGACCATCTGTAAGTGTCAGAATTTTGGCCTGGAAAGAGAGGTGAGCATAACCTGCCTCTACCACCGAGAAATCGAGCCGCATAAAAAGCTCCTCTAAAGCCTTGACAGGCACGTAGGGAAACTTCGCGGACACAAGCACATCATGATGGCGTTCCTTCGTTTGCTCATTATATTCCATTTCATAGAGTATCTTACAACCACTCTGAATATGTGCAATAGCTTGAGCATAGCTGCCTTGCATATTCTATAATAGAGTTAGATCTCGCTATAAGCTTGGTTCGCAAATAGGCCATGGGAAGACGTTACCTCAAAACAAGCAAAAAGAACGCATGAAATAAGACAAACATCCACAGGAGGCTTCTCCAGAGAAGAGAACTGCCCAAATAGTGATTTTATTGCCAAGGAGTATTCCTGTAGAGCAAACTCATCAAGATAGAGTAGTGGGTCGCATCGCGACAATAAGCCATTGTGCTTCAGAAAGCGCTCATGCAACGAACCTAGAGCAATAACCGCATGCCGGATTGCGGGCTCATGGTGAGAAGCCTGGAGAATAAGCTTATCCCACAATCCATCCCCGCAGAATCCAGAGAGCTGGGAGGCAGTCGTACTACGAAAGAAGTGGAACGCTCGCCGCTGCTTCTCGCCCCCCAGAAGTTCGATAGGAGGCACGCATGGCGACCAGTGGGTTAGAGCCTCCGCTGAGGCTGTGCCGACTGGGTCAGATTGTGTCTCTAAGGTACGATAGCCGTCACACTTCCGTCCTGTAGAGGTGCATTTCCTGCAGTATGGCTTGGCTTCGTCACACTTCACGCGGCGAACTGGGTGTCACGAGTTAGTACTGCGGGAGGGGTAGACACTAAAAAGGAACATACCCCTACGCAGTTGTTAGGCATTCATCGTAACCACATCAGAGGAAAGGGGAGAAAGTACTTGCACGTGATACACCCAGCTTTCGTTCTTAACGAGTACACTCTCTTCCTATTGCCGTGAGCCACTCTGGGCATCGTGACGACTAATTGCACATAGCCTAGCCGCCCCTTCTATTTAGGTACCATCCCTTAGCTCATAGGAGATGGGCTTAGAGCATTGTCCAATGTTGCTAAACGGATGGCGACGTCTTTAATAGTAGCATTGATTGATAAGAAGGTTGAATACCGAAGACGAAACGGGGTCCAACACATGCGCCCCTCACATGCAGGTCGCAGGCACCAATTACATCACGTGCGGCACCTATATTTAGGCTCATTGGCAATCACTGTTGGAATTGCAGCCTGTAAGGATGCAGTAACATTCACGTCAATGTCTACAGTAGGGAGAAATTTTTTGCCCTATTCTTAGTCAGATTAATGCAGTCACGGATGTGGCATCTCGGTCCCCGTGCCTGGCATTGTCCTGGCCACACAAATGAGCTACTTGCGCTTGAAGGACTAAGCTATGCACTAGTACAGCTACGCGATGAGGTATCTTTGATTTACGAGACCATATTTTAGATATAAATTGAATAAACCGAATTGGACAATAGAAATTCCAGATCAATCCATGGCAATAACTGGCTCCCGTGACAGATGTTGCCAGCTTACTAAGGCAACCTCTGGTAAGAATGCTCAGAGAATAGGTCCCTATAAAATAACTGAACAGCTATATCTCTCAAATCGTTGAAATACAAACGGAGCTGAAAGTTTCCGACTATAATGAAAAGCCCCCTGCTAATAACATGACTTCTTCGGGATCATACTGCTCCTGGATAACTTTCAATCTCGCTGCATTCGTCGGGCCATACAGTTGCGGGCCAGTGTACGTGTCCAGTGCGTAGTTCGGATATGCATACATCTGTGGATCGTAGATACCTTCTTTCCTGGAAACCTCAGTGAGATGATTGATGGACTGCTGCATGATACCCCGCCAGAAGGAATCTTCCGTCTCCAGGGACCATGAAAAGTAGAGGTTCAAGGGCAGTGGCGAGTTGGAGTGAGGGAATGCGGAGTCGGTGGCATACTCTCCGTATTTCAAAAACGGCTCAATGTCGTAGGAGAGAAGGAGCCCAGAGTGAAGAAGAGCAAGGTCGCCGTAGTATGTAGACTCGTTGGCCACAGCCGTTAGAAAATTCTTGGTGAGCCCAGAGGTGCTAAGGGTAGCAAATGCGCCACGATTGCCGCTCACAAGTGTTGATGGGGCGGCCTGTGAAAATGATGCGAAGGTTTGGACCGCGAGCGTATCAAGGTTCGGGTTAATGTTGTTGTAAGGGTCGAAAGCAGCGGGCCGTTCTGCCCCGTCATAAAATGATAGTAGGATGGCACCGGGGTCCGTACCCCCGTTGAGAGTGAGAATGACTTGGGCCTTGGGATCTGCGTTATCCGTCTGGAAGGCTACTGTTGCTTCGATCAAAGCTGGCACTGCCGATGAGTCAAACAGTTGAATCCCCCCATAAACCAAGTCTGGTTGCGGGACAGTTTTATAAACAATGCTGGTAACGACTCCGAATCGATTCAAACCCCCTTTGAGGGCAAAAAATAAGTCAGGATTGTTAGCATCGACCACTGTAGCAGTCCCGTTCGGAAGCACGAGGTTGTAGGAGATGACTGTGTCAGATGTAAGACCATATTGGTCTGTCAACCAGGAATATCCGCCTCCTAGTGTGAAGCCTCCTGTCCCTGGTCCCACAACCCTGCCCCCAACCACATTAACACCTGTTCCGTTAAGAGCAGTATATACGTCGGTCCAGTGCTGTATTCACGTTAACGCTCCGTTGGTCAAACTTTAAGTAAGGGAATCCTACATTACCCATGCCAAGCTCGATGGTTGTCTTCTCCGCAGAGAGAATGATCTGGGTGAGCTTGGCAAGAGATATATGAACTCCAGTGGTGCTCGAGAAGCTAGGGTTGGACGCATGGCCGCCTGATTTGACCGCAAACGGGGTCCGGGTGGACGCTACAATCTTCATAATGGCTGAGACATCTTCGGTGCCTGTCACCTCGACAACGCACATAGGGTTCTCTGATGATGAGCTCATAAAATGCTCAATATCTTGAGAATAGTGGGAGGTCAGGTCAAGGGGTGTATAGACCTGGCCAGAAATGCTGCCGGCAATCTGATCACAGACATTGCTTCCGGCCAAGGTCTGCCTGTCGGAGAGCACAGCGGCCAAGGCGCTAGTAAGCAAAAGGGGGGATAGCACAGGTAGCATACTGCAATAAAAAATATGTAATAGTAGGGCTGGAACAATTCGGGGTGGTTCAGGAAAAAAGACATCTTGGACGAGACTATATACTGGACTTACGACTTGGATCCTGACACTTCTGGCACCTTGACGCACTTGCGCTGTGTATGTAGGAATTGAGATGATCAATTCCCCAGTCTGCATAGCTACCGGATATCATTTGATGTTGACGATCCATGCGTGGCGGCCTACTTGCATGCTCGTGTATGCGGAGCATTTTCCAGCCTCCGCACGAATGGCAGTCAGCAAGCCGCGAAATCCCCGATGAGGATCGGCGGCTGTCGAAAGGAGTATATATTCAGACACAGCTTCTAGTGAAGTAAAATCGTGAAGTTCAGACGAATGCTATACAAGCAGGCCATCCTGCCTTGTTTACGAAAAGACGGTGCGCGTAGCGATCATGCTCTTGCTTCCCACTTTGCCCTTATTTTCCATTCACACAAGCCAAGAAGCAGACCTCAAAGAAACTTTCAGCCCGCTGAGGTCCCATTTCGTGCGATAGTTCCGGAGACGGGTGGCGCCACCTGTCACCGAGGCAGAGGCACCCATTTGGTCTAAACACCCGGCGAATGTCAGCTCAGCCGAGTCGTGAATCAGGGCAATTGAAGCAAAGATCATCGTGATACCCCTGCATTCCACCTATCTAAGATCTCGTTGTACGGATGTAACAGAGTGGCAGCACGGTATTGCATATGGCTGACCAGGGTTGGGAGACCCCCGTGTGCCGTGGCCTGTGCGGTACGGCAATTTCCCATTTGATGGCGGATTCGGAGAATATTCTTTTTGAAAAAGTCCACGGATGATCCATGCAGGGAAAGCAGCTACCCCACACCATTCCACCTATCCGGGAGCTCACTGTACGGTAAGGCACTAAGATACGGCAGTCTGGAAATAACGTACGGTTGAGAGAGCATGTGCCCATACTGCTGCTGGGAGCAGTTTTGAGAATAGTGTGGAGAGCCTCTGGGTCATTAGAGATACTCCAACCCCACAAATATTCTAGGCCATACTTTCAGATGACTCTCACTCAGGGTCCTGCCCACTGGTAGAAATCAGACTTTCTCCTTGATGTGCACTGGGCATGTTCCAAATTTAAATTTGTGCATCCTGGCGATTTTTATACGAAGCTAACTATAGAGGATAGGTAATGTTTGTGATTTGAATCCGTTGAAGTTTTTGTTCTCCTTCGATAATAGGAGCGAATCAAATCTGAAGTCCTCGTTCTCTTCAAATACAGAAGACAAGGGCCTGCCTTGAAGCTGAACTGTCCCTTGACGCACACGAATCTGATCTTTGAAATTTTGCTTCCAAATTTCGTCGTCCGGCCCGGCTCCAAGTAATTTCCACCTGGTAAAGAACATCGCTATTCTTCTTTTCAGATCCCGTTTGAAGTCGATTTGAAATTCTGTACAGCAGTAGGGACATGTGATCATTCCTGAGCTAACACCGTCTCCACGCTGCAAGTTAAGATTCCGCCTCAGAGACCAGACTACCTTGTCGCCCGAGCGATGAAGATGATAGTCAGAGATCGTTATTATTTTGATATGCACACCACTTTTATTGGATATAAAGCTGATATGTCTACATATTTCGAGCCTCGGATCTATTGTGAAGGAGGAGATTGACAAGGCATCCTGAAGAAAGACATATTGCAGGCGATGTGCCAGAAGGCCCCGAATAATCCGACAGTCTGCTCTGGATTTCTTCGAATAGCCATCTTTCCGTTGCGTGCTTGTATGATATGATAAGAGATTTAAAAGTTGTGTGCATTGTGAACCTTGTTGATATCGCTTCATGGTCATTTGGAAAATTGTCGAGCTGAAGTGGGCACTAATGAGCTCTGGGACCTCGGCAGCCAGATCTCCTAAATAGCATGCTGAAGTTGGTGACCTAAATGTGTCTCTGGACGTATATCTGGCTGCGTTTTTTATTTTATGAAGCCTCTGGCAAGAAGCGCAGGCGATTTGGCTAGGCAAATCAACCGCCACAAGAGACAGAAAGTCTGCCGTACTTGAAGGGCTACCAGCTAGATGTTCAAGATACTGGTCTCCAACAAGACGCTTAATTTGAATGCAACAGATAGAAAATGCCGCCGCTGATGAATCGGGAAGATGCTCTATAATTTGTTGCAATATCTCCAGCGGTATTGTGCCCAAACCAGCCTGGCCAAGCGCATCTGGCCGCTGGAGTTCTCTGAGACGCGAGCGCAGTCTTTTGAGGTAGTCCATGGGTAGATTGAGTGAGAATTTCAAATAGAAGTCTTGAATACTTCGGTTTTAGAGCGTTACATACAGGCCTGGCTTTGAAAATGCTTATTACCGCATAATCATAGAAGCTGCTCCACTGTTACCAAGGAAAGATGGCCAGTCTACTGGAGCGATGGTTAGCATGCTCCACACCCAGCTCAAAATCCAAGGATTACATATAGACCGAAATGGATGCTGTCATGGATCTCTAATATAGCAGTGCTATTGGCATGTTGATCTGTGCAATAATTTTGTTTGCGGTAACATTAAGCATAAGCTACTAAAAGGCATTAAGCACCGAAGGGAGCAAGATTGCATCGATGCCGGCGGACCATGCGCTGTTGTGCTCCCCTCTTTACTAGAATTAATTCCGGCATTGTTACATAAAGCATTAAGTCTTTGCTCTTTGCCTTTGAAAGCCTCTGCTGAGGATTTGATGGTGCTCAGATCGTCTAGCGTGAGGAGGAGGGAGGGAAGATTTGCGATAATCCAGCTCCCATCTTCGAAATTAATTAAAGAACGAGATGGCTGTGAAATGCGGAGATCCAATGAAAGGGTCGAGATTCATATACGAGCAGCGTCTGTACGTAAATCAATAAACCCTCTACCTTGGGGTGGCGAGCTGTTCAAAATTCCTTGCCTCAAACGTCTGATAGCATGCCATCTGTGGTTATTCAACCGCGGTCTTGGGACAACACCAATAAGAGCATATATCTGGGCACCACATCTCCCAACTAGATTTCTCCTCCTGCTGCTACCCATCATAACCACAGTCGCTCGGAGATTGATACATACTTCAAGGGTATACTAACATGCCTTATTGCATACTTCCTATTGTTCTCGTTCTTTAGTATTAAGAATTCCATACAGCACAGTTAATTTCCACAACCATACAGCTTTCCAGACTTCTTATAATATAATAAACGCGATAGCCTTTTACATCACAATATTTACATATTTAAATACTAAATTCCAACATATCTCAATTGCCAATTCTTCTACGCTTCATTTCTTTCATGTGACAATCATCACTCATATCAATACCCCATCCCCTTCCGTCCTCCACTCCGCACCAAACTTTCCCCATCCATCCCCAAATACCTCTTCTTCAAATCCTCCACAGACCTCATTCCACTCCAGCCACGTCTCGTCATCCATCCACACACCTCCATTACCCCCTCTGAAGTCCCACCATTGCTCGTCCCCCTCCGCAGCATTCTTTGCCGCCACTCCGTCTCTAGTATTTCTCAGGCTCTGTCTGAGCAAAGCTCGACCGTATCGCTGGAACCACATCTTGCGCCACAATTCATCCTGCAGAGACTCGTCGCTGAGGATATTGACTATCGAGGGGACGGATGACGAGGGCACGATGATATTCGTCAGGAGTGACACATCGGGCCAGCTCACATTGTCTCTCGGCATGCTATCGAATTCCGGGTGCAGTGGTGGGTTGGGATTAGGGCTGGAGGTGGAAGGCGATGTGAATGGTGAGCCCATGAGAAGATCTGCAGGGAGCGTGATTAAGTTCTCGAATATCGAGTCGGGTGGGAGAGATGGCCAGGGGACGGTAGGCGGTTGCTTGAACTCAACGAATCGCGTATCATTACTCGAGTTGTGTAGAACTTGGAATACTGAACCCATATAGTCGAGTCCTATGCCGAATTCGTAGTTCGTCCCTAGTTTCATTTTAGTGTCCTCTGGAAGAGGCTTTGTCTTAGCTACATTGTCATCGGATGGTCCAAGTAGAAACTCTGTCATCGTGGCAAACATGGGGTCATTATTAAGAGCATCAGCGCGAGCGGAGCGCACATATTCTTGCTTGCCAAAAATTTGAGCTAATATCTGCTGTGCGCTGTACAGTTTAGAGCCACTTCGGCGTATCTCTTCAGCACGACTGTAGAGGGGGCGGAGGTCACTAACTCTGCCCATCGCCATAGTTGGGCCAAGATATCGAGGCGTGTCAAGTTTGATCCCGGGATATTCGTCAGGCGTGGGCCCGTAGATCTCAGTTAGTAGAGGAGACTGTGGCGCTGAGTAGCAAGCAAGGTCGTCAGGTGAATTAGAGCATACTTTCTGTGCGCTAAATAGTATTTTATGCTCATATCTTGGAGCACCAATTGGAATAATGGAGGAATCAATATTAATCTTGGGTGGCTTGCGACCATACTTATGTAGCAGTGCTGCATCCGAGGTTCGTGTGCTGCGTAGGAATCGTCCTATAACAACTTCTGCTGGTAGTTGGAACCAAGAATCTTAACATCAGTTAGAACGTAAAGCGCTAATCGAGTATCGTACTCGTACCTTCTTCTAATATCAATATCAGATCAGAATCCTGCACTTGATCGCCGTTAAGAAAGTCGTAAGTCTTATGAATGTGCTCTGTTCTGGCTTGACTTTGGCTGTCGTTTGATGGGTTATTGATCAAAACCGGAGTGGGAAAGTTAAGTGCGGCGGCAGACAACAAAGTCTTGCACATATGTGACGTTGCTTTGTTGGCTGCTATGAGAATATGGAATCTCGGTCTTCTGGAGAAACTGGTGTTTCCTTGCCTGGATCCACCGCCATCATTGCTTCCCACTTCTTCTAATTCAAATCCTGGCTCAAGTATATTTGTGACTTTGGATGGGATATGAGTTTTGACGTGTTTAACTGTAGGGGGCGGGGATGGAGGTCGTTGAGGGTGTAACTGGATATGCAGTTCCGCCTGTACAATGTTAGCCCTTCATGAATTGACAACGCCCTACTCAGTGTGAATAAGCATCTCAAAGTCTGTCCGCAGAACATACTATCTTCCGCGGAGAGCGGCTACCCAAAACTACTACGAGAAGTAGGACCACAGTGATGATCGCAAGGATAATAAAGACTGTCCTGCGTCTCCGAATAGTAACAGCAGCTTTTGGACTGTTTCCAGAGGATAGTACTCGTCGCCTATGCGATAGCGGAAGTATGTCCTCATCCGCAAGGATGCCCTCATCAGTGCGTTTGCCTCCACGAAGCATAATGAGAAGAGGTATCCCGCTCCTCTAACCGTAATCCACACTCAATACGAATTCATAGGACCATGAAACCAGTATCACATTCTTTTGCGAATTAGCGATCGCACATGTGAGAATATTTAAACGGAACATAAGGCTTAGTGGACTTACGATAAAGAAAAAAATTGCTCCTGAATATATAATAGTAATGAGGTAAAAGTAGCTTCGAGGATCCACTGGTCACCATGACGCCTACACGCTATTCTTGGTACCATAACCGGAATATGATCCATTCGGTGTGCCTCTAGTGCTCATGGCAATTGCGGTATTAAATAATTTTGCCTTTGAGGCAAAGAGTGACTTCAAAGACAGATTAACGTTGACAGACAAGGAGACTGAATAGTTGATTTTGAGGGTAAATAATTTTTAGATCACAGTACTGCTGACCAGTCGACGAAGATTAGAACTTCATTTGCGTCGAGCAGATATAGTCATTCGCGTGCTTCAAACTCAAATGTAAGTAATAAAATCTCTTGCATAGTAATATCTTACTATGATGCTCCTCGGAGCCTCTGTAACTGGCTAATAAATCCATAACCACCCTGAGGCCTACTCTCAACAGACCCCTCTTCTGCTAATGTTTCCACCCGCCGACGGAGGCCTGCATCGCTTTCAGCATCCCGCAATAGCTCCCGATGCCGGTCTTCCACCATCTTGGCCAGGCTGTCGACGAACTTGATCCGGGCCTTGTCCTCAGCTGTACCTTTCCACACTACAGCTAGGTCTTTCAACTCTTCTACGCGCTTTGCAGCAGCCTCGATGCAGCTGACCGGATCCTCGCCAATCAAAAGGGCCGCAATCTCATCCCGAAGTTTCTTGGACACCTCCTGTCCCTTCTCCTCGGTGCTATGCGAATCTGATCCCGGCTCCGGTGCTGAGACGGATAGGAAGGAGGACGTAACCGAGACTTCGGAGGGTGGAAATGTCCACGCCATGGCGTCACCAAACGTTTTGATCACTGTATCCAGCCGCGAACGGACCAGCGTGAGGGTCCGCAGTTGTGTAATGTAGGGAGGATCAGCTACTACAGGAGGAGCAAGCGGGGGCTCTTCTCTAAGAGGAGTCTTTGGTGTTGCAATTGTAGATGCCCGTCTTCGATGCCCACTGACATCAGCAACTCGAGATTGCCTCCGGGCGAGGTTCTGTTCGAGGCCACCGGGAACAAACTTAATCACATCTTCCTGTAAACTATCCGTCAGGGCCTCTGACAGGCCTAGCGTCTCCCCTCGTAACACCTCTACTTCATATGCTAGACGACTGCCGCTCCGCAGGATCTCATCTGTGAGCTGAGTAAGTGTCGTCGTCAGTCTCGTGGTGTGGGCGCTGAGCTGAGAAAGGAGTGTCTGGGTCTGGGCCGACAATTCTGCCAAAGGCACACCCGCTTTGGCAGATTGACCGGTTCCTGCAGCTTGGAGAGCAGGTAGCGTGGCATTAAGGTAGTCGGCGGAGTCGAAGGAGGGGTTTAGGAAAGGCTGAAGAGCTGGGTCTGTAACGTGTGCAGAATGTGCAGTGAAGGCAGCTGGGGCGGGTCGTAGCTGGGCGGGTGCCGACTTGCCTGCGCTGCTGTTCTGGCGCCGCCGGGCATGCTTAGAATCCCACGCCATATCGCATATACAAGAGGGGACTTGGACGTCTGGAGTGGAGGACGAGCGGAAACCATTTGGGAGTTGCCGTTGGCTGTGGGGAGCACTGCCAGCATAGAATCTATCCAGACGCCCATCATTTATAGCGCCCAACCCCTCCCCCAGCTCGGGCCGTTCCACGCATTTGTATTATCAGCACCAGCCATTGTCGCTCCATCATTGAAAGAGCAAAACATATCAGATGCCCCGGCCCACCACCGACCGTCTTTTGTTGTCTTGGTCACTGCCATGAGGTAATCGACGCTTGACGTAGACTAGAGAGTACTAACACGCCCTCTCGTCTCTCTTCCTCTCTTTCTCTCTTTCTCTCTCTACCCCTTCTCTTTGCCTCGCGTAATCAAGCTTCACCCCAGGCGCAAGGCTGCAGGCTGCCAGGGCCCCAATATCCCATAGCCTCTACTTCGATGTCTTGACATCTGTCTGCCGTACGCTTGCTCTTTCTCTTTCTCCTTCACTCTCTCTTTGGCATTCTCTCACACGCCTTTCTTGATCGTCTCGTTTCTAGTCTCTACAACCGCATTCGAGCCGAGTTCGTACGCGCTATTAAGGTGCCGCTGCTGGCCAGCTGCAGGTGCCTCGACCTGTACATTCACTGCATGCCGACTAGTTAATCTCTCTCTTTATCTCGCCCTATGATAGGCTGGATCGGCGACGATATTTAGCAGACAGAAGAGGAATCCTTTGCTGTCCACCTCCGCCTTACCTATCTTGGCCGTGCAGCTTCTCGTCATCGAAGCCGCACGACAACACGATCAGCAGCAATGCCACGAAAGGCCTTCAATAATGATGTTGCAGCAGCGTCCAAGAAGCCAATTCCAAATGTGGTTTCAGTACGCAAAGGGGACGATGATGGCGATGTCGCCTTCGTGTTTGCACCTCCCTCAGGACCCCTGATCGACATCGGGATGCTTGCTCTTGGTACGTATTATTTTTCCCTAGCCTCATATATGCTATAAAGTTCACTTTTGCACTACCCTGCTGGAAGATCGTAACGAGAATATCATTGTACAATTTGAAAGATGTGCTAGTCATATACATCTTTCGCGTTTGCTTAGGGTGTCTACTAACTCAAACCAGATGTTTCGGGCTATCCTTCAGAGAATACATTCATGATATTCGCGCAATCTCCCGAGGTCCCGGATGGTGTCAATGGTATTTTGGAGGCAGCTGGTCGCAACTCCACCGGGAAGGAAGTTTCCGATCTCATTGAGAGCGTTGCTGAGCGACTCCAGAAAGTTCTTGCAACCGGGACTTCGTCCCATCCTTTTAATATTGACGATAGCTCTGAATTGGACATGACCAATGATGAAGGAGATGGTAATTTCGACTCAGATGAGGATGAATATGACCAATATGATGACCCAGCTTTTCTTTCTGAAGAGGAAGATTTCAAATCACTTGAGGCAGACTGGTCTGCAGCTTCAAATCGCGTCATAGGTGTTGAGGCTGCAGCAAAATTGAACAAGCGAATTAGATCGGATCTTCGTTCTGCCAAGTTTGCAGGCTTCAAATTGGGTATTCTGCGCGGTTTAAAGGCCGAGTCACAGACAAGCATGCTTAGTATCTCAATACAAGTTTCAAAGCTCGGATTATCGAATGAGGCTCTCCAAGCTTGGGATCTTGATCTGCATCAGCACATAGTCCTCCTCATACGCTATTTATCGGGGTATAAGTCATTTGAGGCGATAATATTGGAGCCAGCCAAATCACTTGATATCTCCTTTCGCATTGGAATTTGCTCAAGGTATAAGCCATCTCCAGCTGAGGCCCTGGCAGCATTTGCAGAGACAGGCAAAAAAGAAAATAATTCAGAAGGACCAAAGTTCGACGAGGCATCGCGTTTCAGCAGCTTATTCATCAGCAGCTCGTTAAATGGATTTCTCAACGATGCACTTATCTCCCTTGTCAAGATTAGAAGCAGTGCGAGTATTGGGTGGGACGGCGCTAAGCTCTTCTATAAAAACCACCAAGGCCGGCCCTACGATACAGGCTTCGTCTTTACTGCAGAGTACTACAAGGAGAAGCCTCTAACGCAAGGCTCCTTGCCAGATTTTATGAAGGGTGACCATCAGGCGGACTCAATGGGCATAGGCGTTTCCTTTCCTCTTGTTGCCACCCAATTCGCCATGCGATATTTACTTCGTTGTACTGAGTTCTGCCTCGTCTGCCATGATAGCCTTCCGGGGGACTTCGAAGCCTTAAAGCCTTACGTCTGCAGCAATCCTCTCTGTCTCTATCAATACATGTCTCTCGGATTCGGTCCTAGCCTAGAGCATGAGATCATAACTCAACCCTTTGTTGTTGACCTTCTTGTAAGCCTTTGTTATGCTGCAGCAAAAGTAAGTTCGGACATTAAAGTTGACAAAATATTCATCATTATCTCCTAGACATACGCTAACATCTCAATCCAGGCCCAGAGAATACGCGAATACCCTACCGGCATGTGTCTTTTGATTCCTCCTCCCACGGGACCTATCACAAATCCTGTGGCGCCACATGGGCAAAGCATTGCTCCTACTGTCAGCCCACCGGCTGCTATGTCTCACCTAGAAGCAGGCAAATTGCTTGCGAGAGGGAGTATGCGT
Source organism: Oidiodendron maius Zn (assembly GCA_000827325.1). Classification (NCBI taxonomy): domain Eukaryota; kingdom Fungi; phylum Ascomycota; class Leotiomycetes; family Myxotrichaceae; genus Oidiodendron; species Oidiodendron maius. The sequence continues at coordinate 1,062,737 of KN832873.1, read as the reverse complement.
TCGGCGTCAAGACCAGGATTTAACTTTGATGCGCTTGATGTAAAATATGATCTGGCTCGCAAGGAAATCATCGTTAAAGATGACCAGCCGTGCTCACTTCGAAATGGAGATTGGGTCGTTGTAACGCCATTAGGTAAATTTATATGTTCCTAGACTATTACAATCTGATATCTGCCGTCGCTAATTTTGATCTAGGCTATCAGCAAATGCATCATCGCGTCATGGACGTTTCACTCTATCCCACCGTGAAGCTATCAGAGTGTGGGTTGACTCGTCATGCGGGGGGCAATGCAGTATATTCTCAGAACTCCGCTTTAATTACTGGAACAGAATCTCCTTTCACGCCAGCAACGACCCCGGCACCTAATACTCTCCTCGCCGCAAAGCTGGCAGTTTATGATCAGAATTTTGATGATATGGACAATCATATGAAAGCTGAGGCCATAATCCTACTACTAGATACACTACCCTCTATCAAGGAAATACGAGAATATCTCGTTCAACAAAGTCGAGTCACGGAGCCCGACCTACGACGCTGGAAAGAGCGTATTACCCCGGCCGCACTGGGATTGCTTCGGTGGATCATCGCCTCTAATCGCTCTTGCATTGTGCAAGTTGAAAAATGTCCAGGCCAAGAAGACAACGAGTCTTCTATTCGACCGAATGAGAAATGCTCCAACGTGCCCACGGACTGGGTACAGTTTCGCTTTGCCCAAGGAGCACCCGATAAAGAGCAGCGATTTCTGAAATCCCTTAAGGAGGAGCAATCAAATCTGAACGAGATCTATCCAACGTTATTTGCGTTTCATGGAAGCCCTGTTCCGAACTGGCATAGTATTATACGCCATGGTCTGGACTTTAAGGAGACCCTGCACGGCAGAGCGTTTGGACACGGGGTGTACCATGCATTGGAACAAAACGTCTCTTCTGGTTATGCAGGCTCCACACCGGTAGGTCCCCCTTGTGCTTTATCTATTACATTATCGTTAATGTTTATTAATTTCAGGTTTACTGGCCTCAATCTGATCTTAAGATCGGCGCAATGATGAGTCTGAATGAAATTGTCAACTGTCCATCGAAATATTTAAGTCATACGCCATATCTTGTTGTTCAATATGTCGACTGGATTCAGTGCAGATACTTATTAGTGCAAACTGCCTCTACCCAGCCCGCTCAGCCCCGTGCTAGATTAGATATCAGGTAAGAATATCCTATTAATTACAATGTGTGTCGAATCCGTTGAAAATATCTACCGCGAGATGGAATTTGCAATTAGACATCTCCCACGCACAGTTCATGATAACATCTGACATCTAGCAGCAACACGAGCTCTTTGACGAATTCTCCTTCAATCATCGAGATAGAGCAGGATCCAAACTACACTGCAAAAAGTATGCTGAAAAAACCCATTGGCATCCCGGAGAGTGCCATGTCAGTTTCCAGGGCATTTCGAACCCGTGCGACTGAGAAGTCGGGCAAGTCGAGAAAGTCAAACAAGAGACGTAAACACACGTCATCGAATGATACATTGGACCTTTTGCAAACAGCCATTAGTGACGACGAAGACCCTGAGGACATTAACTTTCTCTTTTCCGAGGATGACTCGACGTCTGCGAAGGTCAAGTGGAAGAAGGATGGTCTAGTCATGCTGTTAGTATCATCCTTACCAACGCTCTTTGCTCGATTGCAGTCCAAATTTGCGTGGTATGTCATCCTATGCTTCTACTAATTGCACATAGGACCTCCAAAAAGACAGTAACAGGACCAAAGACCGATTTTAGACCTGGCTCTCTTGACCAATCAAAGCTGCCGATATTGCAAGCTCCATCATACGCAACCCCATCGGCGACCATGCGGCTCAGTAAGGAACTACAGTCCATTTTAAAAGTCCAGCTTTCGACACCGCTACATGAACTTGGATGGTATATTGATCCGGGGATGATTTCAAACGTCTACCAATGGATTGTGGAGCTTCACTCCTTCGAGCCTTCTCTGCCCCTCGCGCAAGATATGAAGAAAGCCGGTTTGACGAGTATTGTGCTCGAAATCAGGTTCGGCAAGGACTATCCCCATAGCCCCCCCTTCGTACGAGTCATTAGGCCTCGCTTTCTCCCATTCATAAGAGGTGGAGGCGGACATGTCACAGGAGGCGGTGCTCTGTGCATGGAACTGCTCACCAATAGTGGTTGGAGCGCGGTTTCTTCTATTGAGAGCGTTCTTCTTCAAGTTCGTATGGCCATCATGAACCTGGAGCCCAATCCTGCTCGCCTCGAGAGTACTGCTAAGGGTGCGAGTTCAAGTTATGGAACGGGCGAAGCTGTAGAAGCGTACATCCGAGCTTGCCAAGCACATGGATGGGAGGTCCCGAAAGACTTCAGGGATTTTGCACTGGTGCCAGCTGCTGGGTCGAATGCATCTTAAGAAAGTGTGACGATCATACATAGAATCGCGAATTAATGGCCTGGGAAGGCGCTTGCGAAAATGGGGCAATGAAATAAGGTCAGCACTGGGCGTTTGGGTTCTAGACATGACACTGGCATTGGCCGACCCTGTAATGGTGCTCTGGACCAAAACACATGGATATGTAGTCCCAGCACGGATAGACATAATACATCTGCATAAGCATACGTACTCTCATCTGTGATATGCCCAAGGTAGTTTAACTCAGTTTTACCAAACAAACTAGGCTGAGATCGAAGGTTTTTGAGGAATCCAATCACGTGACGCGGCTGAAAGCTGACAGGCCAATGAGATAACGTCGGCTCCTGGGCTAGCGGCCAGGCTGAGCTTAACTCTCTTTGGCGGGCGCGCCAAGAAAGCCGCAATCATGTGGGAACGAAAGGAAAGCGCATCGCAATTCAGCCGGGCTTTCATTCACTCACGCCGCACCACCAACAATATTAACGACGACAACAATAGGAGGCACGCCTTCCTCAATCGGTTGGTGAGTCGCTATCCTCTTGATGACAATAAGCCGTCTGCGAAAGCGACAATGGCCATGAGTCCATCGCCTCAGCTGTCACCCGTTCTGGGGGCTTCCTACAAAATGGAGAGGCACCACACAAACTCTCCTCCACAGCAGCTATCCAAACGAGACAAACGTCGCACGCTTCTCGCAGACCGTCTGGAGGAGATTACTCGACATTTCTCGCAGAATCGAGATATACACTACCGCGAACAGCTACAGGCGCTTCAGATTGACATGAACCTCATTATGGAAGCGGACGCCCTCGGAAAAGAACCGCTCCCAAGCAGCCCGGGTTCCATCGAGGCTCTCGTGGAGGGGAACGTCAAGGCCCTTCGGAAGACAGCCGCTGCTAATCCACCTCCCCGAGCTGGAAAGCTATATGCCGCGTTTGCCAAAGAGATCAACGATGCGATCGAAGAGAGGGACGCGGCTCTGACCATGCACAAGGTAGGTGGCGATCCTATATTTGGCGACATCTATCTAACTGTTCTGCAGAGGGAGCATGAAGTTAAGATGAACGAACTCAATGCCGCCCATACGTACCGGATGAAGTTGGCTGCGGGCGAGCATCGTGCGCTGGCCAGCACGCTGAGAGACCGATTGATCAACAGCATTACGAGCAAGAAGAACCGGCTTTCAAAGGACAAGGATTCACTGGAAATCTCTGATAGTAACGCCCTCCTCCTCCATCCCAACCAATTCGGCCTCACGAATCCTTCCAGCCCGGGTGTACACGGGAAGCGAGCGACCAGAGGGCGCCGTGACCCAGATGACCTCTCCAGCTTCGCGGATGGCAACAAGCGGAAGCGCAAGGCTGCAGACAGCGATGAGTCTCCTGCACCGACCCGCCCACGCCTTGACAATGACAATAGCACTCCCCTCTGGTTCTCCGAAAAGCAGCGCATGGCGGCCCAGCAGGCTGGTGCTGTTTTTAGCATCGACAAGCTGTTCACTGAGAAGGAGCTCTCAATGACCTACAATACGGCGGCTCTAGCCGCGCACACACATATGCAACGCCACCACCCCTTCAACGACGATATCTATGCTGCACCGAATGACAGATCTGACGGCAGCACTGACCCCGATGGCGCGGCCGGTGAAAACGAAGGCGAAGATGACGATGAATCCGTACCGTCTGGTGCTGGTATGGAGCGCCAGTACTCGCATGCAACTCGCAGCACGCGAGCAGCGAACGTTGCCGGCAATTTTATCACCGGCCTGGGTATCGACGCCATCACCGACCTCAATTACCCCGGAAACATGGCCGCTCTGACCAAGCAGGTCCCGAAGCTGCCTCCTCCTCTAGCCAGTGTGATGCAGAAGGGATACATTAAGGGCGAAGGCGCCAACGGTGTACAGGGCCTCTCGGCAGACGATGCAGCAGCGGAGATTGAGCTCATACGACAGGCCCGACTCTATAACGATCGCAAGGGCTTTGGCCGCAACCTAGACCTAGAGAATGGCGGCCGCAACCTTTTGGAGGCGGCGAGCGCCCCACGCAAGTACCACTACTTTGTCAGGTCGGAGGACAAACACCTTTTGGAGAGCGGGATCCGCGCGACCCTCCGCGAGAGCAATGTGCGAGGCGAGGTGCCTACTCCTGGCGGAGAGATGATGTCACGAGCCAACAGCCATCTCGGAGGCTCGCCTATGTCTCGTCAACTGACGGGAGAAGAGACCTCGAGTCGTGGGCGTAAGCGCAAGCCCGTGGCCGCTGCTACTTAGGCGTGGGGGCCGGGGTCAGGCTATTTTGTGTACGAACGGCAGAAGGACAACAGCGTTTATGGGATTTCATATTTGATTGGGCTTATATCTATGGGCCGTTATTCATTAGGCCCTCCTGCAGAGGTCCACTATTCATGGAGTTTCGCTACGGCTTTTGACAGCTCCTAAATGCGGAGATTTGACGCGGCGCTTCTCTACTTGACTCTTGGGGGCGGGATTGCAGGGAATATCATGGTCTACCGCAAACGGAGTCTGGGGAAATGGGAAATTGTATCCATGACACCACATAAAGACGTACAGAATACAGACATAAACTTCCTTCAATATCCGTAATGAACCGCCCAAGCAGCGAGTAGAACCCTTCCTATTAGTAACAGACGGCATCAAGACCATGGCATGAGAAATAAGCAGCCTCTCAGACTCTGCGCGTCGCCGTAGAGGGAATAAACCCCCGGACGAGGCATCTAGATGGTATAAATTCCCGGCCGCGGGGTAAAACTCGGGGGAATGTGGTCAGGTGACAAGTCACGGGTGGCATTTTCCCGGAATGGAAGGAGCGTGGTCCTTAGTCAAGGGGCAGCCAGGGGCGTTCCACCAATGACAAATGCCGTAAGGAAATGCCGCTCGCCAATCTTTCCGTTTCCGACAATTATGCCCCACTCTCACTTTCTTCTCCGAATTTCTCTCCCCGCAATAGAAATCGAGTTTTTGCACAGCACACGTGATTCTATGTCTCCGGATTTGACAGGAAGTAGCACCGGTGCTAATGTTGCATTTGGAGCTGTGAGCATATAAGTAGTCCGCCGATCCCCACATCTCCAACTTCCCCCCAAACCCTTCCGTGTATGGGATCCAATTCTCTGTTTGGTTTTGTGGTTCTGTAATCGAGAAAGCCTCGTACTCGTACCTGTGGAGATAAAAAAAGACCTGAAAGAGGGCAGACATGGATGACAAGGTGCATAATGATGGCATCGTTGCCTCTGAGAACGCCACCGTGAATGCGGAGGAGCAGGACAACATCGTGAGGGAGAAGACGCACAATGAGATCTTCGACCACGCCAAGTCGGCGACGGCAAAGGAGCAGAAGATGAGCCTCCTGCAGGGCGTCAGGCTCTACCCGAAAGCCGTGTTCTGGAGCATGCTGATCTCGACGTGCATCTGTATGGAGGGCTATGACCTGTGCCTGTTGAGCAACTTCTACGGTAAGTGAGAAGGCTCACCTGATTAGTGATATCTCTCTCTGTATACTTGTACATGTACTTGTGTCCCTCAATTCATGATAGCTAATGGCATCCAGGCTTCCCCCAATTCAATAAGAAGTATGGCACTCAGCTCCCTGACGGCACATACCAGATCTCCGCACCCTGGCAGTCCGGCCTCAGCAACGGCGCCAATGTCGGCGAGATCCTGGGTCTGTTCATCAATGGCTGGGTATCTGAGCGTTTCGGCTACCGCTACACGGTCATGACCTGCCTGGTATTGATCATCGGTTTTGTGGGCATCTTCTTCACCGCACACTCCGTGGTAGATCTCCAAGTTGCAGAGATCCTCTGTGGTATCCCGTGGGGTGTTTTTCAGACTCTGACCATCACCTATGCCTCAGAAGTGTGCCCTGTCGCACTGAGAGGGTACTTGACCACTTATGTCAACTTCTGCTGGGGCCTGGGGCAGGTCATTGGCAGTGGTGTTATCAAAGCCATGTTGGGGAGGACCGATCAGTGGGCATATAGAGTAAGAATCCTGTGACTTGTCAGATATCCCTCCTTAATACTCACGTGCATCCAGATCCCGTACGGCCTGCAATGGATGTGGCCCCTTCCTCTCCTGGTCGGGATCTTCCTTGCGCCAGAGTCTCCCTGGTGGCTTGTCCGAAAGGGCAGGACGGAAGATGCAAAGAAGTCCCTCCTCCGTTTGACCAGTCTGAACAGAGAGACGGATTTCGACGCGGATGAGACCATCTCCATGATGGTGCATACCACCGCTCTCGAGGCCAAGATCACCAAGGGTGTCACCTACTGGGACTGCTTCCGGGGACATGACCGGCGCCGCACCGAGATCGTCTGCATGGTGTGGGCGATGCAGAATCTGAGTGGAAATTCCTTTTCCGGGTACAGCACGTACTTCCTGGAGCAAGCTGGCCTGGATCCGGGCACGGCCATTGATTTCACCCTCGGACAATACACTATTAATTGTGTTGGAGTCTTCGGTGCCTGGTTCCTCATGAGCATGGGCATTGGTCGACGCGCACTATATCTCTATGGCCTCTGCGGTCTCTGCGCCATGCTCTTCGTTCTCGGATTCATTGGCCTGGCCCCTGAGTCGCAGAAGAAGGCCGCATCGCGGGCCACGGGCTCCATCATGCTAGTCTGGGCCCTCTTCTACCAGCTCTCTGTCGGTACGGTGTGCTACTCCTTGGTTGCAGAACTCTCGACTCGCCGGCTGCAGATCAAGACCGTCGTGCTGGGCCGCAACTTATACAATGTTGTCGGCATCGTGTGCAGCGTGCTCACGCCATACATGCTCAACCCCACAGCTTGGAACTGGAGCAACTATGCTGGTTTCTTCTGGGGCGGCATCTGCTTCCTGTGCATCATCTATACTTACTACCGCGTTCCAGAGCCCCAGGGCCGGTCCTTCGCGGAGCTAGACCTGCTGTTTGAGCGCGGGGTGAGTGCGCGGAAGTTCGCCAGTACGAATATCGATGTGTTCCAGGAGACGGTCGAAGGCAGTGTCATCCAACACTACGAGGAGGAATTAGGTGTGCAACATCACGGTGGGCTGCATCATGATGAGAAGGATGGCATTATAGCTTGATGTTGAAATGACGAGCAGAGCAGAGCAGGAGCCTGTGACTGAGAGAATAAAGGGACACGCAAGCATGGCAGGGCGTCAGGGTGTGCGAATCCTGGGCGGCAGTCTAACCTTGCCTTTCATATTTCCAAGATGGCTTTTGGTGTCGTGCGTTGTATATGGATGGAAAGCATTTGGATTCAGGAGAGGGCATAAAGAGAGGTCCATTTGGTAAATAGTCCAAGCCACCCTGCCCGATTGACTCACTTTCAGCATATATCCATGCTTATATACCCATGCTTCAAGTCGTTACTGTTCCCTATGCCCCCTGAAGCCGCCGTCCCGAAGCTGACAGTCGAGCATTCTTGACTGCTCCAGTGACAATACTATTTTACGTACCCCGTTGTAGCCTCGCAACATCTTACTTAGCTTCATTTACTGTGGTTCCTAGACCCCATGAACCCCTTAGCGCACTGTCTCTGGCCGGGAATATCATGCAATTTATTGAGTTTGCGGGCCGACTGCTAGGCAATACCAGGGAGCTCTGCCACTCTCACTCCGGTTCGCTTGCAATATACGACGAGATCGAGTTTGTGAATCTCATTCCCCGAGCTTGATAGGCAGAATGAATTATATGGAATCAAAACCTCAGACGAGGACCATAAAAGTCCCTTGGACAACCTCAAACCAGTATGCGATCAGTCGGCCAATGTCGCCGACGAGTTGGTCGAAGGGCTGGAGAGTTTAAACCTACAGGACGATGAGAGAAATGGCCATAAAGAAATAAACTGCGATAATTCCGCAGCCTTAAAAGATATCTGCTGTATCAGATCGACTCACCATGCTCTGACAAACTCTAGAGACTCCGGCGTTAATCTCGATAATGTTCTTTATACTGTTCTCATCTACAGGTTTATTCTAATATTTCTAGACAAACCATTGATGCCGACGCAATTCATGTGTCTGCTCGGTTTGATAGCCTTGACTCTTCAACATAACGCGTTGTCTCCACGATTTTTGAAGCTCAAATGAACACAACCTTAGAAATGCCAAGGAAATTTGTCATGAGATAAAGACTCTGATGATAGCGATCGCACAGTTACTTTTTTAGCCATAGATGACGAGGTCGACATTGAAGCACGCCAAGACCCAGCAAGACTCTAAGGCAAATAGGGAAACACAACAGTGCAGGAATTTTTGGGGGAGGAGGAGGGGATTTCAAAGCAGAAGAACAATGCTACCGTGACTTGGACCACAAAATATCATTCAACTTTGATCAGACGGTGCGGGACTTCCTGGAGACCGAGTCTACTCAGTATAAGATTCTCATGAAAAGCGTGAAAGCTGGTTTTGACCCCAGCTGTACGATGATGCAGTCTTACATTCGCAGTCTTCAGCACAGGCATCCAATAGACGCCCTAAAGAATTGCGACACAGATATCGAACGGGCCCTGCTTAACCTAGCATTTCACTTCAGGGACTACAGTCATTATTCCAAAAGTAATTGTGCATTGTCTCATGCCACATATACGGACTTGCTGGACCAATTTAGATTAGTGATGGACACATACAGGTAAGGAAACAGTCTCTACGGATATGAATGGTTCACGGTGAGGATGACTGGAAGGATTCAGTGTCATCCCAGCGAAATCGTTGAGAACCATTTAAGCGTCCGAATGCCAATATATACACCGCTTTCTCCTGACACGTGATGACAGGATAGATCGACTGCAAGTGCCATACCTTTCAATGGAGATGGTCTCTCTTTTACTTGCCAAGGGGCCGTCCCTAATACAGAAGATGGGTCTCAGTCTTCAGACAACAGTCCATTGCATGGCATGACGCATTCCACTTCCATGCAACGAAACAGTGGGCAAGTTGAGCCAGACAGGCTTGTTCCCGGCAAGGAGACCACTTCCTGGACAGTTAGATATCATGATTAGCAGGGATGTTAGCGAGAATCTAGCATGGAGACATCTCCGAATATTGTCGCTCCTGGTGAAAGCGGTGGCTGATCAAATGTCGATACGTTGTTAGATAGCGTTGATAATTCCATTACGCCCCTCCTGAATATTGCACATTTCAGCGCTGAAAATATCGCGGAACTGATCCTCCTGAAGGCATATCCTAATGAAGAGCTACTCTAAGAGATGATCTTTGGCGATCTGCAGAGTACCAACGCCATAGGAGGGTAAATCAGAGCCAAATCGGCGTGGAGTCTGTGGTAGTCCACGATGTGCAGGGGATAAAGAGACAACGGCTGAAGAAGAGGAACAGCAGTCCACCGGATTCTCGTCCGTAAAAAAAGTGAATCATGCCATGGCGGTACCGGTTACAACTAGGCCCGCCAATTTTATACCATAGTTTTTCCCTCGCGTTGGAAATCTTGACATAGCATACATGTCGGAAAATGTCGGCCTTGATTTAACAGAAACATTTCTCGTAGGTTTCATCAATATTTTTTGGATTCTTAGGGATGCTAGAGAGGTGTGAAGAAAAAATTCAAACATGGAGCCTCTGTATAACCAGACGGCAAAACTATGTTGCAAGGGACATACCGGAACATTATCACACGATATAATTACAGTAACACCTATAAAGTGGATCAACCTTTTCACCATTATGACTACTGAGTTCAGAGTCTGCGTTGAAGAGCATTCCGCCAACCTCATCGACACCTCATTACCATTTCCTCATCACACCTTCGCGGACTGCGTCGAGACTAAATTTCGTGTGAATGCTTCGAGTACGTATACGGGCGCAGACAATACTTCTTCAGCTCCTCTGTTGTGAAGTCTCGCTTTCTAGGACTAAAGATCTTTGTCGCGAAGAGAACGAGGATATATATCCTTGATAGATCCCAAGAGGAGATTGAAATGTCCGGAAACCATTATTCTCTGGTACATACGCGTTCAGAATGAGACTTATCGTGTGATTCCTGAGTGTAGAGAGTTAGAGATCGATGGGGAGGTTTTAAGGGCGCAGATAGTCGGAAATAGTGCCGTTTAATGCGACGGTGATGTAGATTCTAAATTAGTAGTAGTGATGGCGGGGAAGTTACCCACGAAGAGTATTTTTTGTATAAGGCTGAGTTCATAGTTGACGAGATATCAATTGATGAGATTGACGGAGTTGAAAGTTTTGGAGCGAGATTGATATCTCGGACCATTTGCCGGAGAGTAATGGGATTGAGACAGAGTGCTCCGAGGGATCGGGGGGTGGTGGTTAGGACACGGAGAATGTTGGCTAGTAACGGCACGAATGCAACAGGGCTGTTAATAACAGGCCGAGAAAGGCGTGTTCTGCGAGACACAGGTAGCAACCCATTGGAATGTTCAAATGACTCTGCATAGAGGAAGGAATATAGCAATGAGAATAATATATCTAATTTATGCCATAAGTACTTACTTTGAGGGGTCGTAAGATAGTTTCTGTTAGAATTAACGATCGAGAATTTAGGAGTCAAGTAGTCGATGTTGATGACCATCGCTCTTATTATTCTCTCGAATTAATCGTTGAGTAAATTCTCGATGAACTCTCATCGTCATGGTATATATTTCCTTTTCAGCCAATTTTAAAGGCGAAGTTGCCACTTGACAACGATAAAGCAGGACAAGAAACTAGCTCATCAATTTCGCAACGAGTGATATCACGTGCGCAGCGCCCGGTCCTGCGCATACGAGCGATTGCCCGATGTGTGCCGATGTCCAGAATGTAGGAAAACGCCATCATCTGATGTCTGCAATGCTACACTGTCAATCCTACGTAAAGTGTTCGATGGCAAAAAGGCCTCACTTGCCGTCCGAGCCGTAGGGCTCTTCCACAGGCTACCCGCGTACATAATTCCACACGCGAGAGAGCCCCGTCGGGACGAGGCCCGAGGTCAGACAGCGCTGCGCCTCCCTGGGCAGTCGACACTTTACGTTCGCGAGCAGGCAGTAATCGGGCGTGATGAGAACAAATTGCTGAAGTGCCGACCTGCATGTTTTCGTAAAATCGCGCGAATATTTTACCCATTGGGTAGGATTCTGGAAGGCCAATACGCAGTCCTGCAGTCCGATTCCGATTCCAGCATGATGAGTGGGGTCTCTATAGGCAGTGTTTGCGGGAATTGGAGAGCATTGCCATAGCGAGCCGTGAGGAACAGTGGGGGTGGGAGGCTGAGAGCCGGACCTGGTGATCTGTTGTCGTGCCTACCAGCGGCCGCCATCGAAGGGCCAAGAGAGAAAGAGCGGCAAGGCAGTAGGCAGTGCAAAGGCCACGAAGGCGGGCGGGTGGAGAGCAGCCGGGTGTCTATGATGTCGTCGGAGGAGGTGATCGCCCGTATTCGATGCTGCTTCGGGATGGCTAAGCTTTTGCGGAGAGGGCTTCCCTGGTCGCGATGGCGTGGAGGTATGGGCCACCAGTGGTGGAAGGCGTGCACAGAGCACGGGGTAGAGAGTAAACAGATCGTGCACGAGGGGGGTTCTAGGGAGTTGAGGAGGTGGATTGAGGTGTATCATCGACCTGCTTTGACACGGTACCTGTCTCAAGGGTGGATCTGCGCCAAAGTCTGTTCGCCGACGCTTGGCAGCGGCCGAGTCCCAGTGAGTGGCAGGCTGGTCACCTTCGCCGGTGCGAGAATAATATGCCAAGCCGTTTGTTGTCACTGTGGTAATTAGTCGTTGGAAGCCGAAGAATCCTGTGAAACTCAACTATCTGTATCTTGGGACCCCGCGCCATAGCCTTCCCTAGCGCTGTTTCTCGGCCAAGCAGGCCTGCCTGGGCGCCTGAGGCGGTTACAGAGCTCCAGGAGACTCATACATAAAACCTTCCAGCTTCCCCTCACTCTCACCACCACCTCCTACACCCTCCCGTCTTCCTTTTCATAAGCCCCCAAAGTCCCATCTCCATCTCCTCCTGATCGCTCCTGCAATGGCTTCCAGTATGGAAACAGACCCCACATCTCACGACCACATGGGCAAGCCTCTTGTCGGCTCTACCAATGGCACAAACCACGCCGCGCAACGCGAACCCATCATTAATGTCCAGCCCCCGAGGCAAGAGGACCTCCAGCCAAGCTATGCACAAGTCCTCGCTTCCGGTGATGCGGGTCAACATGGCTGGTACGGAAGCATGAGTATGTAGCTTTCTGATTTGTGCCATCCACAATTGCCGCCAACGCGTCCTAACAGAGTGTAGTCAACAGTCTCGGCCAGTGTATTGGAACCATGGGCGCATTCCCATGCTGCATCTGCTGCCCCAACCCATACAAGCCCGTGTCCCAGGGTAATGTTGGTCTGGTCACCAAGTTTGGGCGTTTCTATCGTGCGGTCGACCCCGGTCTAGTCAAGATCAACCCTCTCAGTGAACGTCTCATTCAGGTCGACGTCAAGATCCAAATTGTTGGTACGTATCCCCTATCATATGACAATACGCACACCTGCTAATCCCCCCATAGAGGTTCCCAAACAGGTCTGCATGACCAAGGACAACGTTACCCTGCACCTCACATCCGTTATCTACTACCATATCACCTCCCCGCACAAGGCAGCCTTCGGCATCTCCAATGTTCGTCAGGCCCTGATGGAGCGCACGCAGACGACGCTGCGTCACGTCGTGGGTGCACGTGTGCTCCAGGACGTCATCGAGCGTCGCGAGGAGCTGGCACAGTCCATCGGCGAGATAATCGAGGACGTCGCATCCGGTTGGGGTGTCCAGGTCGAGAGCATGCTGATCAAGGACATCATTTTCTCCAATGAGCTCCAGGACTCCCTGTCGATGGCCGCCCAGAGTAAGCGTATTGGAGAGTCCAAGGTCATCGCCGCCCGCGCAGAGGTCGAGTCCGCCAAGCTTATGCGCCAGGCCGCCGATATCTTGTCAAGCGCTCCAGCCATGCAGATCCGGTATCTCGAGGCCATGCAGGCCATGGCGAAATCCGCAAACAGCAAGGTCATCTTCTTGCCTGGCTCCTCGTCCGTTGGTGCCCAGACCATGGCGCAGGCATTCGCCGACGGCGAGAACAAAGGCGAGGGCGGAGACGAATTCCAGCGCGCGATGAATGCCCGCGTCATTGAGAACATCTAAGCTGCTGGAACTGCTGGTTGTGTCACCTCCTAACTGACCCCTCTCAATTTCCTGACGCCTCAAAAGCTGTACTCATATCCTGCCTGTCCTTGCTCTATGGAATGGATAGGGCTCTTAGTAATGATAGTGTTTGTTTGTTCCCCTTCTCCCCTTTGTTGGCAGGATACGATACCCCGGTCTTTACTCTCACTTTTGCTGGACGTTGTTTTCGATAGTACCTAGTTAATGCAATTCAATGATACCATGTCTTTGTTAAAACCAATCTTCTATCTTATCAACTTCATTTCCACACATGTACTCTTCATGCCCCCTAATTCCCCCAATTTTCCAATTTTTCCAATCTTCTCACTCTCACACATATTTCCAACCCCAGAAACCAACTTCTGACAACGTGAAACGAAAATCAAAATTCTAACAAACATCCTCAATCTCCTGCTCCTTCCCATCCCTCGGCCCGAGGTCTATTTTCAACGTGCGACCAAACAATTCCAACAGAATTTCAAAACAAATCTTCGAAACTGCAGGGTCATACCTTCCCTTGCTCAACTCATCCCTAATAAAGGCATGCTGCGCCCACGCGACCTCGTACCAACTAAACACCACGCCGTTCTCCCTCAGAGTCTTCCGAATCAGATCTCTCCCTTCGGGTGGAACATGATTGTCTAGCGTCCCGTGGATGAGCGCCAGTTCGCCTTTGATTTCGGCCGCTCGCGCCAGCGAGTCGTCGGATTTGTGCAGACCCAGGGAATGGGAGTGGAGATCGGTGGCGAAGTAACAAACGGCGGAGAACACGCGGGGGTCGAGAGCGCAGCGGTAGGCGAGATGACCGCCGAGACACATACCTGTGGACCCGATGCGTCCGGTGCAGCTGGGGAGAGATAGGAGGTGGGTGATTGTGAGAGAGGAGTCTTCGTCGTAAGCTGCGAGGGTCTGGATGCGGATTGTTAGGTCCGTTGGAGGGATAGCTTGGGGGAAATGGACGTGAAGGGGCTGTGCTATGCAGTGCTATTGTAGGGCTTGCGGGAGGGGTAGGTGGAGGTAGAGCTTAGCTGTTCGTGGGGGACATAGCGATATGGAGGGGCAGTGCAAAGCAATATCTGTCGGTGGATATCTGGGGAAGGTGGTATGGAGGTGGAGATATCATCCCATATCATGGCTATGCTGCAGGTGCATACCTTCGTGATCTTCCACTCGTTCCCAGAATCGGTACCCGGTACATCGTAGGCAAGTGGTTCGGGTCCGGTGAATTCATGGTAGGACGAGGGAGCGGCCACAATGTAGCCCTGCCCGGCTATCTGGCGAGCAAATCTTGCCACCGGTCCGGTCACTATAAAAATAGGATCAGCTTGTGCGTCTACTATCCTCAGAGAGATGGTTGGCTGAGAGAGGCACAGTCTGGAAAGATGTCTGTTTGGCAAAGGTGCCGAAAAATCCCTCAAGTGCTGTTGATACTGGCAAAGTTGCAATGCTTGGCAAAGAGAATTGACGAACAAATGACAGCAAGGGAAAATAACAGCTCGATGTGAAATCTGAGAGTTTTTGCGCCCGGCTTTCACATCACTTTTATTGTCTATTGATGTGACCTTCGACAGGTAGAGATCGACAACTACATATCATGGATAGTAGCGAGATGTTTGATACTAGGTGATTTGATATTCCTGAGTGCAATTATCAAAGGCACTTCATTATCATGCTTTGCGTAATCAGCTGTTTTAATTCGACAATGATGATGGCTATTAAGAAACAGTAGCATCACTATTTTACGCCATACAGTAATTCTATGCTGACAGCAATATGCGTCGTCAGACGCAGTTTGCTATCGAAACCACGCGCCATTTGGCAACGTGATATCGACAAAGGCATGCAGTCCACGGCAAAGGCAGAGCACTGCCTGATATTATAACAGAGTGCCTGAAGAAAAGTAGCGCAAGATAAAGGAGCATATAATGCATCGTAGTGGGGTATTTTCCTTTAATGAGGAAGCCTGCTGGTCCCAGTGGTCTGGGTAGGCCTGAACACTTGCTCAGGCCAGGAGAGTCGGCCGCCTAGCTCCCTAGAAACATATACTCAGTCGTTGGCAGGTGTGCATGGAGAGCGAGAGAGCTGATGGAATGTTATACTGGGTAGTCTACACAGAATTGAGATGGAGATCAGACTTGCGCGAACTAATTAAATAGCCCACCTTGGTAAATCTCACTGAAGAGGACGACGCCAGGGAATCGTCTAGATAAATCTGAGTTATCCTTTCTGTAGACCAAATCTAGGCAGTACACACGCTTTTGGGTAGTTGGGGATGGTGGGGTGAAAGAGGAAAATCCCTAGTCGTGGTCAGTTTGGTGGTAGCCATTGGTAGATGGCCATACTCATGGATCCCTCTTTGCCATCTGCCTTCGTCGGCAAGTCTGTGTGAGATTCCTGGATCAACATGGTGCCGTGCTTTCCCAGGCTCGCCTGGCCGGAATGTGAGGTGATGTTGTCATGGTGTGGTGATGGCTGTTGGCTGCTTACACATCCCGCAGCTGGCGAGAAGCGACGAAGGGTTGCAGCCACCTCGATCTTCGGGACGCGCGATAAGGACGGATTTCTTCAGCTGTGCAGCCCTCCAGCTACCACACCCTCCTTCCCCTTTCAACCCTTCTTCTATTAATCAATTCTTCTTTACCCCAAGAACTTTCTCATCCTTTTCGACCCTCTGGCGTCCTCTTTCCCGCGTGATCTACTAATTCCGCTTGCCCCGTCGACGTCTGAAAATACTAGTGTAACAAATTTCCGCTGGAAAGGGGCGACACGCGACATCACAGTGAATCCCCGTCTGTAACCTTAGCCTGAGAGAAAGAGATGTCAGGTGTGAGGACCCGAAGGCAGGCGGCCATGTCGACACCATCCACCCCTTCTCCAGCGCCCCGGGACGAGGCTGCTGTGAATGGCAACGGGTCAGCCCATAAAGTTGCCAAGACCGAGAAGAAGGAAAACATCTTCCTCTTCTGGCCCAACCTTATAGGTGAGTGGGTGCACTCTATAAGACAGGTACAATCAATCTGATGTGTGTAGGTTATTCCCGCATCATCCTTGCCTTCGCATCTCTTTACTACATGCCTCTCCACCCACGGACATGTTCCGGCCTGTACAGCATCTCCTGCCTCCTCGACGCGTTAGACGGGTATGCGGCACGATACTTTGAGCAATCCACAAAGTTCGGCGCTGTCCTTGACATGGTGACGGATCGCTGCACAACTGCCTGCCTTCTCGTTTTCCTCTCGTCGGCCTGGCCACGCTGGGCGATCCTCTTCCAAGGCCTCATCTCGCTCGATCTTGCCAGCCACTACATCCACATGTATGCGACCCTCAGCATGGGAGGACAAGACCAGAGCCACAAGCAGGTGGATAAGAACAGAAGTTGGGTCCTAAATCTCTACTACACAAATAAGGTACGTACAACTCTGCTTTCGGTATATACCGGTGCTAATGGACCACCAGACGGTTCTTTTTGTCTGCTGCGCGCTCAACGAGTTGTTCTTTATTGGCCTATACCTCTTGTCCTTCTCATCGCCTTATCTTTCCCCATCCCTGCTACAAATCACCACCGCTGATGGCGCAAGCACCCTCCAACCCGGCACGCCATCCGCTCCGCCCGCAGCATCTCTCTTCCTGAATCCGTATAGCGCCGGCGCGTTGGAGCTGGCCCGTGCCAACAAGATGGACTCGACGGTGCCATGGATCATTGCCGGTGTGTGCTTCCCAGTCATGGCCTTCAAACAGAGTCTGAACGTCCTACAATTGGTCTATGCCTGCCGCTGGCTGGCCGAGGGTGACATCGAAGCCCGACGGGCAGCCGGACTCCCGCGCAAGAGGAAGTCCAAGTCAAAGTCGAAGTAATCAGCACCCGCTAAAACCCGCTTGAACATCTCAATCTGCATAGTCCGGATATTATCACTCGCTGTAATATTTACGAAAGCCGGAAATTACTCTTCCGCCCACAAATCTTGTACATTCGTTTCTGACTTCTCATTCTTGTCTCTCATAGGGCCGTAGAGGATTGGCGTTCGAGGATGTATGTACCCGTACTTCTTTGGGTTACTGCATGTGGGTCTCGCAGGCGAAATAGATAATAATAATATGTCCAGTTCTCAACTACCATGTAGCGTCCACCCGGTCTCGCGGATGCGGGGAAGGACACCCAATTGTGGGGATTGAAGAGTCAATGCCGTGCCATCTGTCCGAATTAAAGGGAATGTGCGTACACCATAGGTCTGGAGCTCTTAGCCTCTGTTCCATCTTATGACGTTGCCCTGAGAAGAGCAGGCACGTTGTTCAACTGAGTGCATAGGCTGGCTGATATACAGGACCCTGTGTTGGAAAACCTGCCTACCTCATGGTATGGCCGAGGCATATCTCAGGCCTTTCCGGAGATACATATGGTCATTTGAAGCTCATTGTATAGAAACGAGTCCTTGCTTCACATGTTTTGTCTTGCTGATGCTCTCTCTTCCCGCGTACAGCCAGGACTGGTCTGTGTTGATACCGCACTCAACCCTGGGGAAGTGTAATTGCCAAGCACTGTCGACCCGAGTAAGCAGCTCGGTCACATGAAGCCATGTCCTCGGCGATGAGATACCGGGGCATGAAATTTCATCGGCCGGGACGAGCAGTCGAGGCTGAAACATGCGTAGAACATGTGGGGAGCCGATCCGGATCTGGATGAGTAAACGTCGCTGGGGATTTTCCGGTCGGGAGATAATCCGCTTAGTCATCACCCGTGTTACATCCACCGATCCCCGCTGAGGTCCGCTCGTGACACAGAAGCCTTCAGTCAGCTGGTGGACTGCCAGCTCCACTGCACTCTATTCTTCCTTACCCGATTCTCTCCTGTCCACCCCCCCCCTTCTTCATAACCCTCTCTTTCTCCCGCAGAGTCCCTAATCTGCGTGTCCTCTTTCCGTGATCTTCTCACTTCCAGCTCGTCTCTCTGTTTCCCCCTTAATTACGTACTCACCGTTCCTCAACCCCCACCGCTGCCGGGCCATATCGAGTGGGGGATCGCTCCCAACTGAACATGTGGACCGGGTTGCGGTGCACAACGCAGAAACCAATCACCGCCGCGTAACTCACGATCCTCCAAATCAGCACGCATTGGCGTCACTTCTTTGCCCTCTCGCTCGGCACGCTCTAGAACTTCCCCGGAGGCGGGAACACTCCACCGAGCTCACCGACCTTTGATCACAAGCACCTCGCACGGCCGTCGCTGGATTCTTGGAATGCGAATGCTGCTTAGACCACAAATAGACCTGTAGAACTGGAGATTTCTGCATCTCTCGATACACAAACAATCCCGCCCTCGATCATGTCAGAGACATCGCCCCCTCCAGCCCCTAGGCGCTTCCAGGCCATCCCGGTTGAGGAGACGACCAAGAAGGTTCGACGATTCGCACCGGAACCTATCGAGACGTCTACGCGGAGTAATAAGTTGGATTCTACGAAGAAAGAGGCAACGGGGAAGAAGCACGCGTTGCCCACCCCAGTGGAGACGAGCTTTAAGAGCAGCCGGCTGAGCAAGACTCCCCTGACAGACATCACACCAACCTCCATTCCTCGACACCCGCCATCCACACAGGCTCCCAAACCTCGGAGACGATTCGTCCCTGAATTAATTGAGACGACCAAGAGGTCGAAGAGAGCTGGTGATACTAGGCCGGCGACTCTGCCAACTGATAAGGTTAATATCCACTCTCGCATAGGCACTAGCAGCTAGTTGCTAATGAATCTAGACCGACCTCACCCCAGGAGTCCCCAACATCTACACCTCACGCCCAAAGCCAATCCCTCGTGATGGCGGCAACCTCATTGCCGCCATTATCGAGCCACCCGGGCCAAGAAGACAAGGGTCAATGCGACCACATAATAATACACGACGGAGTACGCGACAGAACTCATTTCAACCTCAGCTAGAGGCCATCTTCTCCGAAGAAAACTCACCAACCGATAACGAGGATAGCATGAAAGACTCCACGCCCTCGTTAACGGGCTCATACGGTTCATCAGAGGATTCGGCTAGGATACAGATGGCGCGTACTCGAGAGAGTTGCGATGACCGGTTCTCCGGATACTTATTAGCGTTGGCTGCAAAAGCTGCAGAGAAACAGCTCCAGGAGCAAGCCTTAGCCGCATTCCCTAACGAGTCCCTACACGAGGTCGTGGAGCACTTCTACGACAGGGAGGTGGAGCTAGGCTCTGACGACGGGGAGGTAGAAGGGATTGGGATGCTTCTCAATGATGAGCTTCCCACCGTGATCCGACGCAAGTCGACTGAGATCGGATGGGCGGCTAAAGAGATGCAGCACCACCAGGAGAAGTTGAATCGGCTGCGTGAAGAGGAGACCAACAAGAAGATCGCTGCCGAGGCTACCGACCCCACATTCCCTGACCCCTTCTGGACCAACGGCATGAATTCGAAGCCATTCGTTAGGGGGGCGTCGCAGAACGAGGCCGAGGCGTTACGATCAGCATCATCCCCGCCCATGCTCGGCAGTGATTTAACCTTCCGCATGTGTCCCTCTCCCAAAGCCACGAAGTTCGAGTCCGACCAACCCATCGACGTGCAGCCGAACAGGCACCCGGATGGCGGGGGATTGTGGGGAGGATATTGCGTTGCAGAGGAACTTGGGGAATATCTGAGCCCAGCCATACAGGGGCCCACAATGATCCATACGCCCTACGTCGAGCGGGAGGACCCGTTCTCCTCCGCATTTTCGGACGAGCTAGCCTCCAACGGCGCCGCTAAGCCTCCTCCCTCGCCTGGCAAGGCTAAGGAGTCCGGATTGCGCATGCTGGCTGGCATCGACGAGACGCTAAAGGCCGAGGCAGCGAAGAGCAAAGCGCAGGAGGCACTGCTCACAGAGTTTGACGATGATTTCGTCACGCAGGTGTACAACTACCTCTCTCTGGGGTATCCGTCGCTGGCACGACCATACGACGGGGAGTTAGCGCGGATCAGTCGAATACCTGAAGAAGACCTGAGGATAGATGACTCGAGGACGGATGCGAAGGGTTATATTGGGATAGGAAATCCTATGAGCCCGGAACAGGAAATGACTTGTGGCGGAGACTATACCGGGTACTGTGCGCGGTGGAAGGCCTTGAGGCTATATATCCATGAGTGGGCGCTGCAACATCCGAGCATGTCCCACGGCGTCACCAGCCCGAGTGCATGGGGAGTGCGGGCACGGAGAGGAAGTTGGGCGATTTAGACGTTTGTCTCTGTTGAACGGAAGAACAAAAACAGGCCTAGAGAAACCAAGTGTGAAAGAGGAAACCCACTGGGTCCTGCTTCCCTCTTACCACAGAATTCACATGTGAATGAATGAAATGGGCATCACAAAGGAGACAAAGAGGAAGAAATTTGCAGACAGAATATTTAAAAGCATGGCGTTGGGGGGTTCCACTAATTCAATCGGGCAGATGGGTGGGTTGCATGCATGATACAACGAAAATGCTCTCCTATGTACGGAGGGCGCATTGTGTTTTAATTGTTTCTTCTCATACAGTCGGTGTATATTTTCTACGACGCATGAGCATAGGCGTGGGGTTCGAGGGCTTCAAGTCCGATGAGCAAAGCTTTTACAACAGAGTGGAGGTTATTTTGCGGGAGATGATGCTGAGGGGACTTTTGCGTGTAAGCAGGCAGGCGGGAAAAGTTGCCCTCTGTACCGTTTGGCTAGGTTATTCCTTGTCTATAGCATTTGCCCATTTCTCCTGTCTCCAGCCAATGATCGACCCCGAAAATTTTGATATGATGAGTGTCACCATCGACGACGCAGGAGGGCAAGCAGGTGCCGCTGAGTTGCCTAAGGACCCAGAAGCCGCCGACCGCTCATTCGGCAAGAGATTGAATGGAATGTAATGCGGAGAATCGACTTGGTTGAAAGGGAATTGGTCGAAAGTGAAGCGCTTCGCAACCTCGTGATATGTGGTCTTTTTACCGGAGCAAAACCCCCGACCAGCTTACTCCCTGCTTAGATGTCCTGAGTTCCTCGGAGTATCCCCTCCCAGTATGCATAAAGTGAGAAACCCCCCTTTGGCGCCCAGCTTGCTGTACCCATTTACAGGCACGCCCGGACAAGTACCCCCAGGAGATAAGAGCACATCCTCAGCCAGACTCGGCACCTTGGCGGAATCCCTTTCGAAAATGAATGGTTATGGTAGGTTTCTTCAGGTGAGGCGTCGGATCTACGAGATAACGGCTTGGAGACCTGATAGCAGAGATAAGGAGGGTCGGTACGGTGCGGTACAGTATTGAAGAGCATTATCTGCTATCTGTCTTAGATAGCTGAATGCAGCAGGGCTGATCAGGGCTGATCAGTGGCTTTTTCTGTCAATTTTTCTCGAGATGATTCCTTTTGTTTCAGCCTCTCTGCCTGCATATTATTATTTTGATGTCGAGCGTGTGAGGTGTTTGGAGTAGTGTTGCCAGTTGGTTGTTATTCTATTTGTGGATTACGACGCTGCATTCCCACTTTTTATTTCTTTGGATAGCCGTTGGATGGTGGAGCCAGTGGGCGCGAAGTCTAGACGCGACGTCGTAAAAGAAGGGTTTTCCGGGGGGAATACGACGGGTGTGCCTGGAGGATGGAGGGATCAGGGCCGATGGTCACGATGGTTCCTGTGAGGCAGAATAATGCACTGTAGCGTAACACGATCTCTCTGGCAGAGGAGATGGGATGGGATGTGTGCATGGATGCAGTATCTACGTAATTGACTTGTCCGGTGTTGGTACTTTGTAGGAAGTATATTGCATGGGTGGTGGCCAAGGCCATGGATAGGCTCTCACGGCTCTCCATGGGCTCACGAAGGGCCGTCAAAAGCCAAACCTGCTGAGCCCGATTAGAAGGAAGACCTTTAATGTACGACACAGCCATGCCCTGAGTCTTCGTCTTGTTCTTATTTCGGTTGTAACACTCGCCACTCTGCCAACACCACCAGCACGATACTGCACTCAGTGGTGTTTTCACCTCTCTTCCATCGCATCTCTTGTCTCCCTCTCACCTCCCAGCGCGACGCCCGTGCTGCTCACCACGCTCAACCATGGCGTACGACTCCCTCGAGCAGCACGACTTCGATGTTGAGGGCGACGGCGACCTGGACAGCGGTCACACCACGTCCAAAAATAGCCCAGCGCCCAACACGAGCCTTCACCAGCCGACGGCGACGACTGTGGCTGTCAAGGCGTTGCGCCAGATCGTGCACCCGAGCAATCGAGCGCGAAGTCAGACCGACAGCAGCTACGAGATGGTCGAGGACGACGACTACGACGAGGTTGAAGTCGACGACACTGAAGCCCTTGAGAACGACGACGATCCCACTATCACAACCCCGAATCGATTTGCCCTGCAGGATAAGAGCCAGAATAAGGAGGCCGATAAGGAGGAGAATACCACCTCACACGCCCACGACGGCCTGCGTGACGGATCGTCCAAGGCCATCCGCCTACCCATCCTGCGTACCGCCGTGCCCGCCAACCATCTCGACCTGCGGCATCCCACACCCGTTGACGACCAGCGCGTGCTGCTGGCCTCATATACCGACAAGATCGAGCTACTCGAGCGCACGGCCGAGCGATTGAGCATGACCTCGTCCATCGACGACGCTATCCGCGACCTGCACGGTGAACTCAAGCGAAATGGCAGCCGCAGATCCCCCCTACGTTCCTCCCCGGATGTGACGATATCCACGCGAGCCGGTAATACGAGCCAGACAATAGAGATAGACACGAACATCACTTCGACGACGCACAAGAGAGAATTGGTGGAGCAGCTCCCATCCACCATCCCGGGCGTGGCACGCTCGACCTCGAAGAGCTCGAGGTTTGGCACTCGCCCTGAGCCCGAGCTGGAAGGCAGGCCACTCGACTCGTTCTCGTTCGTCCAATCCTCCTCCTCGTCGCCGCCTCCTACCATGGCACAGTCTCCTATCGCACAGTCACCCATCGAGGCGACGGGGCCGAAGGAGAACTTCTTGCCTGTGGATCGCAAGCTGGAGGTGCGGAATCCCGAGCCCAGGGGCGAGGAGGATCGCCCATCTTCGCCGTCCTCGACAGATACCTTGGATGCTGAGAAGATGTTTGCTGGATTCGATGGAGCTCACGCACCCGCGCCTCCCGAGCCACAGCAACGTCGGATCACCATCCACGAGCCGCTGGACGCACTGGGCGTCTCACCCCGGCGCTCCTCGTTTGGGGCGCTGCTCACGGTAGACGGGATCGATTCAAATGTGCAGCAGCCTGCGAAGGACAGGTTCTCTGTCGCGGGAGACCTAAGGCCGCGCCAGCCTAGAATATCCACTGCGGAACGCATGTCCATGGCAAGGTCTCAATCATATGAGGACCCAGAGACCGGGCAGCAGATGCTTTACTATCCTGCCCCAGTACCGGTGATGCTCAATCTCCCCCAGAAGCTATCTAAAGCACCATCATCGATAGCGCGGGGTAAGAGACGAACCCAAGCTCTTAGTACCATTCCTGAACCCGCTCGGCATGCCGCAATATGGCTCCCTGATGTCCTAGAAATCGAGAACGAGCCTGACCTCCCTGATAATGACGAGGTTCAACAACTGGAATACGTGCCGCAACATCAGAGGATGAGCATGGGTGGGAGAAGAGTCACGCAGGACGCACAGCACCTTCCGCCGCAGTTGAGGGCAACTGCATTCTTCGATATGCCTATGCCAGAACAAGTGGTTGAGTTGAAGGAGCAGTCTGCCGTTGCTACATTAGACAGTATTCTGGATGCGTCTGCCCATGCGCCAGTGACTGCGTTTACGGACCATTTGATTGCGGGACATCTCGGTGCTGAGGTGTACGGACAGCCGAAGATGCAGAATAGGAGCAGCACGGCGAATCTACTTTCTCCGGAGGAGAAGGCGCAGCCGAAGAAGCGCACAAGTGCATTTAATTTACTGGGCAGAAGATCGAGTGGGGGTAATGCACTAGATACGGAAACGGAGAAGAGAAGGGCGGAGATGATTGCGGATATCAGAGCTGGGAAGATTATTCGTGATGAGGAGGAGGAGGAGGATGTTTCTGAGCCGGAAGAGGAGCCAGAGGAAGAGGAGTATCACGGTGCGCCGACTACGCTACTCGCTGAGTTGCAACTGCGCAAACAGCAGCAGAAACATCGCACACGTCCTCTGGCCACTGCGTATCCCAACGGTCTGCATTCGACCCTGCTCGAACTCGACGCCGTCGCACAGGCCGAAGCAGAGACCAGGAAACATAAGCGGGTAACTCTAGCATGGGAAGAACGCGCAGCAGAATCCGATGACGAGGAGGAAGAAGACGATGATGACGTCCCCCTTGCCCTCATCTACGCAAATAATGCCAAAAAGGCGCAGTCCCTCGACCTCAATCGTCCCCTAGGGCTCATTGAGCGGCGTGACATGGAAGACAACGAGCCCCTGAGCCGTCGCCGTGATCGCCTGCAGGGCAAGATCCCCATGAATCGCGCATCGCTACTCAGTGTGAATCCTCCACCGCCACCTACCCCCCCTGAGGACGAAGGCGAGACGTTAGCAGAGAGGTTAGCAAGACTGAGAGGAGCCGATGGGGAAGAAGTCCCCACCAACCTCCCCAAAGCGCGACCGGTGAGCGGGGACTTCGCATCGGAAATGCTGAGCCAATTCGGTGGTGACCTCCTCGACGAGGATACAAAAAGCAAAGGTAAACAATCCCCGACAGACGAGGAAGAAGAAACACTCGGCCAGCGCCGCAAACGCCTACAGGCAGAAGCTCAGGCCCGCGCCGCTGAAGTCGGGGCTTCTGGCCCAGCCCCCGCAGCAGAATCTCCCTCCCGCCCTACAGTTATACAGCGACATAGCATGGCAGACATCCTGCACCACCATCCTCAAGTCGGTGCTTCTCTACAACCCAAACCCCAGACCGGCTTGCTCGGGTTGAACGAGCGCATGGGTGCCCCCAAACCCGTCCCAGGCTCGACGCACAATATTCTCTCTTCCAGAGCTCCAGCGGGCGGGTTCAAGGGCGGAATGTACAATGATGGACAAGCAGGCACGGCACCCCGGATCCCTCGCCAGCACAACCCGTTCGACACCCGCGCAGCAGGGATACCGCAAGGCCAATTCCAGTTCCCACAGCCGAGTTTGGGAATGGGCCAGATGGGATATAATGCTAATAACCCCGTGATATTTGCAGGCGGGTATCAAGGAGTCGGAGGCTATGCTCAGGGCATGGGATACCCTGCGCCAATGCAGATGGCGTATTTGCCGCAGGTGCAGAACACGATGGCCAGTATGGGCATGCTGAATATGGGCATGGGGATGACGGCGCAGCCGCTAAATCAGGGACAGATTGATATGGTCGAGCGATGGAGGCAGAGCGTCATGCAGTGAGTGTGATACACACGCTCTTGCACATCTCGAAGAAGGTACATCGTTTGGAGTGTTAAAAGTCTCTTCATCTTAGTCATGCGAGCACAGAAGAAGAATTATAGAATGGATATGAAAGTAAGGAGTTTGGCACTTTTCTTAAAATATAAATGCTAGAATTTGGAGGGGTGGATGGATGGAGGGCTTGCATACGAACACACACAAACAGCTAATCAGCATCTCGGCGTTGGTTAGGCGGTATGCATACGCAGCACACATGTAATATTAATACTTTATTGGCTCTGGAGATGGCATGGCATCGGCATGACATGGCATAGCGTGTGGTTGCGGGCGGAGGGAGTTCTTATAGACGGGGAGAAGGGTATCATAGCCTGGAAATTGGAATATTTGAACTGCGAACGAGATTTTCGAAGTTTCCAAAATTGGTGTGATAATGCTCATATGAATGGCATTATCCAGCTGCAATAGTGAACAGAACATAGGTGTGTTTATGTGGCTACAACTTACCCCTTTTCCGCCTCGCCTAAATGCTCAAGCGGCACACCCGCAATCAGCAGAAACTTGGTGATCAGCAACGCAACCTTGCATACCCAAGCTCTAAATATGGCGTGAAAACTAGAAGGCTCGAGTATGGCACGTTTATTATAACCCTAGCATATGCCTTATGTAAAAAGGTAGGAGCTTTATTAACAGTATATTAAGTCGCGAATGGATGCGGGGCATGGGGAAAATGAGATGACATTTTTGGAGACTTTGTGACATAAAAGAGTGACGCATTCAATAGGCCTCTCCCAATCAGCACCAACATGACGGATGAGCCATATCACAAACTCCTAGAATATCCTCGTGATCGGTGTGGTAATAGAGGAACTGACAAGGCCCTGGAAGAGAATGGTATCGATATTGTTGTGAGGGAGGGAGATGGACTAATGTTCAGCATTGCTTGCACAGCAGGTCAGTGGCGAAAATGACAACCAAGAATCTAAACTCTTACAGTTTAACAAATTCGAATAGGATGCCTTGTCGCATCCTTTCCTCTGAGCTATCTAACGTTCAACAGCAGGACTTTCGGCTACAAATTATGGGATGGCCCTTCTAAAAAGACTTCTGATTCGGGTCCAGAGCGCATGGGAGGCCATATTTCCTTACCGTCAGCCTCTTGCCTTAGATGAAATAGTTCAATGAGGCAGCTCCAGTGTTTTGAGCCCCGTGCTAGTTATCCTACAGTCGCGAAACTTCTCTACAGGGTATAAGAGTTTGATCTGGGCCGTTCGTTACCGTCTTTCCAGCACGGGCCTAGGAATCTTATGGAACATGACTCTCTTACTTTATGGATGCTTTCAACACTGTTAGGCTGCCAGCGGTTATAACTTGCAGTTTCGATTGTACGACTTGTGTATGCGGTAGACCAGGTGACACAGGTACGTAGCAAAAGCCCTAGGGAGACCGCGGTACCAGAATGAGCGTGTAGATTGTAGCTGGCAAGATTTTCAAATACACTGGATTACGAGTGCAAGCTACAATTTCAGATCTCATTTATGGTTAGATTACAAAATCAATTTTTCCTTACACCCAGCCCCTTTTGACATCATACATCATACTAAATTAGGATCTCGCTAAACCCCTTTCCCCGCTTCACGACGCTTCACGGCGCTACCCGAAGCCTTCCGCTTTTCTTCCGCAACCGCTGCGAACCTAAACACCAACGACGCTCGTGCCAGTCTCGCACATTGCATCCCCTAAACGGACATGAAACCCTCGTTACAACGTCCGGGGGAAAAAACAAGCATTACTTCTCCACACATATGTGATCCCCGTACGACCGTTGAGAAGATGCAGTCCCTCCTCTCTGCATATGGAGATGGAAGGGCGAGTGTGGAGTAAATATGGAGACGCGCATCCTTATTCTCCACGGACCTATGGTTCTGACGGCTGCAAAATGAGGTTTAGATAGGAAGCTCTGTCCTCTACACGGAAGTATAGTGTCGCGTGTTGATGGCGGAGATTCCCCTCACGCGACACTTCGGAAAGAATCGCCCAACTACCGGCATGCAAAGTAGGACACCTTTGCCCAGCTTTCACTCGGAACTGCCATTGCGAAGGATACAGAACCCCGAACTTTCTGTTTGTTTTCCCCTTTCCCTTCTGCCTTTGCCTATACGAGCCATTAGAGAAGTCAATGTAGTACGTTTGACAAGTCGCTTTCTGGCTGCTGCCAACGGGCAGGCGGAGTGCCTGGGTCTGTCTGAGCATGTCCACAAGCATACTCCGCCTGCTGCGGAGTGTCCAACTTGCAAATGTTCTCGTAGGTTAATGCCTTCCGGGAAGCCGATACATGTCGTATATATTTTGGATCTTTGATGAGGGCAGTGATGTGACTTGTATTTTACGCCTCGGATAGTTGCGGAAGGGGAAGTGGAAGGGACACCACGAGAATTTTTGTGGACTATAGTGAGGTTTGAAGAGATGTTGTATTTAAGTTTGATTTCGCCACCTCTCATCATCACATCTTCATACTTCTCTCTTTGCAACTCTCTCGCACAACTATCGTCTCTCTTGGGATATCCAAATATTTTTCTTTCTATTCTCTAAAGTCTGTCATTTTTATATCTGTCTGCCTGTCGTTTCTATATTCTTCTCATATAAACGCATTCCCTAAACTTCATGGCTACGGCAGCCAACTTCATTCTCTCAGGCGGCGATCCGCGACGCATCGACCGGTCTGACGAACCTGTGGAAACACAGCTCCTGCGTGCCGCACATGACCCCTCTGTCTCGTTTGAGGAGTACCTCTACTGGGCGAGTGTCACACGACTACAGGAAAGAGAAGCGAATGAGAGGTACCTTGAGAGGAGGGGCGCGAGGACGGTGTGGGGTTCGCTAAAGAATCGGTTCTCGAGAAGGCGAGTTCAGAATGAGGTCGAGGAGGTGATTGATTTGGAGTTTGAGAGTGAGGGGGAGAAGAGTTGGGGGGAGAAAGGAGATGGTTCGTCTGGAGAGGGAGCGGCATCATCAAATGAGATGATGCGAGTCACAGCTGAGGAGTGGACGATGGCGAGTCGAGCTATGCGGACGGCAGGGTGGAGCAGCATGTTCTACCTCGTCACGACGGATATCTTTGACCCTTTCAGTGTGCCGTGAGTTGGATAATTCCTTCAATTGAGACTGACTTTTCTAATATCAATTCTAGTTGGGCATTCGCGCAAACGGGATACGGCCCTGGAGTAGCATTGTACACAGCCCTTGGCGCTTTGGCATTATAGTATGCTTCTCCACATAAAAATATGCGAAACAGCCAAGGTTAACATTTCCCAGCTCCGGCTTCCAACTCTACAAGATCTTCCTGCAACTGGACTCCGACAGGTATCCCATGAAAACCTACGCCGACGCCTTCTTCCGCGTCTTCGGCAGCCGGGCGCGCCATTTCGTCAACTTCCTGCAGACTATCCAGCTCCTGCTCGCTGTGTCGGTGCTCATCCTCGGCAACGGCCAGTCCATCTCGCAGATTTCCCTCGGTCCGTTGCAGGACTCGACTAGGAGCATATGCTTTATCGTGTGCCTGGTTATCTTCATGGCTGCAGGCATGATCATGGGTCAGATCCGCACACTGCGGCGTTTTGGACGTGTGGCCAACCTTTCTATCTTGCTCAATGTCGTCATTCTCTTCATTAGGTATTGTCACATTCTATCTGATTCTAATATATGCTGACATTAAGAAGCATCACGGTCGTAGCAATCCTCCCCCCTGACTTCTCCACACTCGTCAAGTCCTTCGGTCCTGAGTTCGGATCAGGGCCCATCCACCGCTACGCAGGGGTGCCTCCTGATGGCATGAAGACCGGCGGGACAGGCTTCACAGCATTCACGAACGGCTTCAACCAGGCCGTCTACTCGTATGGCGGTGCCATGCTCTTCATCTCCTTCATGGCCGAGATGCGGCACCCGTGGGACTTCTGGAAGAGCCTGCTGTGCACCAACATATTTATATACATGTGTTACATATTCTTCGCAATTTTCGTATACTCGTTACAAGGCCAATTCGCCTACAACCCGGCCATACAGGGCCTCTCTCCCTACACCGTGCGCACCGCATGCAATGTCATGCACATCGCCACGGGTTTAATATCTGCCTGCCTATACAGCAACATCGGCATCAAGGTAGCTTATGTTGAAGTCCTCCAAGAGTTCTTGCACTTCCCCCCGCTCACCTCCGTAAAGGGTAAGATACTCTGGGTGGCGCTCGTCCCTGCCTACTGGGTCGTTGCGTGGCTAATCTGCTCCGCTATCCCGCACTTCTCAGTGATCTCGGGGCTTGTCAGCGCGGTGTGTATTGTGCAGTTCACATACGCCTTCCCGGCTTTCCTGGCCTTTGCGTTTCAGATCCAGAAGGACGCCATAACGCCCGATGAGGAGTTCGAGGCCAACATGCGGACGTTCAGTTACCAGGACCGTGGCATGAAGAGATGGATTCGTGGGTTTAAGGTCAGGTGGGGCATCAACACATTTAACCTTATATATTTCCTGGGCGCGCTAGTGGTCGCTGCGCTGGGAATCTATTCGAGCCTCGAAGGGCTGATATCAGCAATTCGCGAGGGCGGTTGGGCCGTGACAAGCTTCGGGTGCAAGTCTACAATGTAGATGAACAGCGAGAAGTGTTAATGAGATGACAACGCAAATATAGGTGCATATATGGGATAGAGCAATTGATATATAGGCGTTTATATAGCATTTGATATTCAGCGAGTTTGAGGACCTTAGTCTTTGTTTCATGATGTGTTATCGAGAACCATGTGCTGATATATCACCTCATAAGTTCACGCTCTCGGATTCTCTTGGCTCTATCGATTCTTTTGCATAGCTTGTCACAGATTCAATCAGCGTGTGAATCAGACCTTCAACCTACATTCCCGGAGGCGCAATAGTATCATGTATATCATCTGCGAATTTTGGGCATTCCATTCGGAAAATTGAATTTTGCGCTTATATTTGGGAGCAAGGTCTCCCCTAGTTGCTCATTTCTGGTTCTCAATCGTCTATCAACTTCAGAAGACAGATTGCATCCGAGAGACACTCAATAATAGAAGTTTTAGATGGGCGTAGCGACAATGGCCTCTGAGAGCCCTTCCTGGCGAGCTTTTTCAGCTGCTTTTCTGGCCAGTTATGACGCTTAATCCGCACAGTTAATATTGACCGTGTATATAGGACAGTAATTCTTAACGCTTTTCATATGATTTCTAGCGTCTTACCACATATGTGTCCAGCCAGCTTGACTTACTCCGACTAGAGAACTTTGCACTGGCCGGAATATTGTCTAGCCGACGAACTATGAAGACCCTGCGGAGAAGAGAACTCAGTACTGCCGTGTGTCATGAAAGACCAAAGAAAACAGTCTTACATCACCCACTATATGATTGTTAAAGGGCCATAAATTAAAGAGGCCATTCACAAGGTAAAAGTGTAGACCACTATCTCGTAGTCGTTCTCTGGAAAGTTCCCATGGAGTTTGAAGCCAGCTTGGCTATAAAATCGTTGCAGCTTCGCATTCCCAGCCCAGCAGTCCAGAACAACAGTACCGGACTGATACTTCACTTTCATCAATTGCAGCACTTTATCAAGGAATATCAAGCCGATGTGCTTCCCCTGCTCGGCAGGTTCGAGCATCAAAGCGTGCAAATACCACTGCGCTGAGGAAAGACTTGGAACTCCCCACGAGTCATGCCGTATCTCCGCTGTGTTTGGGAAGATTCCGTCTAGCGGGTCTACCAGAACACTTGCAATATGTTGTCCATTTAAGGAGAGAAGAAATGCGTGCTCTCCCTGTATCGAATTTTCGATCACTTTGTGTGCTAGAGGCCCGATCACTTGGAGACTGCCTGACATAAGGAGTGCTTCCTGGACTCGGCCAGACAGTCCTATGATGAAGTTTATGTCATCCAGCTCTGCATATTTGACTTCGAAACTCATTTTAGAGTCGAGATTAAGAGATGCGGAGGACATGTCGTCCTTCGATATGTTTCCCCTGGAGGAGATGCTGTGTCTCCTTCGTATGGTCCCGGTGCCTGAATAGACTATATGAATTAGGATTAGCGCATAACCCCAGATCCCGTACCTGCTTCTCCACCCAACTTCACGGTCGCTATCAGTCAATCTCCACAATAACGTCAATTGCGCTCCAGGAGCGCGTCCTTTCCTTCTTCACGTCTATATTTGAGGATGCGCAGGCACAACTGATTCTCGCGTCATGCCATCACACGAGCTCCCCGACTGGGAAGGCCCTTCTCCTGCCCCCAAGCGCTCCGTCTTCCACATCCCGATCTCCATCTCCCCGATCGACAAGACGAAATCCTTCCTCGGTCACAAACGAGACCGCTCCTCCTTCCAGGCCTTTGACAAGGAAACCGCCGTGGAGGCAACCTCCCCCGCAACCACCAGAGGTCCCTCAAGTCGCAAGTACTGTGGTCTCGGGCCCCGGATCTTGCTGGTTATCGCCGTCACCTCGGTCCTTCTTCTTGCCTTGATAATTGGCCTCGCAGTCGGTCTAACCCACAAGAAATCGTATGTCCATCTCTACCTTCCTCTCTCGATCTCGAATTCACCTAATGTAATCTCCCAGTTCCAAAGCGCAGGATCTCCCTCTCCCGTCGAACACAGGTATCTTCACTGGCGACCTCACCTACTACAGCCCCGGCCCTGGGTACGGCGCCTGTGGGTATCAGAACACGTCGACGGAGGCTATCTGCGCGATATCACACATCGTCTGGGACGCGGCGTTGACGGGCTCGAACCCGAACGCTAACCCGCTCTGTGGAAAGATGATCCGGATCACCCGCTTCGACGAGAGCGTTGGTGGGAACCGGTCTGTGGATGTTGAGGTTGTGGACCGCTGCGTTGGTTGCAAGGAGGCAGATCTGGATCTGAGCCTAGAGATGTTTACGAGCCTGGCAGATGAGTCACTTGGGAGGGTGCTTGGAAGTTGGGCTGTAAGTTTTGTTCATTCATTATTCTGAATAGAATGCTAATTTGATTTAGTGGCTAACTTGATAAATATTTGACCCCTCCGGAGTATATTAGAGACAGGAGTTTTGAACTAGATCTACATGTGGTATCTGGAGCGCTAACTTTTGCCGGGCAATAAATATATGGGATATTTGGAACTGCAATGTGTCGGGAATAAGAGTTTGGTATATATGATTTACACTTTACATTCTGAAGATACCCCAAGGCTTGGAGAACAACCATTTTGTTATATATAGTATATAGTTCGGGACTGAAAGATGACGTTGTCCTTCTTACAACTTAGTCTGCTATAATGACGCTCTTCTTCTCCCCCCGCCCCCCGCGCGCAAAACATAATATTGCTGATGTAGAAAATTGAAAGTAATATTAAGCGATCCCTATAAAAAACAATTGCCAGTTATACAGTCTCGCAACATGGACATTTCCAACCAATAAAAAAGAACACGTGTAAAGGTTTAATCGACACATATTCTTATGTCTGAATAAAGCCGTCAGATCCCAGACCTGTCAGAGTTATGTTCCATGGACCCAGTTCCATGGGACAGAACGAGTCTTCACCAGGCAGTTTTCCAGTCTGGAAGAATCGGCCCATCTTTGCAAACGCACATGAGTTGACCGGGCTCATTGAAGTGTGCTGATAATTCTCATTAGTAGAGCTCAATTTTCATAAGTAAAATATTTGAATATCGGTACGTGGGCATTTAAAGGGAGAAAATAGGCAACTTACGCCAATACCATTAATGGTAAGGACCTGGGAACCTTTGTATCGAGGGGACCACGTCTGGCTATTGATAAGAGGCGTTGCAGGATCGAGAGTGTTGCTGACGAACAGGATTGGATTCTTAGTATCACCTCCAAACGGGCCTTTGCACATGTCAGATGCTGAGAGGGAAAAGTAGACATAGACAAATACAACTCACCTGCAAATCTCCATTTCGCTTTAATAGGCCAGCCAGTGCACATAGCCTGGATAGTAGCCCACATCTCTCCAGCCAGGAAACTCTGCCCTTCGAGCTCGCGAACATGCGAGCTGATATCGGCATAGGTTTGGTTGTACAGCGGCAAGATATCGGAGCAGAGAACTCCTGCCTGCCACTCCTCAATTGGTACTATCGTGCCGGGAATTGGGGTTTGATCAATGCCAATCGAACTAACCGCCTCGATACCATCGACGGTCAGGTTGCGGATGGCGGATTCATAGGCCACCAGTTGTTGCGCCATGGGTGGAAAGAACGTGATTGGGTCATAGCAGAAACCTCTAATGTTTGCTTTCATCAGGGCAAGAGACTGGGTAATAACGGTTGCGTTCGCCCAACCCTGAGCTGTCGCGTAGGTTGAGTTGAGGGGAACGAAGAGATCTGTAAAACGTTGGGCTATATCTTTGGCTGTATTACCTGTATAGAAGGGGCAGTTCTCAGGTCCAGCAGCATGGCAGTATTCGAAGAAGGTGTTGGTTACAGCGTCAACCAGGTTGATCTGTGAAAGGTCCAGGCCAGCGATATAATCACGCGGATCTACCACGCCATCGAGAAGCACTCGGCCAACGCGGTCGGGATACATAGAGGCAAATGTCTCACCGATGAATGTTCCATAGCTGACGCCCCAGTAATTCAGAAAGGAAGAGCCTTTCACGGTTTCTCCCCTTTCACTTGCAGCAAATGCGTTGACAATACTTAACATATCCATTGCCACAACAGCCGTTGACATGTATTGCCCAGCGCCATGCGGACCACCGATCGCAGCCCCGCATTCCGCACCGAGTTCTTTAGCCTGCTCTAACGTCTGATCCCAGTAAAGAGATGAGAGCTCAGGTCCAGTCATTCCGAAAGCTCTTCGGCGAAGTTTCGAAGCGGGTGCAGAACAGTTTGCTAATGGAATGCTTCGTCCGAGGCCACGAGGATCGAAGGCCACAATGTCGAAGTTTGTTCCGATTACAGGCTGCAAGACTTCGTAGCCGCTTTGAAGGATGAAATCTACGCCTGGAAGACCAGGTCCGCCTAGGAGCAATTATATGAATATATTGAGATAGAGTGAGAGGTAATCCTACCTGGATTCGTAAGGATCATGCCTTGGTACGTGCCATTTAGAGAGTTATCCAAGGCCGCAATTCTGATTAGTGGTACTGCAGCCTTGATACCATTTGGAGCAGAGTAATCGAGAGGGACCTTTCGACCATCTTAGCAACCAACTATAAGAGAGGAAGGAGATCGTACGCACCTCTAGCATAGCACAGGAATAATTCTGGAGACATGGGTACCATGCGATGCTCTTAGATGGTTGAATCTAGGGGTATATTTAGCAAAGAAATTCTCAATTAAAGTCTGGAGACTAGATGAAAGAGCTTTTACCTCATCAAATGTCCATTGTTTTGTTGAATTGTTGCTTTGAGGAGCCAGAGGAGCGGCCATGACCAAGACAGAAAGTGAGCTCAGAACTATAAGCTCACTAACAAGACAGCCCAATTGAAACAATCGCATGGCTCAAGTAATGATTGGTTAAGTGAAATTTCAAAAGAAACTATGAAAAATAGGGATTGAAAATAATGAAATTGGGTTTCAATGCTTCGATTCCTGCTGACTCTTAACTTTAAAGGCTGGCCACGAGGCCTTTTTAACTTCCATCTTGCGCTAAGCATTAACTCGGTGCCTGGAAAGAAGCTCGCTGTAAATGAAGAAGATGATCTCTTGTCCAGCTCAACCTGTACGTACATAACAAAAGCAAGAAGTCGACGCCTTTCGCTTATATCGTATGTACAAACAGAGTGACCAATCGCCAAGGCGAGGAAACTCGCTTAACTAGGATTTCTATTCTTGTGCGCCGCAGCTTATGCTCAAGCTTGTAGATTTGCGGGGAGGTGTATTCTTCGATACGGTTGTCTCTGCCTGATCTTTCTCCTAAGCAGGCAATCCCGGGTTAAATTCAAATTTAGAAGACCATATTTTCTGCGCTAGTGCTAGCATCCTTTCTCACGTGCGGTGGTAGACGGCGAGGGAGGTTGCCGAATCTAAATAGCTCGTCGCTTCCATGTCAGCTTCTTATGCCGTCTTGGGCTCTCCTGTAGCTTTGTACAGTCAATTGACAGTCACATATGTGTGATACTTCTATGAATTATGAGTCTGCATATAGGCTGTCTTCAATTTTGCTTTGTGCGAGGTCCGACATCGTGGGTGCCAAATAGAGGGCATTATCGAGGGAAGGATTGACTATGATAGGTAGACATAATGGAAGTCTCCAAAAATTACATATCGACGAAAGAAATATGAAGCTATTCCCAGCCTGCAGCCTTGTATCACAGAAGCATGGAAGGCTGATGAGGCTGATACTTTCCATGCCGGACGCTGTTGGCTGACTAAACACCCTGGCCCCATCGCGGCTGCGATCTCCAACACCGCCCTCGAGAAGTCTCGCCATTTATCAACCGCGCAACTGCAATCACTCACCACTCGTACGGCCCGGTCCAGGAAGAGCTGGCTGTTGTGCCAGCCACTGTCGGATGGAGTTCCACGCGCAAGGCTGAATTCACGAAGCCTCTGCCATCTGTGCCACGTCCCGTGCCTGATTATCCAAGACAAGTCGGCTTTGAGTGCGAACTTCCCTACCTTACGCCCGGATCAGGGGGACTTGCGAACGCCAAGGACAAATCTCATCCCACGAGCTTTACAGCACAGGAACAACAGCAAACATGAGTTCATCGACGTCGGGAGGCTTTCTAAGCCGAGGAAACTCGGGAAACAGCTCCAATATGCGTGGGTTAGTTCAATTCATCGCAGACCTCAGGAATGCGAGAGCAAGGGAGCTGGAAGAGAAGAGAATCAATAAAGAGCTGGCAAACATAAGGTTAGCATTATAGCCTGTTTAAATCTGCAAGTGTCGGATTGCTAACTTATACGATCTCAACAGGCAAAAATTCAAAGGTACTAAGTGGCAAAGCTTTCAGTATTCATGAGTCCATTGCTAACCGCGGGGCATGCAGATGGCAATTTGAGTGGATACCATAAAAAGAAATACGTCTGCAAGGTTGGATCTTTCTCTCATTTTGCGTGTTTCCTCTGACTGGTTATAGCTTTTGTATATATATATACTTGGATGGAATGTCGATTTCGGCCATCTCGAAGCAGTCAATCTCATATCTGCGAAGCAGTACTCTGAAAAGCAAATAGGATACCTGGCGATGACCCTTTTCCTCCACGAGCAACACGAGTTATTGCACCTGGTGGTGAATAGCATTAGAAAGGATCTCACAGACCATAATGAACTTTTCAACTGTCTGGCCTTGCACGCTATTGCCAATGTTGGTGGACGAGAAATGGGAGAAGCCCTGAGTGGCGAAGTCCACAGACTTCTGATATCACCGTAAGAGCCGTGAAACACTGAGGAAACACCTTACTAACCTGTATGTAGGGCATCGAAGCCATTCGTGAAGAAGAAGGCAGCACTGACCCTCCTCCGCCTCTATCGCAAATATCCAGACATCGTGCAGATGGAGTGGGCAGAGCGAATAATCTCACTTATGGACGATGTAGATATGGGTGTTGCTTTGTCGGTGACCTCCCTAGTGATGGCTCTTGCGCAGGACAAGCCAGACCAATACAAGGGTTGCTATGTCAAAGCAGCTTCGCGACTAAAGAGAATCCTGGTCGATGGGGAATATTCAGCCGATTACCTGTATTACAAAGTGCCTTGTCCTTGGATTCAGGTCAAACTTCTTAGACTCTTGCAATACTTTCCACCGTCAGGTAGGCTGTTCACTTGATGCATTCCCTTGGTTTAGTGCTAACCATTGTCAGAGGATACACATGTTCGGGATCTCATTCGTGAATCGTTGCAAAAGATCCTTAACCTGGCCCTGGAGATGCCCAAAAACGTCCAGCAGAACAATGCACAGAATGCGGTCCTCTTTGAAGGAATCAACCTGATAATCCATCTCGACACAGAACAGACTTTGATGAAGCAGATCTCGACAAGGTTAGGGAAGTTCATTCAATCTAGAGAAACAAACGTTCGATACCTTGGATTAGAAGCCATGACGCATCTAGCTGCGCGAGCCGAGACTCTAGATCCTATCAAACAACACCAGGCAATCATCATTGGATCCTTGAAGGACCGTGATATTAGCGTTCGGAGGAAAGGCCTCGATTTGCTATACAGCATGTGCGACCAGAGTAATGCACAACCTATCGTAGGTGAGCTGTTGATGTACTTGCAGAATGCCGACTTTGCGATTCGAGAGGAAATGGTACTGAAGATCGCCATTCTCACGGAGAAATATGCTACGGATATCCAATGGTATGTGGACATATCGTTACGTCTGATTGCCATGGCAGGTGATCATGTCAGCGACGAAGTTTGGCACCGAGTCATCCAGATTGTCACGAATAATGAAGAGCTCCAAGTCTATGCTGCACAAAACATCCTGCAGTATGTCAAGGCCGACCACTGCCACGAGACGCTTGTGAAGATTGGTGGATATATCCTAGGTGAATTTGGTCATCTTATTGCCGAAGACAAAGGCTGCAGTCCTATCGAGCAGTTCATGGCTCTCCAGAGCAAGATGCAAGGCTGCGCCTCTAGCACAAAGGGTATCATCCTGTCGTGCTACATCAAATTCGTGAACCTCTTCCCTGAAATCAAGCCTCGGTTGATGTACGTCTTCCAAGCATACAGCCACACTCTTGACTCCGAGCTGCAGCAGCGGGCATGCGAGTACTTTTCGCTCGCCAGTTTGCCAACGGATGACCTTCTCCGGACTGTTTGCGACGAGATGCCACCGTTCCCTGAGCGGCAGTCTGCTCTTCTTTCACGGCTGCATCAAAAGCATGCCAATACCAGCGACAAGCGAACCTGGGTTGTGGGCGGCAAGGACGCAAATGTTAATGAAAAGGATTTCGCGCTTGTGAAGAATCCAGGCCTGAATCGCGCATTCAGCAGCTCCAACGCAATACCGCAAGTCAACGGAGGTGGAGGCACCAATGGCACCAATGGCCATGCTTCAGGTGCACACGACCTTGCTGGAATAGATATGAATGACGCTGGACAAACAGAGCCCAAAACTTTGAAAGCACCTAATCTGGCCAGCGCAGCTCATTTATCACCTAATTGGGAGATTGGCTTCAATAAGCTCCTGCTCAGGGCTGAAGGCGTCCTATACGAAGATGGGCAAATTCAGATTGGAGTACGATCCGAATATCGTGGGCAGATGGCTTGCATCATCCTCTATTTCTCCAATAAAGCACCAATCCCAGTTAGCTCGTTCACTACGACTTTAGATCTCGAAGAAAACGAGAAGAACAACCTGAGCTTCGAGGTCAAGGGGCTTCCGGAGAGCACGATCAATGAAGGGCAGCAAAGCCAGCAAATGATCATGTTTGAGGCGAAGAGAGTGTTCGACAAAAGCCCCACTATCAGGATAAGCTACCTAGCTGGTGCGCTGCAAGCAGTTACTCTAAAGCTGCCTGTAACCATCCATAAGTTTATGGATCCTGCCGAACTTTCCTCCGAAGATTTCTTCAAGCGATGGAAGCAGATCGGTGGGGCGCCTCGGGAGGCCCAGCGTGTCTTCGGACGGAAGGGTGGAAAGGACGGCGAAAATGAGATCAACGATGCCTTTATACGGAGGACGATCGAAGGCTTCAGGTGGGGTATTCTCGATGGGGTGGATCCAAACCGAAAGAACTTCGTTGGAGCTAGTGTTCTGCATACTAGTGAAGGGGGTAAGTTTGGCTGCCTTTTAAGGCTGGAGCCTAACTATGTAACTCAGGTAAGTCTCCATGTCATACGATCCTTGGAGCAGATGCTAACATGCTGGTAGATGGTACGCCTCACCATCCGAGCGACGGACGAGAGCGTTCCCCAGGTGCTAGTGAAGCTAATGGAAGATCGGCTGGCAGTTGGAGTGTCAACGCAGCCACACCCGACGGACATGACGCTGCGGGAGATGAAGGACGCATTTGGAAACGTTATGGTTACATGAAGCGTGGCTGGCTGTAATGGGACGACGCGATGACACAGCGTAGCACCAGGCAGGATAATGGATTACTGTAGCGCATAATGCATTTAATGGAGTGTTTTAATCTTACTCGACACCAGTGATGCGAAAAGTGCACAGATCTTGGATAAGATGAGAGCCAAGCACAGATACTCTAAACAAACCACACGACCGCCAAGTACCACGTAACGTCCGGAATACGCATGAAGTACAGTCATCTAATTAACGCATGAAAGGAAGGCAGACTCGAAGTTATTGACCGAGGCTACCACGTGCTGTACAACACGTGAGTCTTTTTCAGCCAACGATGCAAGCAAAGCATTACTACCACGAAACCGAGGACCGAGCAACCCGGCAACCCACGTGGAACCAAGAAAGAAATGGCAGCGCATCAAATTTAGTCCATCCTTCAGCCTCTCTTCACTTTCTACCAGTTAGGTCCGGGATACGCTCTTCTGCAGGCGGGGCTGGAGGAGACGCGCCCCGAGCATCCGGAGACTTTGAGGGCATGCTCGCTCGGATATACAGATAGAGCACATACATACAGGTTAAGTAGGACCGAACTCTCAGACATTGTCCTGAAAGAGAGGAGGGAGCGAGAGTGAGCAGAAGCCTCAAAAAAAGAGGGAAGAGAGAAAAAAAAGGCCCGGAAAATCTCTGCTCCCCAGGATTGAGCCGACGGGGAGATCCCGTGCCTGGGAGTGAGGGCCCGAGGGGAGGGGACGGGGCGCGGCTAACGAGGGGGTGGAAGGGTGTGGTGCTGGTCCCTTTCCACACATGTGTGCAGTATGGGGAAGGGATGGCGAGGGTCGAGGGTGGAAGGATGGAAGGGTGTACAGTAAGAGGTGGAAGGGGGGTAGCGGAGATTGCTGACAGCCGCATGAGAGTGCAAACCGAGCGGTCGGAACGTAGGGTGTGATGATCTGGGATGTGATAGGTAGGTTGCGTCGATGATGTGGTTTGCTTGTGCTCGTGCAAGGCATGGGATTATTGTCAGAGTAACTGGAGAAAGCAAGGACGGACGGGTTTACTGTAATTGGGAGTAAGGGAGCCCTGCTTGAAGACTCGTGGCTTTGGGAATTAGCCAGATAGGGGTAAATGATGAGGGCGGGGAAACATGAAATTTAGGAGAATTTATCGGTGCAATGAAATATGGAAGAGGGCGATACTTGCGGAAAGGGCTGTAACCAGTATATGGGAGAAATAGGGGGTTGCTATTTCTGAAGAGTTCGAAGGCAAGCCTGAGCTCTTCTGAGATATTGGCCACTCCATTCTCATCACACTGCCAAACACAGAATGCGGATCACAGAACAGAAGACAAACGCACAATTAAAAAAAACTTCCTAATGAGCAGACCCACCAACATGCCTCGGCCCGCCAAACTGCCAGCGGCTCCAATCTCATTTACCGCCAAGGAGCCAGGCCCAAACAGTCGGATCATCTTCCACGCGAGGACCCGGCCAAAATGGACCGCGATCTGCGGCTCCCCTTGCGGTAGGGCCAACGAGATTCAAGGCGAGATGAGATGAGATGAGATATGAGATTTGAGCTGGGTGTCCTGGGTGAGACGAGTGTTCTGCGTCGATTCTCCCGTGTTCCTCGCCAGATGCCGACAGAATCGGGGCAAGGCGGGCGAACTCTGATGCGGGTGGGTGCAGTGATCAACAGGTATGACGGCGGAATATGCGGAGGGGAGATTCCGTGAGTTTGGGTCTGGGTCGGGTTTGAGGGCGGGTTTCAAGCTGGGTCAAAGCTGAAGCTGAGGAGGGTGAGTGAGGCGAACGGAGGATCGAGATTTGGGATTACGGGCCTCATGGGCAGTTGAAGAGAGTGCAGCGAGAGACATCTATTACCCATCTGTGCAGGAAGAGTATAGGAATTTCACACCTACATACAGGAGAGGCTGCAAAAACTAACAGTTGATAGCGAGTGTGATTTGTCACGCAATACTGCGATGCCATCTTGGACCGGATAGGAAGTCGACTCGGCACACTACCAAAATTACTGACTGCTGGATGGGTCTAGGCGATCGAGTCTGGAAGGGGTCACTGACTCGCTGCATGCTTCCGATACTGTACCAGGAATACTCCTCTCAGGAGATCCTCCTCCAGGTCTCATACAGTAGCTCGTACCCGCCAGACCGGGCCAGCCGTGCGGTCGGGGCGGCAACACGCAACTGGTGAGGACGAGGACGAACCATGGACCCAGAGGCAGTGAATTTCTATGTAGCCCCCCGTCTAGGAACACTCTCAGTCATGGTTGCGAAGGGTAACCTGTTACAGTCGGTGGATGAAGACTAGGAAGCGCGACCCAATTCCCCGAAGGCGACTAATCCATGGCCATATACGATCATCGCGCAGGTAGAGATGCCGAGGGCGCTAATGCCAGGTACAATACCGCTCCGTAAAGGTTCTCTGGGGAGAGTGGCGGATACTACTGTGTTACTACTGAATAGGCACAGCAGAGCTATCAACAGTGATCTACTCGTACTCTATCCTGACCATGGGATATCCCCACCCGCCAGATGAACATACAGATACGATATGACGATAACTCGGCGCAAGGCCCTTAGGTAACCTTCATGCCCAAAGCCCAGCGCCACGGCTCATGCCAATGCGAAAA
This sequence comes from Oidiodendron maius Zn, assembly GCA_000827325.1. NCBI lineage: Eukaryota > Fungi > Ascomycota > Leotiomycetes > Myxotrichaceae > Oidiodendron > Oidiodendron maius. Next base: position 1,020,171 of record KN832873.1, on the reverse strand, counting down.
TTCCAACACATGCCCCATCCCAGGCTGGCAACCCAGCCAAGCCCACTCCAGTCTGACACCAGCGGCCGGCCCCGTCTGTTTGACTCGCCGGATGCTGGGCGCCGCCTCCATCCCTAGCTACCTACCAGGCACTAGGGATGCGCGCCCGGCGCCGAGCCACTCGTCCGAAAGAGGGCCACCGCACGCCGCGCAGAGTGAGGCGTCATCTCGCAGAACCCTGCGCGAGCGCTGGTTGCGGCAAGGGATCGCCGGCGACGAACAGAAAGAAAGAAGAGAAGGCGCGAGAGGGGAGTGGACAGAGCAGAGGAGGGTAAGAGCAGCAAATTACAGCATGCTCCGAGTCGTCTCCAGCATGTGCAGCATGTGCAGCGAGCACGGCGTCAAAGTTTGCACTGTGGGTGGTGTGCGCGGTATCCTATGGGGCCTTGAATCCGGGGGAGGAATGTGTTTCGCTGAGAGTGTGAAACACAGTGGTCAGTCACAGTCTCGCACAGGCGGTCTTTCTTGGTCGGGTTAATATCTGAAAGGAGGGTACGAGGGACGGAAGGCATCCGAGGGCCTCGTCGTACGACGCTTCTGACGGAGGGGACGGTGCGTGGCCAAGCGCTGCCTCTTCGACGCGACGACCAGTGCAGCCCATGGCCTTGTTCTGCCTCTTCTGTCTTATTCTATCTGCCATCATACCTCTGTGTTCGTCTTTGTGCTTTGTGCTCCGATCTGTGAACCGCCGCATCCTAGCCATGACCGCGACAGTCGCAGCCAACGTCACACCCCTGGCGTTCCATAGATGGGGCACTGCTGCTTCCATTTTCCATCTCCCCTTCCAAACTGTCTCCCCCGAAGGATCCACGTTGCTGCGGTGGCGGGTCGTGGGGCCATTCAGGTACCGGCAGGCTCAAACCAAACGCCCGCGGCGTGCGGCGTTACGCAGTACGGAAAGGCGGCCTGGAAAAGGGAGCTGGGTGCTAGGCATCGACTAGGCCATGCCCTGGGTCGCTGGGCCAGGAGGTCAAAGTGGTAAAGTCAGAGGCTCGCTGGGTAAAAGGTGGACCGGCTGTGCCCCTTTTCTGGCAATTTCAGGCAAAGGCTGCTCTGGCAACTCCCATCGCCCCCCTCCCTCCATGTGCTTGCTGGTGTCCTGAGCCGTACTGGTGGGAGCGGACGGGTGATGAGCCACGTTCCACCTTATTACAGTAGTTGGATAATCCCTAAAGACTATTCGTGCGGTGGGAGATTTTCCTCACAGTCAGACCTGGACGCGGGACGCAGGAGGCTAAAGTCAGAGTGGTGGTAACCCGAGTCAGTAGTAATTGCAATCACAATCGCAAATCCGACAGATAGTAAAAAATAAAAGACAAAAACCCCAATAAAAAGGAAAAACCTTGCCGCCTCTATCATAATTGCCTGTCTCGCGTTCGTCCTTCCGCCTCCCTAGTGCGCCAGGGACCCAAGAACCGCTGGATGAGGATGCGACCTGGATGCAGTTTGATCAGCCTTTTCTGATCTTATTTCCAGGCGAACTCTGCCTGGCATGCCGGTAAGGGCCCCGAGAATAGACAGGCAGCCTGACTATTTTTTTTCCTTCACTCTTTCGCTCGGGGAGGTAGCAGGAAGCACAGGTACAGGCACAGGCACAGGCACAGGGGGTGGCCGAGAGCGAGCAGCGGTAGGGATGAGGACTGATGAAAGGCCATCGTCGCCCTCGTATAATAAGACCCCAACAAATTCCATGCGAAATTTAATTCCGCCTTCCCTCTCTCTTTTTACTTTTCAATCTGTGGTGTGTGCCGTGGTTCCTGCTTCTTACTCTCCTTCATATCCTGCTTTGCTCGCTCGACTTCGCCCTCTCCACACTCTAAAATCATCCATCGCTCCTCCCTCCCTTACCGCAAGAAATCAATAACCTCGACCTCTCACGCTCCCTAATCTCACTGCCTGCGCACATCTGACCACGAAGTACCGGCCTGCCTCTCTGCCTGCATCCCTTGCGAGCTCTGCTGCAAGGCCCCGACCTCTCCAGACGACTTCCTCCCTGCGCCGCTCTGGACTCAGCGAGACCAAGCTCCACGACTACAAAGCACGACCGCGCTGACAGCGACGACCAGCTCGGACGCCTCCACTGTCCCTCGGGCAGCAATCCTCGCTCTTCAGCGACTCGGATAATATAACCCAACGTGAGTCAACTTTCTCCACCCCTGGTTCAGTTGTATCGTGCGTGGAGTCAGCTTCGGCCAGTGCTCCAATTCAGCAGGTCGCAGCACCCAGTCATTGAGTAAGGTGTGTGAGGTGACCATGTATATATGCCCGTTCGGCCTATATATACACCTCATCGCATCTGCCTGCTAGACTCGCTGTACCTGCGCGATGTAGCTGTACACGGCACCTCTTTAGCCGTCCTTCCGCATGCTTCTATATAAGCAGGTCTTCAAGCTTCCCACGAGCTTCGGCTGACCCTTTCTTCCCCCCTTACAGATTTTCCTCCACAACCTCCTTCACCATGGTGACGAGAGAAGCGCCATCCTGCAATATGGGTAGAGGGGCGTATGATACGACCGGTGTGGTCAAACCGCCTCCACCGAAGCCCAGATAACACCGGCTCGACGGTCGTGATCCATCTCGAGACACAGTCGAAAACCGCTGTGACCCTCAGTTCCCCAGCGCATACGCCATATCAGCATCATCCTCCTTCAACCTTCCATACGTTAATACCCATTTCTCGCGCCTCGGTTTTCGCTGTACCATTATATTCTATGACTCGCGACGATTCTCCTTTCCAAATACGTTTACCTAAATCCACCTCCACACCACACGCCCTTTCAACAGTCAACTGCGCAAACCCGACTTCCTATCCTCATCCTTGATGTCTCCGCGACGTCCAGATTGCCCTCTATTAGACCCTCACTGCGCGTTCTGCGTCGCACTTTCCAAAATAACAATGCGCAAAAAGTTTGGGTCTCGGCTGGCGTTGCGTGTAGAAACCGGATCGGGATCACCTTTTATACCTCTAGGGGCTTCATTTATCCTCCTGCAACTGGCAAGGAATTCATAATAGAAGCGCCCATTATCAAGCGGGTTTGCTTTTCTCCCCTTCGCGGAGATCTGTACCAACATCACTGTTTAAACCCTGGGTGGGCCTCACTACTGGATCTCGGATTTGGGACTTTTCATTATATTTTAACACTATTCGGCGGATTTTACTTGGGCTACACAAAATGGGACATTGGGGGCGCGCAACAAAAGTACCGGGCGGGCAAAACTCCTTTTGAGAACTTCGGTGGATTTTTATCTCTTTGACTCTGGCTTTTTTGTGCTTGTCTGTTTTTGCACGCATATAGACTTAACTTCGTGTTTCACTACACCTCCTCTTTTGCTCTTTCCGACGCTCTGCCTCTTGTCTTTTACACTTTTACACCAGCTGCAAGACTTTGATTTTCACAGCCGCCCTGCATCCTCGCGGATTGTGCACGGGCGGCGTATTGTACAGCACCCTTCTATTTATTTTCGTTGTAAGATTGCTGTTTCCCCTTGGCTTTGGATCGGGAGTTTCCCTAGAGCGAGCGCGCGTTTGCATCTGTTTGTTGTTGCACCAGCCAAATCTTTCTTGTACTCTTACGCTCCTGTGTCTCTTGCCTTGGCGCGCGGTGGATCAAGGGGGGGCTTGTTCTCCATGGATTCTCGGGCTGGGCCTAGTGATTCACCATATTTCATTTTGAGGGGCAAAGTGAGAGCATAGAAAGGGCCGTGTACCGGATAGAACGGGAGATCCGCAGAAGGGGAAAATTAGTCCTCACTATCTTCAACACCGGATGGAAAGAGGACGGTGCTAGAGCGCCTTCGTATTAGATAGAATAATCACATTTACGCTATAATCCCGTCTGATATTGCCTCTTCTGCGTCATGGACTCTTGCCCCCCACGCAGATATATAAAATGACATCCGCCACAGCGCAGTATCAGCAAGTATCAGATACAACACTTCCCGGAGTCACAATGACTCCTCCCACGCAAGGGGCCAGGCACCGGATACCGACATCCAACCCAAAAAAAACCCACCCCCCAAACCCCCCCGAGCTCCTAACCCTGCCATCAGCTCATCGGGACTGGCCGCACCAGGCCCACCCCGTTGCGACTACTATTCTTGTCTTGCACTGATAGCAACGCACATCACCATCATCACCCCAAAATAAAAAAATCCTTACTCCACCCACAGACACGCCTGCATCGCACCACGCTCGGGGGCCGGTTCATGCCCATGGCGCTTTGCATGCAGCTGAGTGGGTTTTGTGGTGTGCTGCAGCATGCATATCGCCGCGTGGGTGCAGACCCAGCGCGTAGGTGGAGTGTAGTTTTGTTTGGGGGCTGAAGTGACCTCAGATAGGATGTGCATACTGCATTATACCTTTGGAAGGTTCATGGTGGTGCGGAAGGGGGATTGGGTTTACGGACTGCATGGGGAGGGGTGGAGGTACTGCGTGGGTTGAGACACAGGAAAAAGCAAATGGATGGGAGGGTATGGGTCCTCCCCGTTCGGCGCGAACTATTTTCTTTGTCCTGAGGGTAGAGTGCTTGTGAAGAGTAGAGGAAATGTGGTGATGCGAAAGGTCGGCACTTGGAATGCGTATGATGGTACGACGTACAGTATAGTAAATGTGTGTCTCTACAGAGGGAGGTGAGAGTAAGCATGCACGCAGACACACGGCGAAGAGTCGTCTATCATCAGCAATGCAAGCACCAGGAACAGGAGGGTATCCCCCGTACAATACCCCGAAGGGCACAGTAACCCACGTTCCTTGCTCGCACACACACAACAAGTTACTGGCACACAGTAATCGCACGCAAGGAATGAAATTATGGCCTAGCAACCCGCCCGCGCCGAATCCGAACCAGACAGAAGGGACGGCACGAACGGACGGGGTGGAAACAGACGTGGAAAAAGTGTGGAAAAAGTGAGGAAAAGCAACGGCGCGAAGATCAACCACGCCGCTGGGACCTTCTGGAATATGCAGCGAAGGATTTTGGAAAACTAGGAAGGAGTGGAGCCCAGACGAAAGTAAATTTGGGGCGGGCGGGGAGGTGCAGCGGGATGGGTAAGATGGCTACGGATGAGATGATGATGGGCCGGGATGGGAAGGTGATGCGGACGATGGTGGAGTGGGGAAAGGGGGTGGCGGCCTGATGAAACGCGGTTTATAGCCTGAGAAATAAGGCATCAAGAGGACAGAAGATTCCCACTGTTCCTGGTGTTCCAGCGTTCGGTTCTGTTTGATTACTAAGCAGATAAGCGAGAAACACCAGGACACCAAGAAGGGGATGACGAGTGTGGGAGGTTAGCGTAAAGAAGGCTGCAAGAGGAAGAAGCAAGAAGGATAATTTAGCACAACGACGCCGCAATTGCACTGAGTCAGGAGCACTGTACAGAAGAGAAGACTGTGACCATACCAGCAGCAAGCAGGATCGGGATATACTCTCTCTCGATACGGGGTGTTGCACAGCTCATCCTCCCCGCCCCCACTACCTCACAACCCTCAACTTAATTCTAAGCTACCTCTTCAGCTTCAGCCCGCCATGTCCATCGTCCAGCAACATACCGCGGCCTCCCTCTCTGAGAACTGGCGCACCATCAACATCGATGCCCTCGACCCGGACTCCTCTACCAACTTCGACACCTCCACCCTTCACGCCGCTTTTCCCCCCGTCTCCCATTCCGAGATCGTGTCCCTAGGGCAGCAGATCCGGCAATTACTGCGCGGTGGCGATGCCGAGAGCGCCTTAAGAGGCGCGCTAGAGAACGCGCCGTATGGGGGAGATGATGCGGTGAAGGAAACCCATCTGCAAACTGTCACGGAGGTGTTGCAGGGGATTAAGGCGAGTGAGATGACGCCTTTGTTGGAGAGAATTTGGGGGAGTGAGGGGGGAGCGGAGATTTTGGATGTGTTGGTGAAGTATCTGTACGTGATTATTTCCCTACTGCACTTCAGATGATGGGATGGTGGAGTTCCCTTCCGGGAATTGCATATCAGATGAGGAATGGAGGCCATACATAAGATACGGACACGACGACATGGGAGAGCGCTGACAGCTTCATCACAGGTACAAAGGCATGGCATCCTCAACATCCACTTCCTCCTCATCTGGGCGACCAGGCGCCCGCGGCTCGAACCTCACGCCTCAGAGCACAGGCTTCTCGCAGATGTCCGGCCGGCCGGGGGCACAAAACGAGAGCAGCGGCGCGGCTATGAGCGTGCTGCTGAGCTGGCATGAGAAGGTCGTCGAAGTCGCTGGGCTGGGGTGCGTGGGTAGGTGCATGACCGATTGGCGGAAAGTATGAAGTGGAGGATGGCAAAAGGGAGACAAAATTATAGGGTGGCTTGAGGATGGTTTACCGATGGATGAGAGTGATATGGCGAATCATGATTCATAGAGACTAAGCTCAAAAATCAAATTATTGAGAAATGGTTCTGGCTTCGAGACTCGCCTGGTATTTTGCGGACTTTTTGTCTCTTATCTCCAAAGGTTGAAGAAAACATCCGAACCTACATTCTCTCATCTCCATGATATGGAATCAAGCCAGTGACCACTCTGTACTCTTTATTATCCCATTCACGCCATTCATTCTCTTTTACGGTTTTGTCCTCTTTGACAGAGAGCGTTGTCTTCCAAATTGAGTGGTCGATTTCACTTATCTATATACGGATGAATGAGATCTGAATCATATCAAAAGGATATTAACTCCAATATATTTGGATTGAAGGGAGAGGTAAGGAACTCGGAATTTCGATTTCATCTTCGCTCGCTCGAAGTTCTTTTTCCGTCAAATTCATATCACACGGCTGTAAATTCCAGATGTCGCTGCGCAGAACCCTACTCTTGTAACAGACGTCCTGAAATCTGCCGGAACGAATTGCCATCTCGGAAGCCAACTAAAGACCTTGCAGGCAAGAGTACGAATGCCAGACATATTTCCAATTATCGAGAGCCAAACGTTGGGAATGATACACAGCCAGTCGCTAACTAGAACCTCTCCATCAGGCACCTTCACCATAATCGGCGACCTGTATATATCAATTGACAACCGCATGAGCTCCATTATGACTTCTACTACTAGTTACAACAGATGGCCCGGAACAGAATGTCGTCAGTGTGCGTTAGATACCTTGAAAAGGGGCAATTCAGGGGCGTGCATGGATATTACGAGCTAAGTGTAAAATAATATGGAAGGAAGACAGGGAATTCAAGACAGCGGACCACGAAAAGGAGAAAGCCGATACCCTCACTGGAGAGTAGATGCTAGACGACATTGGATATGACTGAGAATGGAGATTGTGGTGTTTTATGGGCTTGTGCGGAAAACACTGAGCGATCCTAACTAGAGAAGCCACTGCACATACGAGAACCACCAGCGAAATGAGACACGGCGGTTTATTATAGCCCGGGTTGGCTATAATCGGACATTTATTATCTGGGGAGATAAGAAGAAGCGGCACAATCTTCAGGGTGAACATTCACAGTAGAGTAATATCCCTCCTGCTCACGCATGAACTGTCATGATGATCTCGAGTGATTCTAGAAGTACTGTAAATAAATATTCCGTAGAGAACAGCGCCATCAACCATGCCGAGATGAAATAATCTCATCCCGCATCTCTGACGTGTGGTCTACCCGAAGCGTGGATTTGTATGGAGCGGACTATGATGAGGCCCTGCCGTTCCAGCACTAACTGGTAAATAACCTCGTACCGGATTTCGTGCTTTTCGTATGTGCGTCGTACATGAACCCGCATGCAAATCTCCTGCAACCTCGACGTTAGGAACATGTGAATAGCTTCCCCCCCCGAGAATTTCTCCTTCTTCCCTTCGGGTCACTCCTTTATCGCACGCGGGAAGCAGCTGTCAGTTGAGTTGCACAGAGCCTCCAGAGCCCCGATCGCTTGTCGCCCGTCGCCCTGCTTCTCCAACGCCCAGCACGTCATTGATCTTCCACGTTGGACGCGCTCGTCGACGGTGCTGTGAGGGCCGCAATTACATACAGATCTCTTGCACGGCCAGGGCGCACCGGGACGCGGCAGTGTCTTGACGGCGCCGGCGAGATCTTGGAGCTGCGATCATGAGCGCAGCTCGAGTAGACTGAATCGCTCATTTTCTATCCCAATCCGTCCTGGAAGCTGCAGCATAAACGCCACCAAGGCCCCCTCTCGACCCTCGAATACCCTCTACGCAGATGTTTTCCTACCTCCGCCCTCATCGGCGCACGCCCTCGAATCCAACGTCGCCAGGCGCAGAGCAGGCTCCGTCGTGGGAAGCATCCTTGCGCACTGCATCTAATCATGCACATCCTCAGCGATATCCAGGTGTCAGATCTGCCGATTCGACGACAAACGCTCACCAAGCCCTTCCTTTCCCTCCGATTGCGCGCGTGTCATCTGCAGATGGCGATCCATTGCTAGATACCAAGGGTGGGAATTCACGGCCAGTGCCCTATGAGCGGGAGCATGCTGCCTGGAATCACGACAACTCAAGAGAAAACGCGCGGCCTCGAGACATGCACATATTCTCAAATGTCCCAAGAAAACCTATTGGTGGTTCTGAGAGGCCAGATTCTGCTGGAAATTTGCTCCCATTGCAGCAGCCTAGCTTTCAGCATGTTAGACCCCAGATGGCTATGGGCCAGGACTTCTCGCAGGCTCAAAGACCAGACCCGAATCCATCATTTGTCCGGCAAGCAACCGGTACGAGACTGCCTACTCCTCCCCCATCTACGGCAAATACAATTGCCGCGTTCGAATCATCCCGGGCCGGGAAGAGGCTGAATCTGTTAAATCCCATGTCCCTTCTGGCTCGACGAAGAACAAATAATGTTATACCTCAGAGTTCTACGGAGTCTGCTATATCAAGTCGAGTAGGCAATTTTAATGACAGTTTCGACCCTCGAATAAAGGGGACAGTGGTTCATGACTTCAGTGCTCCGAGGCCAAGAAGGGTTGCACCAAGCAATGCCCCTCTGATCGATGGAAATAATGCCAACCGGCCCAAACAGCTGCACCAGACCCCTCAATTCCAGTCAAGGCGTCCGTTTCCTACAGATGAAATTGTGGGTGGAGCACGAACAACTGAGAATCTTGTTTTCAGACAAGATGAAGAAGAGCAGTATCCTGCAGTCAGACAACATGTGCGGAAAGCCAGTGACTTGCTGGACCTCACAGTGCCGAGGCCACGCTATGCTGAAGACGGCCAGCGCCCAAGATCGAAACCGAACAGCAATGTTGCTGAAAATGGAACACATAGACAAATTAGTTCAGGCAGCGCCGAACCGAACGGCCCAGCTCAGACGAAGGGGAGATCTTCCCCGGGTGAGGCAAGACGTATTTCGATTGACCCTGCTTCTACGTCGCCAAAATCCACGCTATCAAAGAAAAGGCAATCGCGGAAAGCATCAGACGTCTCTGCCAAGGATGCAGGAGGCCATCCAAAGCCTATGAAGAGCACGTCTTCAAGATTTAGCTTCGATATGATAGGGGCCGCCGAGCAAGAGAGATTGTTAGAAGATAGACATCGCCAGCGCGCCTTAGAGAAGGAGAATGAGAAAGCAGAAGGCGAATTTGATGATTTCGACGAGGACTTTAACTATGATAATATTGACGATGACGACGATCTGGAGGAGAGAATACCGGGTGTCAATGCTGATTATGACGATGACGATGACGATGATGAACCCTATAACTATCTGCAGCAACAAGTACCCCATTTGAATGGCGCTGGTGCGGGAGTCGCCAGCAGTCTGGGCAGCGGAAATGTGACGGCCTTCTCATTTGGGCAACAACTGGCTACTCAATTAAGTCCTTACAGCCCAATCATGGCACAGGATACGAATGGGGATGCGAATGATTCTACCTCCACAGACGAGACCCCTTCGAATAATATAAGTCCGATTTCGAAGACATGGCGAGCTTCATCTACTTTTGGTCCACCTACGAGTAGCTCAACGGTGGCTGGCTTAGGAAATAGAGACCTTAGGACCGGTCTATCTGTGCAAGCGGGACTAAAATCTTCAAAGAGCACGGATTCTAATACCTCAGAGTACTCACAACCTTCTGGAATGGAGCATGATGATCTGTATTATGATGACGGCCTCATTGAAGGACTTTTAGAAGGGCATGAGCCTGGCGAGTTTGACGAGTCAGTATTTGATACTGTCGATACCGACAACTACGGAAGGCCCTTAAAGCCAGTGACACTACTCCCAACTCTTTACTCTCCGCCTACCCTTCCTCCTGATATTGCTCCATCAGAAAAGAGCGCTGAAAGTCAGAGCGACGTACAGTCCTCCAAACAAAAAGATACTGTCCCAACAGAGACCAGCTGTCCTAATGTCGCATTGGCGCCACAACCTTCAGTAGCTGGAATGGGGAGAGATCGTCAACCGGCACAACCGAACCATCTTACGCACGATAGTCTTGCTGCGTACCAGTCGGCTTTGGCGGCAGCGGCATTCGATGCAGCTGCCAGTGGAAGGTTTCGCCGCGATAGCACCCAAACGATCCCCACGCCTTCAGAGCAGGAAGATACCCAGCCCGGACTTATATCTGACTCGAGTCATACTTCGCACTATGAGCCTTTCTCTCCTAATTACGACTTTGAAGATGACTTCGACTACGACGATGCTCTGGACGACGACCCAATCATCGCGGCTGCTAATGCAGAAGTGCTTGCTAATGATATGGATGGGTTTTACGGCCAGGAGTTTGGCTTCTACTCCGCACCCTCTGGCGAAGCCGAGTATGCGAATGGTGGCTACTTCGGACCTCGAGGTGTCGAGAGGGTAGGTCGGAGCACGAGCGGCCGCATAGTATCTCGGGAGCCTAACCTCACGCCCATAACTGAGCGCTCTGAATACTCCAACCGCAATTCCTTCATGTCAATACCTGTGCACCGGCCTGATTCTGTTATTAATCCGGGTCTCGCACAGCTGGCGGATATGCCTGAATACGAAGGTGACATGAGCTTAGATGCACTGCTGAAGCTGAGGAGAGGTGCATGGGGCGGCAGTCAGGTTAGTCTTCATAGTAGTAACGGTAGTCCTCGAAGCGTTGCAGGGGAAGAAGTTAGTCCCATCGGGCAGCTACCACCTTGGACACAGGGTATAGTGTCTACGCTTCCTATGGGAGGGCATAGGAGGCAGAACAGCGGGCTCAGTGGCTTCAGTATTGCGTCTGAAGTTGCGAGTGGCGTGCAAAGTAACCAGAGTCCTGCTCCGGCAAGCCCAACGGTCGCACCTTTATCGTATCCCCTACACGAGCCCCGAGAATCAACAAAGGAAGGTAAGGAGAAGGACAGTGTTGTCAGAAAACATCGGTACTCAGGAAGTTCTGAAAGCATCAGCTATTCGAAAGAAGACGACCCTCAATCGCCAACCGGTGAGAGATGGGTATTAGAAAGAAGACGGACTTCTGAGCATGGCGTCGAGCTGCTGGGAAGGGAAGTCATAAGTGGCGGAGCTATATAATATTGATCTCGTGTATAATAATATACTCCAGCTTTGGGGGCCTTAAGTGAGATGATCCTCACCGTGTTTTAAAAGTCTTCTATCTGCATAAGAAGGAGTAATGTGTACTATAATATTTCAGATTCATATATCAGACAACCCGCATAACTTATGATGATTCTCCTCGCTGTTGCTCTCGCTTTAAAAAATTAATCTAGGCTGATTAGGATTCACCTCGTTACGAGCCCAACTTAATATTTAATTTATGCAGTTTTCTTTCAACAAACAAACCAGAAGGCCGCTTACTGGTATACAGAATGATGCATCTGGGGTCTATTCCGTGGGATGCCTCGTACCACGACCCCCAGATAGAGCCTCAGATCCCTCCACCGCGAGGTCTTGGCAGATTTTGGAGGTAAAGTCCAAAAGGGGGGCTTTGCCTTCATATTTATTTTTCATTTTTGAGGTAATTTTATATCCTCCCTTCTCTAAAAATTGTGTCTTCGATTTTATTTTGGCGTTTTTGTATTCTGTAAGATAAGACGCTGAAGATTTGTTTATTTTTAATCGAAGTCGTCGCTCACTAACCAATGGGGGATTGGAGATATTGCCGAGACTACTTGCAGGGCCCATGAGATCAAACATCATAGACTTTCTTGGGCCTCACTTCTCTGTTCGTCAACAATATTTACGAATTGACTCTTTTATTCGTCGTCCTTATAGATTATTTTGTATTCAAATTCTTGTAATATCCGTGAGTCACTCCTTCGAAGGATACTCCGCGCCCGAGCATGTTATCTCCACATCGCACCTTTCGCTATGCCCTCCTCGTCGTGCTTTTCGCGGCATTGTTATATTTCGGCAGTTCATGGCCAACATATGACCGCTTGAGGTATGACCATAGAAAACATCGAATATTGGTATCGGGTGACATTGGAATGGATTATTTGGTGAAGAGTAGCTTCGATTGGAGCAGTTTACCTCGTCGTTGGCCTGTCACAAAAGCTAAGGATCTGCCTAAAGGGAAGCCTCATTTACAACCTCGGATTCAAGCAGATGGGAGGGATAGTGGGAACTCATATGATGAAAGACTTGCATCGTGGAGAAAAGAAGTTAAAGCGACATTTTTGAAAAGTTGGAGGAGTTATAAAGAGTACGCATGGATGAGGGATGAGCTCGCGCCCATTTCTGGAAATGGGAAGGATACATACGGGGGTTGGGCGGCGACTTTGATTGATAATTTGGATACGCTCTGGATAATGGACCTAAAAGAAGAGTTCATCGAAGCAGTGGAAGCCGTGGCAAAAATTGACTGGGCGAACACCACCGCCATTGGCTGCAATGTGTTCGAGACGACGATCAGGCATCTCGGTGGCCTCCTGGCGGCATACGATCTCAGTGGCCAGCGAGTATTGCTTATCAAAGCTACAGAACTTGGTAACATGCTCTACGCTGCGTTCGATACACCAACCCGCCTACCCCCATTCTGGCTACATTTCGAAACAGTAAAAAATGGAGAGTTGGTTGGGGATGTTCGCCAGCCTTCTGCTTCACCAGGGTCACTGTCTCTAGAATTCACGCGTCTATCTCAACTCACAGGGGATCCTAAATATTACGATGCAATCAGCAGAATAACGGATTTACTCGCGGAGAGTCAGAGTGTTACGAAAATCCCCGGGATATGGCCTAAGTTCGTCAATACAAGAGATGGACAATTCCGGGATGGATATCACTTTACCCTGGGAGCTCTTGCAGATTCCTTGTATGAGTACTTGCCCAAGATGCACGCAATGCTAGGAACTACAGATGCCATCTACGAGTTGCTTGCCAAGCAGTCATTGTCGGCAATCAAGGACCACATCCTTTTCCGCCCCATGCTCCCCGGCAGAGAAAACATATTATTCTCGGGCAACGCCCACGTCTTGGATAGCGGGCGAATCGTCAAAGAACCACAAGTCCAACATCTGAGCTGCTTCACTGGTGGAATGTTCGGACTTGCTGGCCGTCTATTTGACCGTCCGGATTATGTCGACATTGGCGTGCAGTTAACTTGTGGTTGCATTCATGCATACAATTCTTTTGCAACAGGCATTGCCCCTGAGATTTTCACCATGCTTCCGTGTCCCAGCATCACGCTAGACCCCTGCGATTGGGACGAGGAGATATGGCGCGCGGTGGGAAATATGTCACTCCCAGAAGGCTATACTGAAGTTCGTGATGCGGGGTATCTTCTCCGTCCAGAAGCCATCGAGAGCATTTTCGTGCTCTACCGCGTCACTGGCCGTAGAGAATTCTCTGATATGGCACATAAAATATTTCTCAACATCCAAAAGGCGACAGAGACTGAATACGGAAATGCGGCTATTGATGACGTCAGGGTCACTGATTCCCCTACTAGGAGAGATTCTATGGAAGTAAGCCTTTCTATTACCGTAGCATTAAATAATAAACTAACAACGGACGACAGAGTTTCTGGCTATCGGAGACCCTCAAATATTTCTATCTCATCTTCTCTCCTCCCGAGCTGATTAGCTTGGATGACTGGGTTTTGAACACTGAGGCACATCCACTAAAGAGGTTGAAAAGTAGTAGGGAGCATCTCTAGGTCAAAGTTGGATGCATCCCGGCTATTGCTTTTCTTTCTTTCTTTCTTTTTTGATCCTACGTCGAAGGAGTACTTGTACGAATCAATAGAGCTCCTCTTCATTTTTATTTAAAATGTTTCAGGCAGTGTGTTCAGTGCAATGTAGTAAATTACCACCAGCGCATTTTGTTAGATTGGTTGGATGTACACTGTGAATTTGTATTATTTCCAAGGGTGCGGATCTGATATCAAAGGTATAAGGTCATGAAGACATATTTAAGCAAAAAATAGAGAGGCCCGAATAAAAAAATTAATATTATTGTAATATGCTAGTACTACCCAATATTTGATGAGGATACAACATAAATCAAGCGCCTTGGGGAAAAGTATGTTGTGTAACCCCCTTTTCATTAAGCGAGAAGTTACCAACCAGCCCCGACGACAAAAGTAGCACGAAATACTTTGATTAGACGCACGATATAGGCACCGTATTATGCGTTATATTGCCATAGAGTTATTAAATATACCGCACTAATAAAATCGGCATATGGTTATATACACCGAATTGTGAAAGTATATACAATATTTACACCGTTCTCAACATACCCCACTATGTACTGCTTCAAACCATAACTTCTCACCCTATAGCTTCCTACAAGCACTGTGAGTACCAGTCATTTTGAAATGTGCAGGTAGTTCCGGCAACGCAGGTCCCGCTTCCGGACCAGCCAATTCCACCACACTGCGACCACTTTGGTAGAGTGCCACCAGTGCTGGTGCTCGTCGAGGATGCAGAGGAGCTCGTTGCAGTGCCCGTACTAGTAGCAGCAGCACCGCCAAGAAGGCTGATGACAGAAGTATACGCAGGCTTGGTGCTGAAATCGGCGTTCCACAAGCAGGCGTCACCCTGGCCAGAGAAGGTGCTCGGGATCCAGGAGTACTTGTCCGTGAAGTCCCAGAGCGTGATGCCCACGCAGTCCGTAGTAGCGAGACAGGCGCTGACAGTATTGACGTAGTCGGTGGCCTGCTGAGTATAGCCGGAAGTTGAGGGAGGAAGGGAGGTGAAACGGATGTCTACTTCGGTGTAGGCTACCTCGACGCCGAGAGCGGTGAAGCTCTCAAGATTGGAAGTCTGAGCGGAGAGAGTCGGGGTTTCTCCAACAATAAAGTGGCCTTGGAGACCGACGCCATCAATCTTGATACCACGGGCTTGGAGGGACTTCACAATGTTTTGTGCTGCCGTGGCTTTGGCGCCGGAGTACTCGATGTTGTAGTCATTGTAGTATAGTTTGACATTGGGGTCATACAGAGCAGCAGTCTCAAACGCAATGGGGACATACTCGGTCCCAATCTATCTTTGTAAGTAATTTATTACTAGAGTTGGGATGAAAGAGCATACGGTATTGTAGAATACGTCAGATCGCCAGGTACCATCATCGTTGAGGGCTTCATTTACAACATCCCAGCAGTAGCATTGGCCTTTGTAGTGTGTAACCTCACCCTGGATATGGGTCTTCAATGCAGAAATTAGAGTTGCATTTGTCCAGGTGCCTGATGTGACTATTTGAATTTATCAGCATTTCCATTGTCCAAAAAAGACGTAGGGAGCGTACCCCAGCTGGGCAATTCGTTGTACCACACAAGGTTATGGCATCTTAGCATCTGGCCGTTGCCCTCAGCGAAGCTTGTGATCACATCTCCCTGCGTAAAGTCGAATGTGCCTTCTGAGGGCTCGACGTACATCCATTTCTGGGTGTTTCCGGGAGTGATTTGCCCGAAGTTGGAGGTATTTTTGAGGATATCAACGTAAGTGGTATCAGAAAGCTCGCTGTTGTCGGTGGCTGATCCAAAATACTTTAGACCCTTTGCCTTGGCGAGGGTATTGAGCTGACCATACACCAATGGCACAAGGGCGGCAGCAGAGAGAAGACTGGTAGCGATACGCATAGCGAAACAAAGTATACTGAACAGAACACAAGAGACGACAAGAGCAAATACCTGCTTGCTGGATTGAGTGGATGGGCAAATAAATAAATTAAATCAGCTTGCGGGAGAAGGGAATGTAAATTATCTTATAGACTCATAGCCTGCTATCCTGATCCAAATTCTATATATCCGTCTTCTGGCTAAATCCTTACCTTCTCTGGGAAACTTCGGACGATCCGACCCGATAGCCAATCAAGCGGATATAAAGTGTCGGAATCCAATTTGCCTGTGCTGGATAAATCTGTAGCGAACAACTATAGCATTGAAACTAATTAGTATAAATTGAACAGCTGAAGGTGGGTGGTAAGCAAGCATGTTTTGGATTAATAGTATATCCGATTGTGGGGTAGCGGGCAAAGAGAGATGTTCCGCCAATCTTCCACCTAAGGGGGGCTCGTTTTTTTATTTGGCAGAACTTGACGAAATGTGCAGCAAATGATCACGCAGAAAGACACACGATACGGATAAAAGACTACCCTTTGGCGCCGTTAATTGTAGAAGCGCCACAACTATGTCCAAGCTGGAACGCCGGATGATCAGGCACATGCGCATTAGATTCTATTTTCCGGAGGTAAAGGATCAAGCATCCGAGGTTGAATCGAGCCTCAATAATCGTGGCCTTGCGGCCGTAAGATATTCCAAACTTCCTGAAACCTGATCAGTATATTAAAGCCATAATTTTCGCCTGATGTTGGGCGGTCAAGAGATTGACCACGCTTGCCACATTATACAATTAGTCACCACTACGAACTGTCTAGCTGGAGTTGTATTAGTTACATACACCAAAATATATATTACAATTAGGACAACGTGGCACAAGTAGAGTAGTAGCTTCCATCACTGGGGAAGAGATGCTCGAAAACGTTCACCAGACTCCGTTGTGAGGTTCTGGGATACAGAAACAAGCGTCGAAATTCTGAATGACAGAAGGTTACCATGCTGTCCAGAGCAAAGTAACAATATAGATTGAGCTTTTTTTTCCCTCCAAATATGAAGAGATTAGAAGAGAGAATTGAGGGTGTAGAGTTAGTCAGCCCGAACGACAGGGCAAGGGCATGCGAATTGCCAGAATTGGCAGGCGAACGATGATCAAAAATGTATGATCAAAACCTTTCCATAGGGGTAGGATATAAGAGCATATAGGTCTATCACAGAAATCAGAAAATGGTGCGTTTCGACTATGGAGTCCATTTGATTAACCAAATCACGTGATAGCTTTGATAGATTGAAAAGTCGATTTTCTGACCTTGAACAACTCTTATCTTAGTTCCCACTCTTAGGGTTGCTTCCAGATCCGCATCTAATATTTACCAACCACTTATGTGTGGCGCTGACCCCGTGTCGTCGGTGTACGCCATGATAAGTATGTAGGCCAGTTGGAAGACTCCTATCCACTTTCAGCTCTTTTCAACGACAGCTTTTATTCAGAGCCAATTGAGATCCAATTCAAGAGATCTGCTCAAAGCCTATCCCACCATTCAACCATGGAGCGGAAATCTGTTATCTCGAACCCTCTGGTATTGCCTTGATTGCGAGTATGATGCTCTCCACGAGAGATAAGAGATGAACATCTGATAGGAGTTTCTGCGAGTTTTCTCCTCACAACAGGTTTTGCCCTCTCACTCCAATCGCAAAGCAGGGCAACTCCTCACATTCTCCCGGCGGGCTCCGACAACACGTGACCAAACCGGGCGTCCAGGGGAACCAGCCCTGCTTCAACGAGATACTGCATGCCCGAAGGTACATAATGCAAGGGAGATGCCCCAAGGAAGACAATGGCCCTTAAGCCTTTATCTTCGGTTTTCACGTGAGCTGCGCAATGACGACGGGATCCCAAGTTCCCTTCACTACTTCCTCTGTGGAAACTACTCAAGCCGCACGTGATCGGGCCCAGCGCAAGCCCCAGTGAAATTTTACAGAGCCGGAGTCGCCACCGGCCCAGGAACCAGAACACAGCCAGCGAGAAGCCATAAGCCTGTCATCCCCATCAGCTAGCAGACTGCTAGAGCCAGTAGCCAAAAAAACACCCCGTCGCTTTCCGTCGGCGCCGCGTCTCCCATCAAATCGGTCACGTTTCTCTGGGCAGCCAACGTTGCCCCGGATCATACGGGCGCGGCATTCTCGTTGCTAATAATTACTACGGGCCACCGAATACCGTCATTCCCATTACCTCATACCTCCTGCTTCTGACACATCGCTGGTGCCCGTCTCGCCATCGTGCCCCTGGTGTTGGTCCGTTGCCCGGCGGCTGGGGCATTGTGAGTGATCACGCGTCTCCCACCTGGTCTGTTCTCATCCTCATTCCCTCGGTCACGGCCGACAAAGAGGGCGGCCGAGCGGCAACGCACTGTGGACAAAGCGCCTCTCCTCTGGGGCAGCTCGCATTACAAAGTAGTGGATGAGGCGTCTCTCATAACGGAGGAGGCCACTCTATCTCAGTCACTACTATCCCTGCTTAATAAGGTCCATTTATTTACGCTGCCTCGGAATGAAATCATAGGCCGAGGCGACCTCGCCAAAGGCAAATTTCACATACAAAGGCTGAGCCTCTCTCTTTCTGCCTTTCGCCATTACCCCTCGACTTCTCCGCCTTCACTTCGCAACCTTTCTCAGACCCTTAATGCGAGTGCACTGCACCTTCCTACCTCGTCATTCTATTATCCAATCTCACTGATTCCTGTCGATTCTTGCTATTGGTGTCGTCCTTGCCTCTCTCCCCGCATTTGCTCTGGCGGCTCTCGCGTTTCCTTGACTAAGAGTTTCCCAACTCCGCTTCTTCATTTGACTGCCAGCACTCCACTGCCAGGACCACTAACTATACGGCCGTCGCGTGCTTAGGCGGCATTCTTTGCTACGCTGCTGGCATCGCTGACCTGCCAAAATATAAAGTCTGGGTCGGCATCCAGCCCGCCGAGATTCGCCATGATGCAGCCCTCATGCCACCATAACCCGGAGCCTGCCTCGATGCCCGAGATCCCATCTATCGATCTCCAGAAGCCCCATACATTGAGGAAGCACTGCATCGCGGCAGCGTTCCCCGATCGGGCGGATCGTACCAGCTTCTCCAGCACCAAGGAGAGTGACACTGGTGTGGCGCAATCGTTCACCAATTCCAAGACCTCATCTTATCTCCGGTGGGAGTTTGGAGTCTCAGGATCCGAGGAGGCCATCGACGACACAGCGTCGATCCGGTCTGGCGAAAGCCCGGAGACTGAGCTGCTGCCAGAAGAAATTACCATGTTGAACCCCCAAAGCACCTTGCATGGACTAGTATGCCCTTGTGACAGTTTCAGAGGGTGGAAGAACATCAGCCTTGGTGGTAAGGTTGCCAGCAAGAGCTTTAGTGATTTAAGACGGCTAGCCCTGAGATGGGAATGGGAACCCAATGAGCAGCAGACCAAGAACGTTAGTGTTTCTCAACTCGCCACCACGGACTTGAAGCAGAGAGATGGGTCCTTCTTAGCTGGTAAAAGCCCTTTTGAGAGGCTACCTATGGAACTACTTGGTGAGTTTCTTTCCCTTCTGTTCATATATTACTCCGAAAACAGAATCTGGTGATGCTCTCGGTCCTCGAGCGTGTAGCAGCGCTCGTGTTGATCCAAAATGTGACCAAGTCACATGATCATGATCTCGCCTCCATCGGGTACAATAATCCAGTTATATCACACTTAACAAGATTCAAGAAGGAGCATTCTAACCTTCCCAGGCACCATCATTGACCAGCTTGCGACTGACATCCCTCCAAACGGCTTCACCTCCAGGAATATTGACCTGATGTCCCTCCTCCTAACCTCCCGCTCGCTGCACTCTGCCACTCTGTGCACTCTCTACGCTCAAATTACCATCCCGCATTCTCGGATATTCCGCAAGTTCCTCACCCACGTCAGCCTCCATCCAGCTCTGGGCACTATTGTGAGAAGACTGGATTTTTCCCACTATAACCCAACTGGTGCAGGGTTGTCTAAACGAGAGAGGATGGAGACCAAGAATCTAATCCCGGAGACGCTAAAACAATGCCTGGAACTGACACCGAATCTCAGAGAATTCTTGGTTCAGGAACATATCGATGACGAGGTCGATATTAATGTCCTGAGACACCTGCTCTGCGAGCTCCCGAAGCTGAAGGCAGTGGACTTCTGCGCTTGCTCGAGCACGAAATTCAAGCATGCATGGAATGGGATGTTGGAATCCTCGGCCGTGCTGCCGGAAACCTTACCGATTGAGCGCCTCGGTCTTCACGAATGCACGGTTTTGCCTGCCGAGGTCTTTGGCATGCTTCTGCCGCGCATGCCGAATCTCACCCACCTTGATGTCGCTCACACGCGCATAACCGATGAAGCGCTACACAGCATCCCGAAGACGGCACATCTCACACACTTGAATCTCTCCAAGTGTGCCTACTTGACCGATGAGGGCGTCATCTCATTTCTAGCCAATCACCCTGCAGCGACTACACTCGTCTATCTGAATCTCGGCATGGATGCGAAGTCTCACGACCTCTTCGACGAAGATACTCTCGCCACCCTCATTCCGCTCTTACCAGCCTCACTTCGCTCCCTAAACTTGAAAGGATCAAAAATGGTCTCTGAACATATCCCGCTTTTGCTTCCTTTGACAAAACATTTAGAAGAGCTCTCGCTGGGGCGAAATCTGGACTTGGACGCTATCTCTCAATTATTTAAACCAGAGGATGAACACAAAGAGGGGTGGACGCAACCCCAGCTTCGATACTTGGATGTATCTGACCTCCCATGGGCCGCGTTCGATCTCCCATACTTGTTCAGCATGCGTTGCCCACTACTCAAGGATACATCTCTGCCGCTTGAGGTATTGGAAGTTGGCCCTGAGACGAGCAAGAAGCTAGAGAAGAGCCAGGTGTCTTTACAGAGAGCCGGCTGGTGCGTGAAGGATGCTGGGAGAAGGTGGTGGGTTGTGAGAGATTTTGGAAACCGATTAGTCAAGGAAGGAGGCGTAACTATGCAAAGGGACAGTGGAGGCCGGGGATGGAAGTGGGGCGCCAGTTTCTGGGGAATGAGGAAGATTCCCATGGCCCAAACCGATGTTGGTGGCATGTATGGCCACTACATGTTCAAGCGATGAAAGGTGACAGCATTTAAGCGATTTTATATATTGGTTCTGGAAGAGAAAAGCTACGGACTTCGAGCATTGCATGGCGACGGCTGCATAATTACTATCTTTCTGGACGAGCGATTGTCCACTGCACAAAAGGGGGTTGGTTTCTTCGGATTGGAGTAGGTGGCGAAAAGTGAGCGTTTGGAAATGAGTGATCCCGCGATTGAGCGATTTTAGCACACCAGCACTTGAATAAATATAAAATAGAGCAAGATTGATCCTTTACATCTGCATATTATTCTTGAAAGCACCATCCTACTGGAGGTATTTATTAAAACTGTTGAACTGCCTTAGTATAAGCACCAGTAATGGCCGGTACGGGTTGCTGTCCCAGAATTTATTGATATCTGACAACAAAGTCTTTATCGAGTGTGACAACGTTGAAGGCAGAGGCTCCGTCGAAGATATCCTATGGCAGAACAGTTTCATTTCTATTCTTTGGAGAAGATCAAGTCAATTAGAGAGGAAGGGGAAATGAAGTATTCCACCTCTATATCAAGTTGCTCATCAACCCATCTCTCCCTTTGTGCCCAGTCCCTAGCTAGTTACTTAATAGTAGTAGTAGTAGCATTAGTAGTAGTAGTCTTCGCTTTTAAGGTTGTCAACTAGATTACGTAGGAAATTCCATATAGTTCCATGATCTCTCTCTTCATATATAAGCGCAGAACTCGATTCGACCCTTTGAAGTTTGCCATTCAAATCGACGCTGCAGTCATTAGCTAAACATCTTACAGCTGACAACGCATCTATCATAGCTGCTCGGACCAAGAACGTGCATCCGCTACTATCTATGCCTCCGAGGCTGACGCCAATTTTGTCCAACTCTTTCATACCCTCGACATCATTGTCTAGCCATAATTGCGAGATACGCTAGTCCGGCCTCGTTCAACATCTTACTCATTTATAACATCCTTAGGGACATCAATCTTCCCACGCGTATTCGTATTTAGAATATCCTCAATGCGAGAGTGGCCAAGAACCTCTACGGCCGACAGCGGTGTAGCTCCCGAAAGATTTCAAGCTTGAAGTTGTTTCTAGACTCTAGAATCTTCCTACGTCTTTAAGCCTAGTTCGAAGATCCGTATAACTTATGCTGGCCCGTTTGGAAACGACGTGTTCTTCGTGATTAGATTATTTAGATACTAAGGATTTCCCCGAGAGGGAACTTCATTCTTAACAGAATATGAGCACTTTTCCCAAGAGACTTTTCTTAAAAGCATCGGGAGATATTCTTAGTAAAGAAAAGACTTTGTCTCTTCTATCTTATGCCTGGCTTCTAGCGAATTCCTTTAGTAGGAAATGAATATTGCGCCTATCAGGCCACCAGAATTCCTCTCGTGATTGCCTAGGTATTACGTCAAAACAGCTGAGCACGACTATCTCCTCTCCATGCTAGCAGGGAAGGCATTTTCGCAAATATATGTGATGGAACGGCAATCCAAAGTACTGTCTCTCGATCTAGAGACTTTAAGTGCCGCAGTGCTGCATGCAAGATCATCGTCACGGGTAACTTTTATTCCTTTATGTCGCTCTATTCATCGCTCTCCTCCAAAAAGATGTCTTCGGGTACTACAGCAGATCCCCATGTGTAAGATAATGCCCCATATGCCATTCTATATTCTTCACAGAGTAAAGCCTGGAACAATTCAACCCGAATACTATCGCTCAGGCACCCCTTGAAAAGACGGAGAACTCGAATTGCGCGCCACTGTCATGAGGAATAGGATTCTTCTGATATGAAGTTATTGGTCTCAGAAAAAGTCTGGTATCAACGAAGCATTTGATCAGACGGGGCACACTGCCATTCCAGAAGCCGCCTTCGACTGGATCGAGAAATTTTGAGGCAGGATTTGTGGCAGTCGACGGCGGGCCACCGAGTCTATAACACACGTAAGAAGTATTTGTTAAGTATGAATCCAGATTAGCGCCTATATCCATTTAGGTATGTAGATGGCCGTCTCAAGATAATGGCGACATTATTGAGCATTGTTGTGAGCACACAAGGCCCAGCAGTTGTTGCAAATCTTGGCGTCATTTAATATTTATGCAGAACTGAACCATGATTTGACGGTGTTTCTGGTCGTATCTCAATTACCCTCAGTTAAACCCTACACAATTGCCCGGCTGGCGGTGCCATAAATTTAGGAGCATGTTCAAGAGGTCTTCAACTGTCGAGCATTCCATCTCATGAACGTATTTCTTCATTGGGATTAGCGTGATAACGTGATCTATTACTAATCACTGATTACTGTTCTGGTGGTTCTGCACAACAATCAGCCTGATCGACATCATTCCCCTCTTCCGTATTTCAGCTTTGCCTCCTCAAGACATAGGATATCAAATCACCTGCAACCTAGCTCTATATTCCAGAATTCGGGCTCTGAGTAATATCGATGCCTCGAGATCTGTGAGAGCAATCCCTGCTTGGTGCAGGCCATGCACCAACATGAACGCGAGGCTATTCTTCAGCATCTTGTACAAGACCATTTTCACTGTCTTAAACATCGTCTTGCTAGGTTTAATCTTAATCACACCTGCCGATGCTATCAGGCAAGCGCTCGACAACCACCAGCTGTACAATGTGTTCGTCATTGCGGGGGTGTACTTCCTCACTGTGCTCCTCGCTATTATCATCTACGCCTCACGGCTGTGGACGAGCAATACAGTGCTGAAGGCAATTCCGAAGACATATATCCCAGTAGAGAAGGGCGATGTAGGGGAGAAGGTTAGGAAGATGATTGAAGGGAGTCTGAAGAGGAGCGCTGCAATTGCGTGGGAATTTCGGCCGCGAGCAGATGCGCAACCTGCGACCGAGGCTGCGGAAGAGGAGGCGAGGGAATCTGCTGTCCAATCAGCTGAGCCAGAGGAGAGGAGGAAGCTGTTTGGAAAGTTTCGCAAGAAGTTGACAAAGCAGGAGAAGGAGGAGCAGGCAATGGTGATGCCTCCTTTCAAACCGACGTGGGATAGCATTGCGCATAGTGGCTGGTCATCACCCCTTTCACCGGATCTTCCGAACGTGCAGTATACCAGCGTCATTCAAGAGCTGCCGCATCTTGTCGAAGCCAGAGCGGTATCCGTCGCGCCTGCGGACCCAACTTCTTCCTCCGAACCACCCATGCCAGATCTCCGAGCAGTGGATTTACTGACAAGACCGCTGTCGATGGGTCTCCGCGATTACATTGAACATCTCGTCAGCCTCGAAGTAATCGCCTCTCCCTCCACGGCCAGTGCATTTCTGAATGCTTACGAATACGCGCGCTTCTCTACCCAACCCCTCTCGGAGGCGCAGTTCCGGGATCTTATGAAGCTCTTCGCCGAGCTGCTCCGCAGCATGCGTGCCATTCTCCCTGCCATGCTCATCAGCCTCGAGCACGACTCCGATGCGAGCGACGTTGACGACGACCGAAATTCTGCAGTCAGCACGTCCACCAGCGCCTCAATGCTCTCCTTCCACAGCGCCAGCACGCACAGCGGTAGCCTTGGCACAATCCGGACAGCCCGGTCACGGCCAGCTGGTACAACAAGCCGGACGTCGACGACCGCCCATCGCCTCTCGCAGCAGAGCAGTGTGGCGGCGCCGGGAACTCCAAGGAGCAAGAAGAGGCACAGGCTACCAAGATCTGCCAGCGCGAACAGCTTTGCGCAGAGTAAGAGGATGTATGAAGGCAGCGCCAGTCCATCGAGCGAGAGTCTGGGCTCATCGAGCCAAGGGAGCGTGATCCGCTTGAATCCGTCGCGCGAGGATGGCGAGATGCCGTATACGCTTACCGTGACTCCTTCAAGGGGATAATACCCACCAACTGTACAACGAAATCGGCAGTGTTTTGGTTTGAAGTTAGCATGGCGTTTAGATTAGATGGGAAGGGTTGCATTGGGATGGTATATTATAATACCCCTTTTCGAATAATGCTGAATGACAATTAATTTTTTCCCCCCTCCGTGCGTTTTCCTTTGTCCATGCGTTTCGTGTCGTTTCGTTTGGTTGGGCAGTTTAAGGTTTAAAACCAACTGTTTGTATAAGAACAAGGGCATTCTCTTCATCACGGCCATGCCGACATCCAAAAAAAGAGAAGGGAGAAATTTTTTCAAAATAAGTTGAATTAATTCCTACTTAGTGTTGAAGATCTATATCTGACGCGTCTTCTAAGATTTGGATTTTATGTTTTGATACTGTAATTTTTGGCGTTCGTCCTGTTTCCGTTGATGTTTCCAATGCTTCTGGAAAGCATCTCGGGCGACGGTTCGCATTCCGTTCGGCTGATCTCCCTCTGGGGCGCGGGAAACGCCGTATGACGCGCATGGACCCCGACCAGCTGGCGGCCGGCTGGGCGTGGCTGCCATCGCGTACGGCGCACTGGGCGATTGATGTCAGTGCAGACAGACCTCCGGGCGCTTTGGGCTTCGAGAATGCCATTCACCTTCCCCGCTTGGCATGGTCATGAGGGTCAATGTCCTTTGGGTGCTGCATCGTATCTGCGCTGTGTCGTTTTCGCGCAGGGTCCTTGTGGTGCGTGGTGCTTTGCCTTTGTTACTCGTTGCTTTGACGGTGCATTACAATGAACTGGCTTGGGATGCTTACACAAGGCATCTGTGCTGCTGACGTGGTTGATCGTGATTAATTTCATACCATATCCATTCGTTGAACCATTCATGTCATTACTCATTCATCGACCGTGGGTACGACAAGGGATTTCATCACTAGAGGAATTCTTCGTCGATCGCTTCAGAGAATGCTTCATCAAAGACTTGCAAGTGCTGACCCATAGCGTCCGTATGGGCACCAATGCTCTCACCTACCGTACAGTCTGGGTAGTCCGGGTTCGGATTGTTTGAGTCAGACATGTACCGATAGATGGAATAGTCATGGCCGTTGTCGACGGAGTTAGTTGATGATGCACCCGAGGAAGATGACGACGAGGATGAGGAGGACGAAGATGACGATTGCGAGCTTTTGTGGCTCGACTTGGAGGACTTTGTGCCGCTTGACTGGGAAGAGCTATGTAATTGCTATTAGCAAGAGTTTACGTGTGCTAAGAAATGGATGCCACCACTGCTATAATAAATACCAGCCGGGATAAGACTGAGTAATCACTCCAATTCTAGGACTGGCGGACGATCATTAAGAGACAACGGTGTCTGGACATACCTTTTGGCGGAGCCATTCGTGGCAGCAGTTGAGGAGTGGTGGGCCATGGTCAAAGGATTGGAACAAGATGAGCCTGAGACAAGTGGCAGGAGGAAGATGGAGGTAGGTTGTATGAGAGAGGTATAAGAGATACGTGAGCGCACGTGAGCGTGAGTATATCCGATGGGAGCAGGAGGGAGGATAAGTAGGACTGTACTGGAGGGCCCCACAGGAGCTGAGAGCCCTGAGGCTTAGCGTGTATAGGTGGGAAGAGAAAATATTCTCCTGATTGAGAGCTAGGGTGCTAGGAGGGGGCCAAGCACGATTTATATTTTGGAGGGAAGAACAGAGGGGATGCAGAGGAAAGTCATGTACGTACGTTGGTAATAACGGTGATCATCTCTATAACCCGCGGTGTGCTGTCGCCTCGGTCTGATCGGGGGCGGCAGGGCGGTACAGTGATATTCTAGTCTGGGCCGTCGCCCGGGGCAGAGAATGCACAGAAAACCGATGAGGCAGATGAGGGGGGGGCCTCATGTCTAGCCAAAGTCAAGTTTGGAAGTGCCAGCGTAAGGGTTCTATTCGCAAAGGCTCCTCGTACCTAGACCCCAGAAGATCCTGGAAGGCGACAGGGTGCTGGCGGTACGGGGACTCGAAACACTCCTGCCTCTCACCCAGGGTAATTGGGGGCCTCGAGACTGGTGAATGGAGGCCGACTTCTTTCGGGCGCCGTACTAGCATAGGAAATCAGTCCGCCTGCCGCGCAAAGCAGGGGAGACCGGAAGACGGAAAGCCCCCTGGCGCGCATCTGCTTGAAGGGCAACACCAGGTTGCTTGGCTTTCTCTTTGCGACAGCAGCAGCACGGCGATGATGGCCAGAGGAGGTGAGAGCCGCAGGATTGCGCTGTACGAGCGGGGACCCCTAGCAGACATTCTACTCCTGTCCACTTTCTTTTCTCTTGGGTACTCTTATGACCCGTTAGGACGGCCGGACCAGAGGCCTCTCCAGTCGTGACCCTTGTGCCATGCGTCTCGTGCCGCCGCCTTCAAACTGCAATCCAGATGATGCAGGGAAATAACGCCCTCGACTTGAGAGATCGTATAGTAGGCAGGGAATACAGATTATGAGTGCCGGGAGGACAGCGTACCGTAGGAAAGGGGCGACCATCATAGACGAACCGCGCACGCCCCTGCCGGCCCCCGTCCGGGGCGTGATTAACCATGCGTGGATCTCAAGATCGTCCTGCTGGCAATGCTGTTGACACACACGTCGACAGACATCAGCGGGGTTCTCTCCTCGAGGCTGTGTTCAACGGGCAGTTCCTGCACTTCCTGATATCAGTGGAAGCGATCTTTCTGCCTTGCCAACTCTCCGATTCGCTGTGAATTTCTGTACGGGCTCAAACTGGGGGCCCTCGAGGGCTGCGTCCCTTAGTCTGCTGCGTCATCTGGGAGGGCGTAGCGCGAATGCGGCTTGTCGCCAGCGTGGAGATGGGAGATGGCCTCACGCCAGCGTCGAATCGGAGCAGGAGCCAATCCTGGTAGCTGTCAAACCCCAAGGAACCTGGCGAGCGGGTGTAGCCTTGGTCTCAAACCCTCCGACTTGCGAGCACACTGGTAGCATCTGCACTGCTGTGTAAGCCTAAAATGGCACCGCCCATAGACACGGCCGGTGTCCAAATGGGGCGGGGTGCGGGAGGCCTCAGGGGGAGGGGGGAGGTGCATTTCCTTGGCCACATATGTACGGAGAACAGTAAACACGGACAAACCTCCCCCTCCTCCAGAGTCAGTCGAGTGGTATGATTCAGCCTTACCACTGTCGCAACCATGCCCACGCCACCGAACAAGGCAAGTCTAGCGGGTGAGCGATCCAGAATCCGGGTCCGACAAGGTGATGTCTTTAGCGTTCCCGTTCCAGGGATTCTAACGACCACGGGGTTTTCGCCTGCTCGTGCAACGCTGCCATGCCAGGACAAGGGATCTTTGCTCAGCGACGCCTCCCACTGATTTGATCTCCGACGCACGGTCATTACCAGTTTGCCTACTCTACGTGCTTCATTGTCACGTTGTCAGACCGCTGGGTGGGCGCTGAATCATCTGTGCTATCTCCCTGGTGTGACCCACCGGCAGTTGGACTGCGGTTGGAGACCACATTCCCACATTTCGACACGCCCCATAAGCGCCTGCGATTCGAGGCACTTGGCCTTATCGCCGTATATGTTGGTAAGTGTCAGCATCAGTCAGGCGCACACTGTGCTTTCGCTCTCTCCATCGACCCTTTCCCCAACCAGGTGGTCCAAATAACGGGAATGAATACGAGTCCCTGTGCCGCCAATACCAAAAGAGAACTCACCTGCAGATGGCAGGAGTTGGACTCGTCTGAAGTGCGGCCAGGAGGGAGGCCTCAAGTGAATGCATACAAACCGATTGGCAGCGATGTTGTAGGGGGGTCTCGTTGGGAAAATCGTCGCTTAAGTCCAACCCTGTACCGGATATCGTGTAAATACTACTCTCCAGGATATATTTTTCGCTTAGTGTTAGAGAAGTTTCTTCACGCCCGTTGTGCCTCGAAGGGGATGCGTCATGTTGAGGATCGACTCCCGGAACCAGGCACAGATACGGATAGTCTTAGGTGATGAGGACTCTGTGCAGGCCACCCATTCTGCTCGCTGCAGCTGGAATAGCCAATCCATAAGATGCTGGTCTCCATGCAGCCCGGATCTGAAACGAGGTTCATTTCGCGTTCTGCGAACGCACCCAGAACTGAATTCATTGCACTTCATCTTCGACTTCATTTCCATGGTAATGAGTGTATCTCTAGATGTCAGTCTCGCAATTTCCCTTGCTCCCCAGCGCCGATCCCCATATGCGCTTCCAATTGACTCCCATCCATCAGGATCGTAATATGCAACTCGATCGTCAGCGCTTAACCCCGTGTGTCTGGACCTGCAGCAGGCTGGAGATTTGGGAGCAAATTTTTCTGCGATGAAGGACAAGCCCTCCCTCCCCTTGGCACCCGTCGTACTCCAGGCTGCAGGGGAAAGAGAAATTTCCCATTCTTTCCTGACTCCAGGACTCAGAACGCCTAGCAGGCTGAGGAACGGAGGAAAATGGCAGCTTTGGGCCACTTGAGGTAGCGGCTTTGCGTGGCGTAGCAAGGCTGTAGACCCCTTCACGAGATTCACACCATCCACCCTCGGCTTTCCTTTCTCAGTAATGCCATTCCCCGCCCATTGAGCTAGCTGGCTGGCTAGTACGGTTTTGCGAGTGGTCTGCCAGTTCCTCTTATTTGCTGATCTGAGAATCGGGCGGCAAACGCGTTGGTGGACTCGGCGCATTTCGATGGCACATTTTGGATCACAAAACCGAACAGGCTTGGGGGCTATTTCCTTGTAGCCTTGGTTTGCGGCCTTAGGTTTTGCGGGCACTAGTGTAGAGGTCCCATAACCTTATTTGTTACTGTACTGTACTGTAATGTACGGACCGGAGCGCCCCTATTTTAGCGGGAGACCCACCCTTCTCCTCTGTATCCTCTGCGAGATACGGGAACAAGACGCCAGTATTAGGACCAGCTATGTAGACAAGCTGAAAGCAAATTAAATTGATAATTATCAAGGGTGCCTGATGCTCACTGCAGGAATTGCGTCACCGACTAAGCGTCGAGATTCGAGGCTCAGGTACAGCACTTACTGTACATGGTTCGGAACCGAATACCTGCAGCCAGGGGAGGGGGGGGAGGGGGCAGAATTTCGTTAGTGCTGAAGAGTATGCGACAGATTGGGGAGGCTCGGGGATTGCCTGGACGGGCAGTTACCTGGCCACAATGTTGTGTTACGGGCGGCTGGGGAATTCCGGATGTAACAGGAGATTGGGGTTGCGTATTCCAAGACAGGACATCGCAAAACGCACAGCTTCCATGATATTAGTAAGGCAATCTCCCGCAAGGCATATCAGTGCTCGTTTCACACTGACGTCTGTGCCGAGGTGGAGAGACTGAGAGTGCCAATATTTTGGCCATTTCAGGAGGCTCTCGGCAAGTATTCCCAACTAGGTCGTTGCTTGGCCATGTGCCGTATCGCTGTACTAGGCGCCACATGGATATCCTTCTAGAACTTCCCCATTTTACGTACATGTGTCGCAATTCCATGAAAGACGGGTCGGCTTAAATCTAATGGGGAAAAAATCCGATCGATCACCATGTTGGACTGGTACCGTGGAACGGGAAGCGCTGGGGTCAGACTTGATATTGGGTCCCAGCGCTCCGTACCGCATGGAACTGGTCATGCCAGCCACGGTTTGCCTGCCTCTTTCGTATCCGTTTGGCGCTCGGATATGACGACCCGCTAGGAAGGATCCTTCAGTTCCCGCGCGAAACACAATGTGGCCATGATAGCTGATGTCTGTATTTATGTAGATCGCGCCACATCTCGGATTTCACCATCGGCGCCTAGCAATCAAGGCCTCCAATGAGCCATGCGAAGGGCATCGATTGTGGACGCCCTGCATATCTACTGCTCCCCAAACCAGGAGGAGGCACCTGGACGTTCCAGTCCCGAGGCTCCGGCTACCGCCATGCACGGTACTCTACCTCCGCCGCTGGGGTACTTGTCCTATGTACCAACGGCGCGTGTGACCAGGAACCTGCAAGGCCCAGCTGTGCCGGGGTTGGGGTCAGCTTGGGGAGGCACTGCGCAGGGGGGGGTCTTACATTTGCAGTCAACTCTTTATTGTTTTGGGTTCAGCTGTGCCAGGTCCGTGCAGGACGGTAATAGGATTGGGTTGGATTGTGACGTGTGATCTGTGGCCCTTGAGTTTGGGTGTTGGGTTTTCGAAGGGTTTTGGTCCCTGTTTGGTTGAAGTCGGGACTGAAGGAGTTAAAAAATTGTACTTTTAGTACTGGTGGATAGGGTCTGAGTGAGCGGCGAGGCTGAAGGAAGGCGTGGGATTGGCGAGGCTGTGACATGTAAATCATGAGATAGTTCTGGGAAACTCGTGACACGACATCACGAGTGACAGTCAAATAGATAAGAATATCATCAAGTATGGACTCTATAAAGATGTAACTCATGTTCAAATAAAGAGTAAGAATAAGTAATTGTACAGCGAACAACCTAATATATGGATCATTCCATACAGGTGGCAATAAACAGGAAGCAAAGCTCAGCTGCGATGGTGCTGCTGAACTACAGGCAGGAGATCATTATGTATGTATTTCGCCACCAAACCGTCAAATCAAGAGAGCACATGCGCTCTAGCTTCCCAAAATATAAAACAATATTCTCAAGGATGCATTAATTTCCGGAATTCGGTTGCTTGTTTGAAGGTGCTTCAGCCTCCGCTTCAATTTCCATCAATCAATTGTCCTCGGATTCCTCTTCCATCACTTCATCTTCGTCTGCAGCCTCTTATTCCATCATTTCATAATCGTTATCTTCAAACACATTTTCCACATCTTCATTTTCGGACTCGCTGTCGTCCTGCAGCTCAACCTGGTTTTCATATCTAGTGCGCTTTGCAAATTTAACAAGCGGTCGAGAATATACTTAGCTTGCGCTGCTCTACACGCTCCTTGGCATCCTGGAGGCTAAAGTTTTCCCGAAGTAGCATGGCGCGGCGTTCTAGTAGATTATCGCCTTCAAGTACCTTCCACCGCCTAAAGGCCCTTTCACTTCTGTGACTTTTTACGAAAAATATTCTCTGCCTGATCCGTTGCTTTCTGCCGTCGTGTCTTGTCCTTCTCTTTCAACTTTCTTGGATGTGTCCTCGATTTTGCGAGTATAAGCTCGAGTGGATCCGGCCTTGGCATGGTGAGTATTATCAGGACCGATATTGGCACTCTTTGTGTCTGCGTTGTTTGAAAGTCAAGCTTGTGAGGTTTCCGAAAAAATAACACAACTGCTTTGGCTTTCAACTTTTGGCCACTAACTTTCTTCTTCTTGCCACTGTTTCCGTTGCCGCCATTATTCTATTTCTTGCTATATCTACTCCATTTTCCATTATTCTTACTATTACTATTTTGTTTCGAATTCTTACTCATCCCGTCATTATCGCCACTACAATTTTCATATATCCGTTGTTATTTTTGTGTCTAATTTATACTTATTAGTCTAGTTACGCTTCACTGCATGCTTGAACCTGTCTTACTTTGCACTGCGCACCCCTTCACATGATGGGCATACCTTGAATTTCATATACGCTCTATTGTGTGGTATGCAGTACTTTTGATGCTTGGCGCAATGTGGGATTGGTGAACGTTCACCTCTGCAGCCCCCAGCAGAGGTCGCGTTCGGACCGTTCCCGACCGTTCCATTCCTCTCAGGGCAGTGGTGATCAGACCTAGGCATACTGGTATTCTAGCATATTGTTAGAGCTTATAAACCCACGCGCACCTCCTATATTAAAGGTGGTAAAGAAGACTGTAGGAAATCCATTGAGGGGGATGTTTGCACATGTAGATTAATTCATCTGGGTTAAATTTTCAAAAATTTAAACATATCTGGGACCAATAATTACTAATTTCGCCTCCTTTGCTAATTTCATTATAAACGAGCTCTGAGATCCTAAAAGCGGTGGACTAGCAATGTAATAATCTATCAAAGCGGCACTTCTTCGTCGATGATTGCAGCTGCGAATCTGACCGGAGTAGAAAGAATCCAAATTTTAGCTAAGAAAGACAAAAAAATGTAAAGCAGCAGCAACATACTGCCTTGGAGCATTTCTTTATATCGGGTTGTGATCAAACTATTGTCAGCAGGTGAGTTCTCAGCTAAGAGAACTGTCTCCCAAACCCTTTGAGAGTGGGTACTCGCAGCCATATTCAGTTAGAAAATAGGAGGCGTTAATGACAGGCAAGAGAAAAACTTATTTGTGGCGTCGTAAGAGAAACAAAGATAATTCTGAGTGGATGTTGGGAGGGTTTAAAGTTGAATTCGTAGCGAGTTGCGCACGTGACCCAATTTCCTCCTTCCCGCCTGTTCTCTCCATCTTTACCTTTCAGAGCGGATAATGCTCTGAAAATTTATCTATCCAATGACCTCTTGTCTTACGAGCTTCCAACTTTGCCTTTCGGTCTACTAAAGCATGCAGCTTTATGCGCCCACTCTTGGCTTTCGTCACAGCGCCAGTGAAAGTAACTATGCTGTCACCAGGCTACCTAATCACTCTCACATCAGCCACTTCAGAGTCTTGATTTCTAGAGATGAGAAGACCTTCATTTCGATCATTATCTGGGATGTAGACTATTCCATCAATAGAGCCATAATCCATGCCCCAATCCCGAGGTCGCAGATGCGCTGGCACTAAGAAAGAAAGAGATCCCGTCGGAATACAATGGACACCTTATATCCAGGAGCTTGCACTCAAGACAGCCAGCAAGCCAGGACCTAAGTATCAAATCCCAAACTCCTCCATTATGTCATCTTGCCATCCAGGCAAGTCTTTTCCCTATGCGTCTAGCAACCAGCTACTCCCGAGCCACGCAGCCACGCAGCCTTGCGAGTTTCGTGGGGTTATCGGTTATTGAAGCGCTTATTCTTTAACTTTTCTTTGCAGTCATCGCAATACCATTTCGCTATTAATCTCGTCAGCAATCAATGTCCAAGGTCGGGAATAGCACGGAAGGCCCCGCGATATTAGGTCTTACCATTACTCCGAGGCGCAACTTTTAGACCGACACACTCGAGATGGAACCATTCCCTCTCGCAGTCATCGGCGTCGCATCCAACCATCTCTCCATAACTGACTCCATTACAATAGCAATATGTGGGCTCATCTGCATCAACATCCGCCTCTTCATCGTCGCCTTGTATGCTACTCCCTTCATCTGCTTCTGATGCACGCTGCGCCATGATTTGTTGAGCTGCGGCTCCAGCACCCTTCTTATGGCTCCGCTTATTGTTGGAGCCTGTTTCTAGAGCATTGCGAGATGAGCGCGAGCGAATAGGGTCAGGGAACTGCGAGAGGGCAGGTGTGGAAGGCTTGCTCGCGCGTCCACTCTTGGTAGTAGTCACAATTGTGGACTGGATGCCCTGCACAGCATCTCCATTGCTTTCCGGGTCCTCTCGCTTCATGGAACTGTTTGTCCGTTCGCCACTGACAGGCTCGCCATCCATTTCCGGTTCTTCTTTATCAGTAACGCCTTGGACACTCTCTCCTTTCAAGTTGGTGCCGGCTTCTTTCATCGAGGATTTTATCTCTGTTATACTTCGCCCCGCGGCGCTAGCAGCAGCTCCAGCATCTGGCGTTGCGACCCCGCTACCACCCTGTTTGCTCGGTGCGGGTGACGGCCGCTTCTCTGCGCCCGACTGTATGGAGTTTTGTCTCCCTCTTGATATCGCTGGACGTCCACCGTTCGCAGGGGCAGGAGACGACCGAGCGGCGGTTTTCGATTCGGGAAACGTGCTTCGTATCGGGGATGAAGCTTGAGAAGGAGACATCGCTATTGAGGTGACTGTGTTATTCCTATTCCGCCAAGGTTAGCAAAAGTAAAATCCTACCTGGGTAGATAACATACCTTTTCCTGGAATGTCCATTTGTCGTGGTAGGACCTCTTTGTCGTTTCTTGGAGCCGTCGCCCGGGGGAGTCTCTCTTGGACTTGCTGCTTTTTTTGAGCCAGAGCTACTGTTGCCAAAGACACCATTTAGAGCTCGCTCCATAACAGCGCCGCCACCAGGCCCTTTATCGACTTTGCGGCGCTTCGGAGGATTGCCCTGTAGGCCGGCGCCGTTGGTTATGCCCAACCCCACCAATGAGGCATCGGCAGCTTTACGGATCTTACTGTTCCCGTGGAGCTTCTTCGTAGAGTCCCTATGCCTACCATCCAGATGGTCGTCAAATTCGGATTCGGCGAAGTGTCTATTGCCTTTCTTTGCGAGGAGGGCTTGCTTTCTCGCGTCGCTTCTGGCCGCTGCTTCGTCGACGAGGTGCTGGGCCGCCGCTGACAAGTGGTTTACTGAGCCGCCGTCTCTTCGGCCTCCGGATCTGACTGCGCGATTCTCTGGGTACGCCCAGTGCGTAAGACTGCCGTACCGAGCCTCGTCGCTGATCTCGAGTTCGATGTAGGGGAAGCAATCGTCCATGCGGGCGAGCTGTTTGCTGAGTGCTTCGGCAGCTGTAGAGATAACGTGGTTCTTTTCGTCGAGAGACACGAGCATATTTTGCATCGTGAACGCGCAGTGTTGGAAGAGTTGTCGCCGATGGACATTGGCAGGGTCGAATGCAGTCACCGCCGGATCGAAGCCGTCGGTGGAACCAGGCGCAGATGTGACAGACCTAGCCTGACCATTTGTCTGAGAACCATTGAGGCTCCCTTGTATGCTCATGGGTGTAGATGTAGGGCCGAAAGCAGGAATCGTGTCGGCAAGTTGCTTTCGCTCTGGAGGAGGGGTGTTTAGCGCCGCGTCGACGAGACGGTCAAGATCTTGCTCGGGCGCAAAGATCTTAGCATCGACTTCTTTGAGCAGCGTAAAGTGTCGCACGAGTTCCTTGGGTAGAGCCGTTATGACATCTGCGAAGTGAGTGATCGCGGGGAAGATCTCGATCGGTTGGTCGGGGTTGGAGGCGCCATCGAGGCCGGCGAGCGACCCGCGAGCACCATAGGGGTAAGAGGATCCTATGGATGATCGCGGTGGGTTAGTGCGAGTCTGGCGCAAAGGCTGGGCTCTGCGACTCGAGCCGAAGTCTGGGGGGAGTGGTTTGCTCGTCTTCATGGCGTGCGCGAAAAGAGGAGATGAGTGCTGTCGGTGTCGGGGACGACAGTTGTGCGAGGCGCACAGGGTGTGTTCAGAGGGGGGAGAGAGGACAAAGAGCACGAGTTAACTGCGGGATTCCATTGTAGCAAGGCGTCAGGAATCGGGCGTGTTCGCAGGTCCTCATGGGATGGCGTCGTGCGGTCTGGGGGAGGAGGAGTTCTTCCAGCTCCTGGTTAGAATTGATTTCCTTGTAGCATCATCATGTTTGACAAACATGCAAACATTTAGCTTATCTGGCACGTGACTTGACTTGTATCCACTGAAAACGCCGCCTGGGGGAGTCGCAGAGGAATATTTGGCATCCAGGGAGCTTCTATCTGAGTTGCCATGCTGTTTTCTGTCTCTTACTCCATCACAATTTGCGTTGTGGTGCCAAATTGTCCTAGTGCAATTGTATAGCTTCATCCAAAACTCGCCTCGGTAAGCAGGTACCAGTCGCCGATTCGGTAGGACGTAAAGTACATGCCCAGCCAGCTCTTCTACCTCGACCTTTGCATGTCGCATCATACACAGCCTCGAAGTAGATTGCAATTGGAAGCTAGGGAGATTGCAGGCGCTCTCGATAAACGATATATTGACAGCGTTGACGATTCCGAGCCGCGGACTTATATCGGTGGGAGGAGGCTGATACTCTACCCGCACAGAACAACTGGCCTTCTCGACGACAACACCAACGACGACTTCGATCACCTTCCTCGACCAAACACTTCTTTGTTACTCGCGGCGATGCTTCAATAATCCCATATAAGATTTCCAGCTTAGCCTCCTAAGGAAATTACCTCTCAGCATGCTCTCCAGCGGCTTCGCAGACGCCCCAGTATCCCGCAGCCTCGTGTACGGCCTTGTCGGGGCCTCGATTCTCGCCAGCATAACAGATGTCAAGCACTACTTCTATATCCAGGTCGATCCGCACCTGTGGAGATACCACCAAGCATGGCGAATTCTGATCTACCAACTGTGCTACACCAATTCCACCGAGGTGCTATTTGCGGCCATGACGATATACAACATGCGAGTGATAGAGCGCCTCTGGGGCTCACGTAAATACGCCGTGTGTTCCTCTTCCCTCCTGACTTTACTTTAAAACAAATAACTGATAAGATAATAGTCATTCTTCGTCACAGCTTTTACACTTACGACCATCATCCCTCCACTCCTCCTCTCCCTCTTCATCCGGCCCCTCTCCTTCAACACCTTCAACTACCTCCCGGCAGGACCTACGGCGCTGATATTTGCCATCCTCGCCCAGTACCACGCCGCCATTCCCCACGTTTACAAATACCGCCTCGCTGCCTCTCCGCGCGATCGGCCCCTCTCTGAGCCCTTCGTCGGCGTCACGCTCTCAGACAAGACGTACACTTACCTCCCTGCTCTCCAGCTCTCATTGTCGCAGTTTCCAGGCTCAATCCTATGCGCCATAGTGGGCTGGATAGTGGGGTACAGCTGGCGCCATGATCTCCTGCCCGGCAGTCTGATCCGACGCCGCGTACCGGGCTGGATGGTAGGCATGCGCGAGAAGGACCGGGCGGAAGATTTCGAGGGTTTGAGCAGGCGGCTTGCGGGAGAGAACACGAATCCTATATTGGCGACGGGTAGCGGGGCACAGGAAGGGGGGAGACGGAGAACGCTGGGGAGACAGCTTCTGGATCAATTCCGGGGTGGGTTATGAAGTATGAATGGCCATTGTTGCATTGCTTGTTTGGGTGTTTAGTGTAATAGAGGTGGCCACACTTCAAATTTGAGAGATATCACGCCGTATTCAAGTCGCAGAGGCCTCTTGTAAGGAGCTTGCTCTCCAAAGTCAGATCGATGACCAAGAGATCATAGTTCGTAAATTATTATGGAGTAGTGTTATTTCATCTATATGCCGCAATCGTAACATGGTATCATAGCTCAGGCGCCTCAAAATTATCCCTCGTCAACTTTACAAACGCACTTTGTTTATGCGGAAATGTGATCTCGCCCTGGCTCAAGAATCCCGCCTCATTTAGAGTAGAAATGAACCTTGCATAAATGTTAGCATGGAAACAGTATATGGAAATGGCCGCACATAAAAATTTAGGACGAAAGGAGAGAAAATATGCACGGCATACCTCGTATTATCAACCCTCGGTTCGAGTACCACGGCATTTGTCCGATAGTCCGCCCCAAACGCCCATTGTACCAACGATGTTATCCATATCTTTACCCTATGCTTTCCTCTAAACTCATCCTCCCCAACAAGCACGTGAATACCCCGGTCAAAATTACCTGCTCTATCACCGAGATGTTTGCCAAGAATATCTTCCTTTACCCAGTATATCTCGAAGTAGCCGAATGGCTTGCCGTCCCACATGCCAATGACAGGGAAGGAGTTATTGGAACAGAGATTTGCCCGAAGGAACTCCGTCTGCGTGCTCTCGGACCCGGCGCAGCCCCAGAACTTTGCAACTCGGTCGATATTCATCCACTTGTGCAAGAGCTGTACGTCGGTCATCTGC
Source organism: Oidiodendron maius Zn (assembly GCA_000827325.1). NCBI lineage: Eukaryota > Fungi > Ascomycota > Leotiomycetes > Myxotrichaceae > Oidiodendron > Oidiodendron maius. The sequence goes on along the minus strand of KN832873.1, from coordinate 981,636 downwards.
ATCGTGTCCTCCGCGTCCGAGGATGATGCGGGGGCCTTGGGCTCCGAGAGCGAGACCACGGAAATGTGTGCCGGGAGGGAGGAGAGCGAGGTCCGGAAGTTCGATGGGCTCAGGATTGATCCCGAAGCGTTGTGTACTGTAGCTCCGGTGTATGGAACGGGCTTAGAGGAGAGGGAGGCAGCTCGGAAGGAGAGGTATTGGCCCACGCTGGGCACGTAGCGAATGTAGAATATCTCACCCTGGCGGGGTGGTTTTGGCCGTCTTGGATGCCGGATACCGGATGTCATTGTGTATTGTAGAGGTGGTGGAGGGAAGTATGTTGGGAGATGGCTTCCGGAGGTGAAAGGACCTGGTACGGTGGGGGACCAGAGACCCTGTTGAGAGTTTTGCTCTATGGAATCTCTCTTCTGTGGCGAGTTGCTTCTGTCGGTGGCCCCGTATACGGGAGAATTGGGTCGACTGCCATATGGGCTCCCAGGGAAAGAAGATCCACTTGCAGGGCTGAGTGTGAAGAGGAACTGTCTCGCTGGCAACTGCCAGAATGCTTTTCTCGTGGTAAACATCTCTGACCAACCCTCTGGCGTATTTTCCTCCGAACTAACACCTACAGAAGAGTCCTCTGATGTTATAAGGCCCATCCGCTCGAGCTTCTGTATGAGATTTCGACCTCGAAACACACCCTCCCGCTTGATGTTTATTCGCCATTCCCCTCTCGGCTTCCCTTCTTCGGGTGTCTTTTTCGACGCATCGGTTGTCAAATAAGGTTTCGGTTCAGGTTGGTGGAAATACCAGTAGAGAGATGCCCAGAGCATCATAGCAATCAGTCTGCTCGGGCTCGATGGCGACTTGAAGTCATTGCTCGAAGGGTTCGAAATCGAGGATATAAAGAGGTTGTCATTCTGCAGCGTCGGCTCCTTGAATGGATGTATGTGGCGGTGCCTCTCTCTTGGCGCATCGCTGGGCTCACCCTCCTGTGCATCTACATGCGGAAAGTGGTTCTCATAGTAGTCTTCGGACTGTATAATGACGGTCCAGCCAGCAGGGAAGATGCTGCTGTGCACGCTGAGCTCGTTGGCTTTGAAGAAGAAGCCGCCAAAGACTGGAACGACAGTCAGATTCTGGCCATTGGGGAGATGCACGATGGACGGTGTGGGAGCCATGTTGCTGATGCAGTGTTCTGCAGGTCAGTATAGTCATGAGATGCTGTACAACCGTATATTTCTTGTTGGGTTGTCGGCTACACGCCTCAAAATCTAGATTTGGCGGTGATGGGCGCTCCGAGCCTTGGGTATCAGAAGAGTCAACGAGAAAGCGGTATCAACATAGCTGATTATATGCACATATTCGGCTGCTGTGACTGCGGCAGGCTCTGGCTGTCGTGTTATATGTCGTGGAGTGGTGTTGTGTTGTGTTCCCTTGCGCGGTGGCGTCGCGCACGGTTATCTGAACTGCTATCATTTTGGCCCGTTTCCGGAAGAAAATCTTCGTCTTGGCAGGGTGCGGCAAGCCCTCTCTCGGCAACACCGCAGTTGCAGACGCGTATATTGGGGTGCATCTAGTTCCTGGACAGCCAGCTATGACCGGGACAATTGAGCCAAGTTACCGTACCTAGTTGGAATTAGCAGGCGGATGGGTGCTGGGATGGATTCATGTGGAGGACCAGCCTAGACTATTGGTTCGGCATCCATTGACACAGTCTCCGCCAGCCGGAAATATCTGCTATGTCTCCACCAGCTTGTATATTTCTATTACCCTCTGTTTTTGTCTGAGGTTTAGGCTTCCTCTCAAGTGAGAATACGGATCATATGCCACGGGTATAATGAAACACTCTCCGCTTCGTCTTTCTTCCCTATTTCGAGCCAGCCGAAAACGTCGCGGATCTTGAACTTTAGATGCCGTATTCTATGGCCATATAATATCAAATCAGTCGTTCTTCCCATCCTTCCTTTTCCCTTCCAGCTCTTCCTTCTTCTTCTTCTTCTTCTCCTCCTCCTCCTTCTCCTCCCCCTCCTCCTCCCCCTCCTCCTCCTCCTTGTCGTCGTCCTCGTTCTCCTCGTCCTCTTTCTTGCGCTCTTTGGCCCTTTCCTTCTTCAGTGCCTTATGAACTACATCACTCATCTCGTGAAGCTTTTCATCCCACTCAACATCATACTCGTTCGCAATGCTTTTAATCTCCCTTCGCAGTGCATTCGCCTCCTCAACCATCGATTCCCATTTATGAAGGTCAAAGCCACGAGCGGTGTAGAGGGCGCTCTGTCGTCGCGACACCGTCAGGTTCAGTGCAGCGCGGTACGAAACCTCGCGATTGTGGTATAAGAACCAGAGGTAGCCAATCATGATGGACGAGAGGCCAGCCAAGTAGGTGATGGGCTCCATTGTGTCCCAACCATAGCTTGTCTGGAAAGTGAAGTGATAAATCGCCACCCACCACGTTACTAATATTCCAAACCCGCCCATGGCGATTCTCTGAGCGCTCCTGTGCGCAATATCATCGCACTCTTTCTTAAGTTTTGCCATGTCTTCTAATTTCCTGCTTGACTTCTTCAGTCTGAGTCGTAGGTAGTGTGTGCGATCGTTGAAAGATGGGACACCAACGCGAATGCCCTCTCTCTCCCCCTCGATCTCAACAGCGAATTCCTTCCCGCGTGCAGCATCTCGGATGAAATCACCAATCTCTGTGCTTGAAGACCAACGAACGAATCTTGCATCATCTAGAGGTGTAGATACTTCCCTCCCCAAACCACTATAGCTCTCTACGCCACCTTCACCAGGCCCGCCTCTTAATCCAGCCTCCGCCTGCAGCCTGGCATTTGATTCAGACGCTCTAGGATCCTTTTTGCTTATTTTTCCAACCTTAACCAATTCCCCGTCAATCATAGTTTTCTCGCCACCTTCTTCTGCATTGGAATCAACCTCCTTTCCTAAGTCGTTATATTGCGTGGAGTCTTCCGCGCGGAAGAATACCTCTGGAACCTTTTCTTTCCCGCCCTCGGTTTTGATAATTGGAAGTTCAGCTTGTATTAATCGCTCCAAATAGGACAGCGGCTGCTGGGGATGTACCAAAAGGGCTAGTGGTTCAATTGATTTAGGATCATCATTTTTGGACAATGATTGCAGAGGAAGGATCAATTTCAGGAGTCGCGAAGGCGTAGTGAGTAGCTTTCCTGTTCAAGGTATCAGCCTTCCTCCAGAATTTTTTTTGCCAAAAAGAAAGACCAGATGAAAAACCTTTAGTCCTTGTGCCAGCACTTCGTAGGCGCCTTACCGGCGGTGCATCGCTTCCTTCTCGCAGCCATGGTGTCCTCAGCTGCCTTTCTTCGGACTGCCCCACTTTGTTGCTAATCCGAGATTTGACGCTCTCTTCGTGTTCGTCCAAGCTCTTCTGGTTTAAAGCTTTTATCCGAGCTGAAGACCTTCCATTTCTCAAGGAATTTGGTGACGAGAACTCACGGAATTGAACGAGAGGGTGAGACAGCGAGGCCAGTCTCTGCAAAGGAGTGAGAGGAGCATTCCAGAAGCCGCGACGGGCGAGAGGGATTGTCCATCGCATGGTAAAGTGGCGAAGGTCAGGTCAACAGACGACTAAATCCATTCCTCTATTCATGCTATTCGGAGGTTGGAAGTGTGATTGATGTTGTGAAAGCTTGGAACTTCAAGGCCCCTCGCTAGAAATACGTCATCCCGCACCCCCTGAAGCGTTCAGGGGTATTGTCAAATCCTGGAGAAAGACAACATGCGAGTTCTTTAGTCCATGCAGGGCCATACGAACATCTTAAGCCTACAAATCACAAGAACTTGATTTATATGTATGAGCATTGTTGGGTAGCCATGGATAATTGAATCTTCTGTCGTAGGAATAGATGCAAGAGATCCTAAGAGCAATCCAGTGAATTCAAGTCTCTATTATTCGAAATTCAGTGTTCTGTCAAACCTTGCATATCTACTACTTGGTATCTAGGATAAATAAATGTACACCTTGTTCCTTGCTTCTAGGACCTTCTATATATATTATTGGTGAAGAACCCTTGAAGCGAAGAGCGGGTAAAAATTTATTTTCCCTAGATACCAAGTAACTAAATCAGCTACCAGCCTCGAACACTACAATTCTTTCGTCCCAAATCATGACAGCCAAGTCTCCGTACCCATGTCTCAATGATTTGATGACGATATCAATAGGATCCAATTGTTAAGTCTGACGTGGGGCAAAAAGGAGCAGAGAGAAGAGCAGGAGGGGGCTGGTCGTTCCTGGCATCAATCTAACTGATGAAATCTGAAGTCCCTCATGAGCCTCGGTGTCTGATGTCTCTCACTATCTTGATATCCGAGATATCAAGATACCACACTAAAAGACAAAGTCCTTTCCCCAGAGCAATAATCTAGCACGATATACGCTTTTAGAAAAATCTCCAACGTATCAACCCTGATCCAATCACCCTCTGTCGGATTGAAGTTTGCTGGCGGAGAATGTGCTTCTCCACCAACTAGTAGAAATGAGATCCAGAGCAAGAATCCTAGAAATCCAGAGTAGAAGCGGCAGGAGTGGATGATACGGCGACTCGCAGATGCTAGCAACCAGAAATGCCTTAAACCTATATAGTATTCTTCCAGACGAACTGCAGACCAAGAGATTAGGAGCAAAGTATGATGATGTTGATGATTGGTGGCGGTTGGAAGCTGAGAAATGTCCTGGGCTAAATATTGTTGTAAGTTCAATCATCCCTCTACTTATAACGCAGGAAGACTCTCGGGGTAGAAAGTTGGAACCAGCAGCGAGGATAGGAGGGCTATGGATGAGGATAAAGAGGAACCAGATGAGATAAATGTCTAAAGACGACACCTCAGGTCTACTGATGACGAGATATGAACTATTTTTGGTTAGATGGTGGGGGGGTTAGTAGTGAATCCTCCGAAGCATGAAGTCGAGATATTTGCGAGAGGGAGGTGAAGCAAACAAAATGTAAATTCATGACCATGTTAGGATGCCTCCACACTAACACAAGAACAACTCTATACAATAATACACTCCATTCTCAGACAATGGAACTACCTCCTTCATCAAACAACACCATTTTGGACACCTTTTCATATTTTTGATTTATTCCATCACTCGCCCTTCAACTTATCCTGCGTAACCTCGAAAGCAGTCTCCAACAGCTTCGCCTCTTCCTTGGTGTGCATGGCCTTCAAACCGGTAGCCACACTAGCGCTTGGGTCACGGCCGGCGTACATGACGTGCTTGCGATCATGGTTCTTGGTCTGGTTCAGCAGAGTCTCCAGACGCGGCTGAGTGAAAGACCAGGCACCAGCATTAAGAGGCTCCTCTTGGCACCAAACGATGGTTTTGGCGTTGGGATACATGTCCAGATTCTCCTTCAGCTGTTGCCAGGGGAAGGGGTTAAGTTGCTCGATGCGAGTGATAGCGGTGTTCTTGAAGCCATTATCGGCACGGTGTTTGTACAGCGCGGTATAGACTTGACCGGTACAGAGGATGACGCGGTCGATTTGCTCTGGATCATTGATAGTGTTACCGTGCTCTGGATCAGGGATAATCCACTGGAACTGGGAGTCTCCGGTGAACTCTTCTATAGACGAGCGGGCAAGAGGGTGACGAAGAAGAGACTTAGAGAAGAAGATAATGAGAGCTAGAGAGAGTTAGTATCAGACATTTCTGCATATTCCTCGGGTGACTTGCGCTTCCTGAATTGTCTGTTCATTTGTCTTCGCAGGATGTGAAACAGGTTAGATGGAGATGTCATATAGGCAATCTGCATGTTGCAGTCCTGATGTTGGCGGTCCAACTTTTCTGGCGATGGGAACTCGCGAGGGTCCTCATTACAAAGTTGGAGATATCTCTCCATACGGCCAGACGAGTGTTCAGGGCCTTGTCCATCATAGCCGTGGGGTAATGACATGACAAGGCCAGATCTTTGCATCCATTTGACTTCACCAGAGGCGACAAATTGATCAATGATGCATTGAGCATTGTTCGCAAAGTCACCAAACTGAGCCTCCCACATAACTAGAGCGTTAGGCGATGACAAGGAATAGCCATATTCGAATCCAAGAGCGCCATACTCGCTCAACGAGGAATTAGAAATAACAAACTTAGCTTGATCCTTGCTGATGTGTTGCAACGGCGTATAAGTTGCTTCGGTTTCCTGGTCGTGGAACACGGCGTGTCGCTGCGAAAACGTTCCACGCTCCACATCCTGCCCGGAAACACGAACGTGGTGTCCTTCAGACACAAGGGTTCCAAAAGCGAGCGCCTCTGCAGTCGACCAGTCGATGTTCTTTCCCTCATGGACAGTCTTGACACGATTTGCAAGGATACGCTTTAAGTTGCGATGGATATTGAAACCTTCAGGTGCCGTACCAATAGTTGTGCCGATGTGCTCCAGGGTGTGGGCAGGGACGCCGGTGGGCGGATGGGGAAGGACTTCGGTGGCTAATTCCTTAGGTGACTTGAACCCGTTCCAAGCAGATGTGGTCCATTCTTTCGAAGTTGGCACGTATTCCTTGCTCTTTGCAAAGCTCTCTTCCAACATGCCCCAGACCCATTTGCGGTGCTCTTCAATGTCATCCTTCGTGAAACTGCCATCTTTCAACAGTTGGTTCACATAGATATCAATTTGCGGCTCGTGGGCCTGAATGCGTTTGTACATCAAGGGTTGAGTGAAGGAAGGCTGATCTGTCTCGTTGTGGCCATGTTTTCTATAACAAACAAGATCAATAACAACGTCACGCTGGAACTCGGCACGCCAATCAGCAGCGATCTGGCAGACATAGTTAACAGCTTCCACATCATCAGCGTTTACGTGGAACACTGGTGCGTCGATGGCTTTAGCGATGTCAGTACAGTAGGCCGTCGAACGAGCAAATCGAGGATCGGTTGTGAAGCCAATCTGATTGTTAACAACCAAGTGGATGGTGCCACCGGTAGAATAGGCCGGTAAGGAGTGGAAACCGAGGCACTCATACACAACACCCTGAGCAGCAAAAGCAGCATCACCATGTAGGAGGACACCCATGGCAGTGTTGTGTGTCTTCTCATCATTGTTGTAGTGCTGAATAGCTCTGGTCTTGCCCAACACGACGGGGTCTTCGGCTTCCAGATGCGAAGGGTTAGCAACAAGCGAAAGCTGTACGCGCTTGCCAGAGGGAGTGGGTCGCTCAAAGTTCATGCCCAAATGATATTTAACATCACCGGATCCTTCATCCTCGGCGGCGATGGTTCCTCCGAACTCGCTGAATATGGACTCGTTTGGCTTACGGACAACGTTGCTTAGAACATTGAGGCGGCCACGATGAGGCATTCCAATAACAATGTCTTTAACGCCATAGTCCACGCTTCGGTCAATCAATGCCTTCATTCCCGGAACGAGTGTCTCACATCCTTCCAGACCAAATCGCTTGTCGTTGGGGTATTTTGTCGCCAAGAAGGATTCAAAGCTCGAACTCCAAATCAGGCGGTCTAAAATACGTCTCTTCTCATCGATTGAGTATTTGAAAGGTTGCTCGACTTCAATTCGCTCACGGAGCCAGTCGCATTGCTCTCTATCAGGGATATGGATGTATTCAACGCCATAGGAACCGCAATAAATGCGTTCGCAAGCAGCAATAATGTCTCTCAGTGTCATCTTCTCGCGACCCTCCTTTTTAAAACGGGGAAGGATGCCAGGGCCAAGCTCATATTCAGTATCCAGATCCTTCTCGGTGAACTGGTAGTGTTCGAGTTGGAGCTCCTTCGGTTTGCTGTACCCAAATTCCTTAGCTTCACGGCGAATTCCAAGGGGGTCAATATTGGCTTTGTGGTGACCTCGAGCTTGATATGCACGAACCAAAAGTTGGACCTTCAAATGATTGGTAACGTCTGAGCCCTGCCCAGCAGCCATGCCCATCCCTGGCATGAAGCTGGGTACACCTCCTGTGGGTGTGGGCACTAGAGTTGGAGGAGGCGTGAAAGCTTGCGACATTGGCATATCGCCGCTCTCCATGTTCTTAAAGTATACCTGCCATGAGACGTGAACACTAGACGGATCTTCCTTCCATTGCATGTACATCTCGTCAATGTAGTTTGCGGTATTTCCTGACAAGAAGTTGTCGTTCGACGCCGGAGCTTCAGCGGTGGTCGCGGCATAACGTCTTTGACCGGTAATAGCTAGTGTTCGACGTTTCAATGCCAAAGTAGATTTCGATGAGGCATTTGCAGAGATTAGAGGAGCTCTAGAGGCTGTGGCAAGAGATCTGGCAGAGCAGCCAGTCTTGAGGAGCTGGCTGCTCTTCTGACGAAGGGATGATCGAAGCATTGCGCCGGTCAATGCAGGAGCTGAAGGGTCAGTGACCCTATAGACAATATAGGAGTGCAAATAAGTCCACCCAGAAACTGTGGGCTCACAAAAATGGGGATTGAGGCAATAAAGAGAGGCGGAGTAAGTCTTAAGAGTGATCGGGAACACGGCGACGAGGAAGAGTTGCACCACGCCGAAATATGACATGTCCCACGATGTGATTGGCCAAAGATGAATAATAATTTGTCGCCTGTTACTTGAGGCAGAGAGGCTCTCGGTTATGTCATCACCCATTGCTCTCGCCTTGCTTGTTCACTCGACTTTTTTTATGACCGTCGAGCTGCACGTTCATCGTTGAGCTGAGGGCATCGCCATCGCTGAATCCCATAGTATTGGCCTCTCTGGCGGTTGAGCAAAGGCTTCTTGAGCCTACGAACAGAAAGAGGTGATGAGATATATGCCTGGGATTCCGCATCTTCGTTGACATCTTGAATGGCTCGGTGACGCTGGGGCCTGATGGATCAGATAGAATTTGAGCTTCCAAAATGACGCCCTCCAAAGGCACCACGAACATCAGAGGGTCTGCTGCTTATAAGAAGAAAGACGGGACTCTAAGCATCTCCAAGGATCAGACGTCCATGCTATGGATTCCGATCCAGAGTCGAGATGCGTCCAGCGTGACCATCAATATAGCAGATATCACCAGTATGTTCTGCCTAGGTAAATTATCACCAAAGATGATGCTGAACCCCTACAGATTTACAGCAGACACCCGAAAGTGCGCCAAAGGTGATGCTCAAAGTCTTCGAAAAGTCACCTGATGTGGCTGATCCCGTCACCCATCTCTTCCATTTCAATTCTCCCACGAACCCTCGGGGCGAAGCAAATTCAATCAAAGATATTTTGACTAACCTTATCAGTGCGGCTAAGGCCACTGATAGTAGTGTTCCAAGAGCAAATGGTGCATCAGCAGCGATGGCAATCGCTAATGCTGTTAAGTCGGTCACCGGCACAAATCGATGGTATGACGATGCACAGCTCAAAACCGACATTGAGTTGCAGCAGTCTCTTATGAAGAAAGATCCAGCATTGCACAGAACGTATATGGAAGCGAGAAGAACCAAGCCTGACACCATTTCAGATTCTCAATTCAACTCACAATTTTGGTCTACCCGCACAAATGTATTACGCGCACATGCTGTTGAGACGCATCAAAAGAGGGGCTCTTATAATGTCCTATCTGCTGTGAAGCCTCGTCAAGTTGATGGAGAGTTGAAGATGAATATCAGTGCTGAACAAGTTCAGTTGATTTTTAGCCAGCATCCCTTGGTGAAACGGGTATACGATGAAAATGTCCCAAAACTCAACGAGATGGAGTTCTGGTCTCGATTTTTTCTTAGTCGTTTATTCAAGAAGTTGAAGGGAGGGCGCATCACGGAAGCGGACAGTACAGACCCCATCTTTGATCGGTATCTCGACGCTAGCAATGATGACGGACTAGCTAGGAGACTTCTTGAGGCTCATATTCCACATATAATTGATCTAGAAGGAAATGAAGAGAATCAAGGTGGTACAAAGAGTGGAAATCGGAAAGACTTTACCATGAGGCCAGGATCCACGGCTAAGGTGCCGATCGTTCGGACACTAAACAGCCTCAGCGAGAAAATAATGGCTCATGTTACGCCTTCGGATATTGATCCTGCGGACCCAATTGGCATGGATGAAGAGACTTTCAACGCATTAGCCCTTAAAGATTTACAGGGGGATGCCGAAGAGCATCGAATCATGCTCAATATCAAAGAACAGACGCAATTTTTCTCGAATGAGAAGTCCGAGTTGTCGGCCGAGGCTGCATTGTACGCGAAACAAGTGCCATCAGAGGTTTTGATGGAGTTGGAGACTGATTTTGATCCTGCAATGATGGAAAGAAGTGCTGCCGGTGGCTTTGACCTCCAGGCTGCAATCGGCGTCTTGGAACACAGTGATAGTGAAGAGGATGAAGAAGAGAAGTCGCCACATGTGGGTAGCAAAGCCAGCCGTCTGGATGCTCAAAAGCATATACTGAAGGGTATTGCAGCGAGACGACTCGAAATTGATGGCTCAAGCTCTCAGAACGCTCTTGCGGGATTGTCACAAAAGATATTTGACAGATTGACCTTGACACATGCAACTACCACTGAATTCCTGCATCACTTCTGGGTAGTATTCCTTTCTGGTGACCCGGATCGCGCCGGGGAGCTCGCCAAAATGGTGGAGACGCTTGAACGGGCCATGGACCGTATCAAAGCTGTTGCTGCTGATGCGGAGAGGGAGCGAGAGGAAGTTATTCAGAAGCAGAAGAAGCATATTCGGGATGTTTGGGAACAGACTGGAAAGAAGCTGAAGTGGAATGCCAATTCCGTCAGTGGGGGCGAGAAGGTGGTGAGAGAAATGATGGCACCAACAATAAAGACTCTCCAAAAGGCATCTAGAGAGTATAGAAAGGCGTTGGCTACCGAAAGTATAGATGCTTCCATGAGCTGATATGATTTCAACCAGTATCATAGCGATGGTGTTGGGCGTCGTGAAGGAAGGTACGGGTTAGATGGCACCTACCAGCAATCATGATAATGCTACCGTAAAAGCAAATGGTATCTGCTCTCTCAAATTCCCTCCCAATCGACATGAGCGATGATGTACATATCAGCGAATTTTGCTTATTGAGGCTTCAGCAATTTTTGCCTGCGTTACTTGAGAAACCTAAGTGTTCCACTTTAGCAAGCATTTTTGAGCACCAAAGATGGACGGGCAAGATGATGCCAACCCGGAAATAGTTGTTCTACCGCAGACGCGATCAAGGATTCCGCTTATGCCAAAGAAGAATCCTCCTAAGACCCCGCCAAAGCAGATCCGTCGCAGAAGCTCTTTCATCCGCCGAGTGGATTCGTCCGAAGAGTCTCCAAGTCCACATGGCTCAATATTCGAGGCACTCTATCATTCAACGACGAACAGTGAAGATAGCGTTCACTTCGATTCATTACCGAAAAAACATTTGCCTATCTCTAGTCGCTCAGTCTCTCCATCTGACCCAAGAGACAATGACGAGAGCACCAAACAACAACAAATATCGAAAAATGTACTCATTGGGAACGAAAACCAGTTTCTATATGGTCGTGGGACTCTGCTCGAGACGATCACGGAGCGGACTAGTCTTGGATCAATTAGAACAATTGCGCGAGCAAAGTCTGCGGATAACTTTCGTAATGATCCACCACTTGACCGTCACGAGAGCTTTGGTTCAGAGAAGAGCCTTCAACAGAAAAAGTCCCTAAGCATGGACGATCTAGACCTGATCAAAGATTCTTGTGATCAGCAACGTGCCTTGGATCAACACGAAACCCAAAATCCTTTGGAAATACACGAAGTCTATGCACAACCGAAGACGCCCATTCAAGAGCCACCACATAGACCAGACACTCCTCCAGGTATACCTTCTTGGACGGAGCATCAACTTCGACCGCCTCAGCTGCGACCGGGGTTAAGAACTTCCATTAGTTTTAGACAATTTTTTTCAATTCGGTCATCTGGGACTGGCGCGACCACGGACGGCCAAGATCTACCAAGCGGGCGTCGCTCAGCGTCGGCTCCTGTAGGGGCCCAAGCACCTAGGATAGCACGATTTAGACCGCCCAGAAGTGCATATAGTCCAATTGACCAGCATCCCTTCAACCGTGCCCCAACGGCAGCCATTGATCCATTCCTTCAACAGCCGGTATCAGCAAAGGCCTCAGGAAAGCGCAAAGTAGTTCGCTTTACACCCTCAACTACAGCTCAAGACACTGAGGTTTTGCCTTTGCAGACTGAAATTGAACAAGGTTGTTTCAGTTCACCGCATGCAAATAGCCAGATAGGATCAAACCCTAATCAGTCTGCACCCTCATCCGCCAGTCCAGTGAAGCAAAGAGATTGTCCACATCGCAAAGGACGACATGCAGCATTCAATCAGTTAAAGCACTCTGACTCTACCCTGACAGGTATCGATTACCAAGCTATACTTTCTCATCCTCTCATTCGCGAACGCTCACATGCCTCACTACCACGTCCACCGCCACTTTCTCCAACCCATCCCACCTCCAGCGGCTGGCCTCTGAGCGGCGAGAGCAATTGGGATATTGGCGTCATCGATACTGAACCCATTAGCGGTGCCTGCTCCACTTCTTCAACCACACACCTCATGAGCGGTGCACTCATTGCTCCCTCCCCGTCCCCAACCCATGCCTCGTCTTTACACGACAATCAACCGCTCCTCCATCTCTCGAGCAAGAACAAACGATGCTGGAGATGCAAGCTTGAATCTCTAGGTCAGAAGTTGGCCAGAATACGCAACAAGGGCGCGGGTTGTCTCTGGTTTGTGTGCTGTGGATTTGATTCTGACGAAGACTCCAGCAGCTATCCTCCCAGGAGCACTACAGTGGAAATGGGTGGGCAGGTTACTGAGTTTGGTAGGGGAGATCGGGGTAGGGAGCGTTGGTTAGGTGTAGCAGAGAGTCCCTTGGGTCCGGGAAGGAGGATAGTGTTTGACAATACGCAGCCCTGGATAGTATGAAGAGACATGTATGTTTAAGGGGTTTGCGGATAACCGAGATCCTAGGTAGGCGACATGCATTGAGGTGTTGCGGTACATTATTGTATAGTTTACATGACATTAGACTGCCTCAGGGTTATGAGAACTGACTATTACTTACTACTGTACTCCTCATAACAAGAGAGATATAGATAGGTCCTATTGGAGGTAGTTCCAACTATTCTTTTGCCAAAACAGGACAACCTGCACGTGATGAGATATTCCTCAATCCTCTGCGGAATCCTTCCCCTTTCCAGCCGCCATCGCTCTCATCGGAACATTTCTTTTGGTATTTGGGCACAGACAGTCTCACTGCGAAGGGTTTTGTTCCCAATTGGAGGAAATGTTATTACATCACTCGCGACGCGACTCATGCCTGGGAGCAGAAATGTGACATGCCCAAATGGTGATCGACAGGGCTGGCATCATCATGCTGGGGGTCGGCTCCCGATTTTCCAGAGAGCTGCGGATGACAGAGGTCGCGCAGCCGGGGTCAAATTGCGGTTTCAACACGTGCGAAGGAGTCGAAGGAGGAGGGTGAGAAGAGAGACTGGTCTGAGGTGAACTGGTTGTTGGTTGTCGAAGCTGGCTGCTCGTCCTAGAAGGCTCCTAGCAGGTGTTGGGTTTGAAGAATTGCGGGCCTGTATGTACCGGACACCCATAGCACATGGTAGGATATCACACTGACAACTACGTAGAGGGACCCAAGAATGCATTCCCGATGGACGGGATCTCCGCAGGCCAACCAACAACCCCCTTCAGGTCGGGCCCAGAGAGTCCAGTGAGGCTCAGACGCGGCAGACGCGAATTTCCGCGTGCCTGTAAGCCCCGTACGTGTGCAATCTGTCGGCCCCTGCGGCTGGCCTACCGACAGTCCACAGTTCCCCCCTTCGATTCCTGTGCCAAGTGCTGCGAGCGGCCTTTGCGCTCTCGACCCAAACACAGATTAAAAGGCGTCTGCGGTGGCCCTTCTTTACTTGTGCGGCTGCGATTCTGCTTCTGCTTTGTGTTGCGCGGTGGGGGAAAACAAAAGAAACTTCTCATTCCAAGGCCCAAAAAAGCAACACAGCGCCAATCACGGGACGACAGGGGCCACCTTGCTCCTTTACAGCCAAGAGGAAGGTTTGACGTTGGCTGAGCGGGAACTGAGGGAGCAGGTAAAACAATCATCGAACAGAGGCAGGAAGAAGGAGGATTGTTGACCATACTCAGACCACGCGGTTGGAGGCAACGACTTGAATGCCTACAGCCTGACCTGCTCGTCCACCGACAACCACCAAACCCTTCGCAATGCGATAACGAGGCCGGGCGGGTACCAGACTCACCACGAAACACAGACGGACGAGACAACGCCTGAGCCACGATGGGCGGCCGATTGCTGCCCCGAAGGCCAGGCCTCAATGGATATACGGAGGAGGACGACCCCTTTAGCAGCCATCGAGTAGGGTACGACTCGAGACTGCAGACCAAGGAGCCGCTGGCACTGAAGACGGAGCATCAAGGCCCCAAAGATGCCGTGGTATTAGAAGGGTACAGGAACGACATGGACAACGGGTTTGAAGGAGAGAGGCCGCTTTACAATCCAGTGAGTCTGCAACGCGGCCGTGGGGATGGAAGGGGTGAGTTTAATCGTCCGGTGCAACAGGCAAATACCACTCGACCGCAGAGTTCAATGCATCTCAACGTCAACGATCCAATCCAAGTGCACCTCCTGGTCGAGACCGCGCTGGGAGACAGCCGCGAGTACGAGATTCTAGCCCCGGAGGAAGTCGATGACCTGAAGAAAGAGATACAAGCACTATCCCAACGCATCGACCAAACGCGACAGAACCTGGTGATACAATCCAAGTACCGCGATGCAGCGAACTCGATGGCGAAGTTATATAGCTCTCCCGATGGCAAGAAGAAGAACGGTATCATGCATTCCCGAACGGACTCTGTCAAGGAGGCAGACCTCGAACGCATACAAAGCGAGAAGAAATGCGAGGCGCTGGCGAATGAGCTGTGGTCCCTTGAGAAGAAGCTGATGGTGCCGCAGAACAAACTCTTGAAGCATACTGCTGGTATCCTCCAGATGACGCATAAAGGCCCTAAGAATGCACCTAAAGGCACCACAGCGCAAACCGGTGGAATTCCAGGAAGCCCTGAGAGCATATACACATATCACAATGCCCGGACGAGTGTAGAACCTATCAGTGATGAGATTGTCTTTGACGAGAGGAGCTACTATCGAACTGCTGATCGCCTCGACGCTTTCTCAGATTTCAGCGGGAGGGATAGCTTTGGACCCCCACCGAAATCACAGGCACGGGAACAGATGCAGATGATTGCGAAGACGGAGCAAACGTTGGAGAGTCTCAATAAGAGATTAAGAGATGTCATCGTCAAAGCAAATCCTCGACGGGAAAGAACCTACAGCCTTCCACCTCTCGCCAAGACCAATGCTCAAGGAAGATCTACAGGTCCTGGGGAGACATTGCAGAATCACCTAGAGTACATGGAGAGAAGCATTCAGACAATCGATCAGGAGCATGGCCTGGCTGCAAAATATCAGCAAGAGTCAGAACGGGTCGCGGAAGAGAGGATCGAGGAATTAAATCGCGAAGTCCGGGGCCTTCTACTCCCATATGACCCCTATCATCCTGAGCCACCAGTCCTCACCGGGACAGGGCTGAATCAACAATTGCTATACTTCCAGGATAGCATCGGCGCGGTCGAGATGGAACTCTCAAGCGCTGTGAAGAAGGGGAATAAAGTTACTGACGGAGCGGAAATGGAGAAAATGATTATGGGACTTTGGGACATCATCCTGTCTGGCGAGCAAGATATCAGAAGACGGAAGCAGGAAAGGAGGGTGGCGAGAGCTACCCAGGGCCTTTCGCCCGACGAGGATGATTCTCCTGATGACAGTCCCGATTTAGTCGAGTCATTTTCACTTCAAGCATTCTCCACCAAGGTCCAGATGTTATACACGCAGGCGACAAGGTTGAAAGATCAGAAGAAGGTTCTACAACGCCAGATCAAGCAGCAACGAGAACTTAATAGCAAATCGGACGCCACCAAAGATGCCGAGATGCAAGCAAAGGTCGAGGAACTGGAGAGGGTCAAAGACCTGCTCACCAGGACGGAGGCAGATGCCGATCGTACTCGGGAAGCGCATAGCAAGGCTATAGAGGAGCTCGAGGGTCTACAATCATCTGGTGCATCTGCAGCTGAGCATGAAGCTGCTACTCAAAAGATCCGTTATCTCGAGGACCAGCTCCAAGAGCTACAGGACGATCACAAGATTACCAGCGCCGAGATTCAGTCCCAGGTTGCGGAATCGGAAACAAAGATCGCTGGCCTCACTGTCCAATTAAAGGCGGCTGAGACTGCGATCAAGGACAAGGAGCAAGAGGTGGATCGCGTAAAGGTTGAGGTGGCACGGTTGCAGACCGAGGTTACGCTTGCGCGCGCTGAACTTGATGGCGCCTATGGCTCACGCGCGGAGCGGGCGGCGGAGGCGGCTGCCATGTCGCCCGTTGCCACGGAACAGGTGCAGACCCTAAAGAAGGAGCTCGAGGAGACCATCACGGAATACGAGGCCATGACTAAGGCCAGTATCGAGTGGGAAAAGGAGAGAGATAAGATGGAGGAGGCGATCGACAAGCTCCGAGATGAGAAGGAGAACCTCGAGACCCAGCTGAACGAGGAGAAAGTCCGCTGCATGGGCATGAAGAGCCCCAGCACCGAAACGCCCGGCAACACGAGTACTAGCACTATGGTGCTGCGGAACGAGTTCAAGAAGATGATGAGAGATACAAGAGCGGAGAATACGAAGGCTCTGAGGGTATGCATTCCTATCCTATCTCGTGTTTAGCTGTATCTGGGAAACTGACATACCACAGGCCGAACAAGCTGAAAGGCGCAAACTCGAGGACGAGCTGAGAGCACTCAAGAGACTGCATGGACCCGGAAAGTCGGGTCTATCACAAAGTGTCCGGACACCCTCATAGACCATAGCCAGACCGCTCACTAGTTCTTTCTTTCTTGGGGAATGAGGGGGAAAAAAGGTGTATCAATTATTCGACATGTTTCAATAGAAAGTGGATTGGTGTAAGTGTGTACGAGGTTTCAACAGGGCTTTTATATATACTGGATCTGATCTTTTCCTCTGGGCGACTCCTTGGATGGATAGCTTGCATATGCATAGATTGGCGTCTTGCGTGTCGTCAGACCAAAAAAAGAACGACTGACTTTGTCTAGATGTGGCTAGTGAGGATAGGAAATTATACATCATGTCTTTCAGTTGGAAACATCCAGCGTATGAGTGATAGTGATACAAGTTTGTGAGATAAGAAAGGTAGGGTAGAGAATACGGCAGTCGTCTCAAGTAGGGTTGAAAGGGAAGGTTAGGGACTTCATATGTTAATATAGATCAACGAGAACTGACAAGTGTCTGCGGGCTTAAGAAGAGATGAAAGAGTACATCTTTCGAGTCCAGTGTCTCATAGTTGGCATCCTTTTCCATTTGGACTTGTTGGCTTGAAAGCCTTTTCGCTTTATTTTATGCATAGCTATGCTTTCCTGACCTTGGCCTAGGCATTTGGATGAACGATGGCCTGGAGAACAGGCTTACCATCCTGATACGAATCCAGGGCCTCGTTGATCTTTTGCTCATCTAGTCTCTCGATAACCCTGAACTTCCCAGGCATGACCTTGCCCTGAGCCACCCACTCCCCGATATTTCCCCAGAACATCTCCGCCAGCTCAGCGAAGTACTCTCTGATGCCCAACACAATCCCGGCCTTTACGTCCTTCTTCCCCGGCCGCTCCAACTCCGCCAGCGCCGTCGGCGGCTGGTGCAGCGTCATGATCTTGCCCGGCCGCGAACTGGAGACCAGCTGTGCCGCGAATTCGAAAGTCCAGTTCACGCAGTCCATCACGTTCGTCACGGAACCCGGTCCGTCAGTTACGGCATATATATCCCTGGCGATATCGTCCGAGTATCGATCTACGACGTGCGTGGCGCCCTATGGCTCTAAGCTCCTTCTCCCCTGACAAAGAAGCCACGGCGATGACCTTGCCCAGACCGACGAAGTTAGCCATCTGCACTGTCAGACGCCCGACATTCGAGCCCGCGCCAATGACCACCAAAGTCTGCGCGGCATAATCGAAACCCCCCTGGCGAGGGTACGGGAAAGCGAAATTGGACTTGTTGAAGAGCGCTGTCGCTCGTGAGCAGCGTGGCGAATTCTTGCAGCCCCGTGGAGTCTGGGATTGGGGCGACGGGGCTTCCTTGTCCGAAGATGTGCTGGCCGGTCTGGTATTTCGTGACGCCGGGACCGAGTCTGGTCACGATGCCGGCGATGTTGGTTCCTAGGCCGCATGGGAGGTGTGCTTTGAAGAAGAGGCCCCTGTCGCGGCCATATGTGTCGTGAGGGAGGACTTGGTAGGGGTCATGGTAGGATTGATATTGGATTGGAATTATAACATACGGGGAAGGGAGGAGAGGAATTAGGGACATCTCACCATCAATCGTCTGTGAATACTCTATTCGATATGCATGAGCAATTGGTAATACAACCTAAAAGCTACTTCGTCGAATATTAATCTTATTTTCATCATGTACGTCACTAATCGCGCATAACCAAACTACACCTATCTACCGTATCTATTACGAACATTGGCCATTTTAGCCATGGTTATTTATTAGGGTAGGGCAGAGGAAAGCTGTGTTCAGTAATCGAAATCCTTTGCTTACCCACCAACTGAACTGAAGAAGGATTCAAAGGATACACAATTAGTACACACTTTCCTATACTGTACAATGATTAGAGTTTGGGCTGTTTGGGACGCGCAAAGATGCCACGATCTCACTGTTTTAAACCTATCACCCCATGATCACAAACCTCAATAAAAATCATAGGGGCACAGTCATTGATGTTACAAGCTTTGCATTCCCATGCTACCTGCCTATGTACTGAGCTCCAAACTCCAGACACCCTTGAAATCCCTCAAAAGACACCAATCCGAAACGGAACCAATGATATCCCCAAAATCAAACCCGCAATTGTAGAATCCCTCAAAATAGCTGTTGGCACAGATTGGTCATCAGCCTTGTGTCACCACCCGGCCCGGGTGGACCATGGTCAAAAATCCAGAAGAGAGAAAAGAGGAAAAAAAGCACTTTTGTAGAACACCGGGTTCATTTTTGGACGCCATAACTCCTTGCCATAAAAATGAAGAACTCTTGATAAATGTACAAGTCGCCTATCCATATACACACCTAGAACAAAGGAAAAGAGAAGTGGGGGTTGAGGAGGGGGTTCGAGAAAAGAAGAGGATCAATCGAAATCCTGAGGTGGAGGAGGTCCTGTATCGCTCACGCGTCCTGCATCTAGGCCTGGGCTAGTACTTGAGGGTGTACGACAGGTCCGTGGCCTCCAAAGTGAGGAGTGTTTGGGCCTAGGACGGGGACGCCCACGTGGAATGGGGGCATCTGGATTTCACGCTTATGCTGTTGCTGCTGCTGTTGCTGCTGGTTGTTGCTGCTACCACCGAAGATATCCTCGACGCCTTTGAAAATATCACCTCCGATGTTGGCAATCGACTTCAAGTTAATCGGCTCAGGCTCACGCTTGTGCTGCTGCTGTTGCTGCTGGTTGTTGCTGCTACCGCCGAAGATATCCTCGACGCCTTTGAAAATATCACCTCCGATGTTGGCAATCGACTTCAAGTTAATCGGCTCAGGCTCACGC